>QPEY01000081.1:632499-666470 GCA_014706445.1 Hydra viridissima | reverse complement strand
TTGAGATAATGGTTTGAGATGCTTGAGATAATGGTTTGAGATGCTTGAGATAATGGTTTGAGATGCTTGAGATAATGGTTTGAGATGCTTTAGATAATGGTTTGAGATGCTTTAGATAATAGTTTGAGATGCTTGAGATAAGATTTTAGGATCTTCTCCTATTGCTTCTAAAAAGAAAAGAAAAATTTTATTGATGAATTCTACGACATTTAACTGTGCAAATCAACTAAAATAATATTTTTTTCAAAATTTTCATCAAGTTATTGGCAAGATTCTAACTTAAGAAGTTGGGAATAATCCATATCCTACCTTAAATAACCATATTCTACAACAAAAATCTGTGTAACATTTGATGCGCCATTATGTTTAACAGCCTGCAATTGAAAGAACATTTTTCGTCTTAATGTAATTGCTGAGGTTTTACCAAGCTTTGACTGAATAGCTTTGCAATAATGGTTAATGATTAGCAATAATGGCAGATAATAATGGCAGATAATAATGGCAGATAATAATGGCAGATAATAATGGCAGATAATAATGGCAGATAATAATGGTATATAATAATGGTAGATAATAATGGTTGATAATAGTAGTAGATAATAATGATAGATAACAATGATAGTTAATAATGGTGATAAAATAGTTAATAATGATGATAATAAAATTATCTGCGTTCTGCTGTTTGTTGAAAAAATCTAAGAGGAGGTAAATGTTGCTGATTCATCATTAATGTGGAGGTTCTATCGGTTGGTTGATGAAACATCAAGTCGAGAAGAAGATGCTTAATAATAAAATAAACAAAATCCTGTAGGAAGCAGGTCTTTTGCTAAGAAAGTCCGTCATCAACATGCCATTTACAGAGGGGTAATTATTATCTAAAACCCTAATTCTACAAAAATTTTGGAAAGTATTAAGCTGGATAAAGATATGAATATCCAACTTTAGTGTGTGGTAACCATGTGCTCCATCCACCCAGGTTTATCCATCACAATGCTAATTTAACCGGTAAGTTACCTTTCGAAAATTTTTTACACATTTTTTTTATGTTTATTACCTTCTATATGTTATAGATTAACTAATGGTCATTCTTCAAAAATACATTATAGGTTAACCAATGACCTTGCTCAACAATACATTATAGATTAACTAACAACTATTTTTCACAAATGTATTACAAATCAACTAATTCCCATTTCTTCAAAAATTTAAGTATAGGGGAGAACCTTAATGAATGGGACAATTATTGAATGGGACAAACTCAGATTCTTGTAGAAGCATCGATGTAAGGATATTCAAATTCCAGTAACAAAGAGTGATAGAAACAAGAATTCAACTGACCGACTCATCCATCCTATTGCTCTATGACCGTAACGACAGTGGATGTTAATGTGTTTTCTAATGTAAAAAGTAATTTTTAAAAATGGTTTTTTTTTTCGGATTTTGCAGCAATTTTTGAAGTTATGGAAAATAAATTTTTATGCTTAAATAGATAGCAATCTCTTGTACTACAGTGAGTAAAACACTCAAACTAAAATAATGGTGTTTTTGGTGTGACTAATCATTTTTGGATAAAGTGATGCGCATATTGAATGGGACAAAATACTACCTATTAAATTAGTTTAATAAAGTATTACTTACAGCTCAGCATAGGGATGCTGCAGTTCCTTACTTTTATCCCCATGGGTAATGGGTATTATTTACACACTCTTATTTTGCAATATTTTACTTAAATAAAAATAACTAAATATAATATTCTAAAATGAGAAAATTCTACTTTGATTGAAATTTAATTAGAGTTAAAATGTTTAAAGTTAAAAATAGTTTTTGTGTGGTCTTTATGCATGTATATATTTAACTACATTTACAATTAATAAACTAATTTGAAAAATGATTGAAATAAATACGTTTGTTTTTAATTCTTTTATGTTTGTCCCATTCAATGTGACATACTTAATGAATGGGACAAATGCCATGCTCCAATAAAACTCTCTTTTTACCAATAGCCAAATGTAAATCCAATTTTTTTTTTTACTATATCATTGAGCAAGAGTCGGTGGTTATCAAACATATTTAAATATATATATTAAATAATTTTATCTACGTTTAAAAAGCATTATGCAAAAACTGTCCCATTCATTGAGGTTTTCCCTACTGTATCTAAGTATATTCTACAGTATAAAAATATATATTGTTACTTTCCAAATGGCCGAAATGTAATAACTAATAAACAATATAAATAGTATATAATATATTAATTAATAAAATGAATAAATAGTAAATAATATAATACTTAACAAAATATATAAATAGTATACAATATAATACTTAATGAAATATACAAATAATATGTAATATAATAATTAATNGGTTCTATCGGTTGGTTGATGAAACATCAAGTCGAGAAGAAGATGCTTAATAATAAAATAAACAAAATCCTGTAGGAAGCAGGTCTTTTGCTAAGAAAGTCCGTCATCAACATGTCATTTACAGAGGGGTAATTATTTTTTAAAACCCTAATTCTACAAAAATTTTGGAAAGTATTAAGCTGGATAAAGATATGAATATCCAACTTTAGTGTGTGGTAACCATGTGCTCCATCCACCCAGGTTTATCCATCACAATGCTAATTTAACCGGTAAGTTACCTTTCGAAAATTTTTTACACATTTTTTTTATGTTTATTACCTTCTATATGTTATAGATTAACTAATGGTCATTCTTCAAAAATACATTATAGGTTAACCAATGACCTTGCTCAACAATACATTATAGATTAACTAACAACTATTTTTCACAAATGTATTACAAATCAACTAATTCCCATTTCTTCAAAAATTTAAGTATAGGGGAGAACCTTAATGAATGGGACAATTATTGAATGGGACAAACTCAGATTCTTGTAGAAGCATCGATGTAAGGATATTCAAATTCCAGTAACAAAGAGTGATAGAAACAAGAATTCAACTGACCGACTCATCCATCCTATTGCTCTATGACCGTAACGACAGTGGATGTTAATGTGTTTTCTAATGTAAAAAGTAATTTTTAAAAATGGTTTTTTTTTTCGGATTTTGCAGCAATTTTTGAAGTTATGGAAAATAAATTTTTATGCTTAAATAGATAGCAATCTCTTGTACTACAGTGAGTAAAACACTCAAACTAAAATAATGGTGTTTTTGGTGTGACTAATCATTTTTGGATAAAGTGATGCGCATATTGAATGGGACAAAATACTACCTATTAAATTAGTTTAATAAAGTATTACTTACAGCTCAGCATAGGGATGCTGCAGTTCCTTACTTTTATCTCCATGGGTAATGGGTATTATTTACACACTCTTATTTTGCAATATTTTACTTAAATAAAAATAACTAAATATAATATTCTAAAATGAGAAAATTCTACTTTGATTGAAATTTAATTAGAGTTAAAATGTTTAAAGTTAAAAATAGTTTTTGTGTGGTCTTTATGCATGTATATATTTAACTACATTTACAATTAATAAACTAATTTGAAAAATGATTGAAATAAATACGTTTGTTTTTAATTCTTTTATGTTTGTCCCATTCAATGAGACATACTTAATGAATGGGACAAATGCCATGCTCCAATAAAACTCTCTTTTTACCAATAGCCAAATGTAAATCCAATTTTTTTTTTTACTATATCATTGAGCAAGAGTCGGTGGTTATCAAACATATTTAAATATATATATTAAATAATTTTATCTACGTTTAAAAAGCATTATGCAAAAACTGTCCCATTCATTGAGGTTTTCCCTACTGTATCTAAGTATATTCTACAGTATAAAAATATATATTGTTACTTTCCAAATGGCCGAAATGTAATAACTAATAAACAATATAAATAGTATATAATATATTAATTAATAAAATGAATAAATAGTAAATAATATAATACTTAACAAAATATATAAATAGTATACAATATAATACTTAATGAAATATACAAATAATATGTAATATAATAATTAATAAAATATATAAATAATATATAATATAATAATTAATAAAATAATATATAATATAATAATTAACAAAATATATAAATAATATATAAAATAATAATTAATAAAATATGCTAGAGTTACATTTACAAAGTTATATTACAACTTAACAAGTTTTTATTCGAAATAGAAACCCTTAGAACAGATAACCACTAAAATAACTATGTTCAGAACATATAGACCAAATGTTTACCGCTCCATTTTAACAGTTTATAATTAACTTTTCCTGGTTAATTTAAGTTTTCTGTATTTGTAACTCATAAAATTGCTGCGTGACTTTAATTAAAAATTATGCCAAAAATTATGCATGAAATCGTATAAAAAAAAATTCAAAATATAATGGCGTCCTTTGAAAAACCACCGCACAACCTAACTTTAATAAAATGCAAAAAATTAGTTTATTCTTCTACGTCAATTAAAAGCTTGAAACTGCACATTTTGTACTTAAAAAGTATAGCATACACTTTTCAAGGCAAATAAATTGCCATTAAATGCAAAAAATGTACCTTCTTTTATTCTAAAAGGTCAAAAAAGAAAACATTCTTCCTTTGTTAAAAATTGAAAACTTAACTATTGGAAGAGCTTATCTAAGAGAATAGCTGCAGTTGTTGCATTGAGCCCGTCTTACTAAGTTTCTTAGGGTTCTTTTGTGGAAAACACAACTGCAACACAAAAAGATAAAAACATAGGTCTTTTATTATAAGCAAAATATATTTTATATCCTATATATTATTAAAGCTACTGTACTTTTTATCCACACAAAGTTATCAAATTATCGCAAAGTATGCGCCAATATCCTATTTGAACCTCTCAATCTACGCCACAAACATAGTTAAAGATTATTTAACAACACACACACATATTCATTATCAAGCTAATATTTAAAAGATATCTTCTTGATTAAAAATATTCTTGATTAAGTATCTTCTTAATTAAGCATCTTATTGATTAAGTTCAAACTGGAAAAAATTTCCGTCGCGCTGTAATAATAACTTTCAAAGGAACACCAAACATAGAGTGAGACATTTAGATGAAAAATAATAATTCTCACACTTCCACAGTCATTCAGAGCAAGTATATATTTAGAGATCAAGATTCAACCTCAATTTTATCATATTTTATGAGGGATTGGTATCTGACTATCTGTGATACACAAACTTTTTTGATGATTTAATCTTTAGTTAATCTTTTTCATGGAAGAGTCAAACTTTTACGAGGAATCTGCAATTTTTATCACAGCATAAAGATTGCAGATCCCTGTAAAAGCTGGACTGATTGGGTTCATAATATACTCCGTCTGCCTCTTAGCTCTTAGCTCAGCTACTAGGTTTGATAATAACAGATTGAATAACAAGTTAAAACATGATCAAATTGTTTATATCAAGTTGTACGAACGAAAGGCTTTGTAATTATTCAAAATAAGTTGCTTGTTAAAATCACATAAATAGTAATAATTAAAAAGTGGCATTAGTTATATTTTATTGAAATAAATCATACTGCAAATTATCGCTACATATGTCTGCAAAGTTTAGACAATAACAATTTATACTCCGATAGCGAACTAACTTCCTAAAGATTTTGCATTCTCCTTTGACAACCTTCTCTCTGTCTCCAAAGCTTCATCTATCTCATACCCCATTGAAATTAGTAAAGTGCTGAGTGTACTTGTCCAACGTGGCCATTTAAAAATATTGGCAATATAGTTGTATACATGACGAACCACCTCAAGCACACCACTTCTTACTAATCGTATCGGAAAGCTCAGAGAATACTTTTCAATTTCGTTAATGATGCTCATTTTTGATTCTTGTCGCAAATGGCTATAAGCTGACTCTATCTTTGTGTTTCTAGATGTAGCAAAAGATGTGCCAATTACAGCCCGAAATGTCATTCCATACATAGCAAGAGCTTTTTTGTTATCTTCATTCTCACTCCACGCCGACAGAGAGTTTTCCCCCTCGCAACATGTAACTACCAAAATGATTGGGACTATATTACATCCCAAATGGTTTGTAAATAACTTATACTGATGCTCTGTTGCTGCGTCAATTCTTCCGCATTTTATAACCATAATCATTAAATTAAAGCCAGTTTTATTGTCCAAAACTAAATTGATCAGATTTGTTAACGCAGTTTTTGAAGGAACGGTGCCGCACGATCCTTCATTCAGACCGGCTGTATCTATAAACTGATAGTCAGTACTTTTAATTCTGACAATGTCATAGTAAGTTGTTCCAAATGTGCATCCCATGGCACCACTACTTGTTTTGTTGTTTTGGCCGGTAATGTTATTCAGTAGGGTTGTCTTTCCAACTCCACTCGATCCAAACACCAGCACTTTTTTAGCTTCCATTCTAATTAAAGAAAGTTTAAGAAAGTTTCAAAAAGTTTTCGGTTTTTGTTAAACGAAAGCAAAGTTTGCTGAATTTAACGAAAGAAAAACTTTGCTTAGTTTACGAAAAATGGAAAACGATTGACATTATTTTAAACCTAATTGTCAAAAAGAACTTCTAACAAACACGTTGAACTGCAAAATTACATTTATATGTAAAAAAAAATGCTTTCAGTTTAAACACCAATGCACAAATCAAAACAATTCCTGTTAACCAAAACTAAATGTGTTATCTTTAATAGGGATCATGCGATTAACTTGCAATAATCATACGAAACTTCATATGTATAACACCAATTAATGAGGGATATTATTTACGCTTTCGTTTCGTATTTCAACAAATTTCCACAATTTTTTATATAAAAAAAGAAATTAGTTTAAATAAAAACTTGACTGATGATTTTTCAAAGGATTTTCCCTTGTAAGCTTTAACCTTTTCCTGTCTTTTCAGGGACCAAATGAATTCTCCAACGAGAGAAACGGGTTTCTTTTAAAGTTACTCATCCATCGACCTTTTTTTTACCAATGTCTTCAAAAGAATTCAAGTGGTAATTAGAAAGATGGCGCAATGTCCGGAGAATTTGGTGGCTGGAGTACACATCTCACTTAAGTAGTTGTAAACGTTCTTTAAACCAATTTAGCAACCATCATCATTTTAAAAGAACACTTCGCCATGTTTATTTGTTCTCGATAACGAACAGCAGTAGTAGCTTTATTATGTTTAAGTTTCTCATAATACATTACACTTTTTTAGCATCAAAATTGTTGTTTCTGAATTCTTAGAAACCTTTTCTGCAACTTCTATCCTATGTAAAATTATTGCCAAAAACATTGACGAATACACAACAGGTTTTAGTTGCAGTTTAATTCAACAAAAAAGAGGTGCAAAAAAATATCCTGAGAATGTTGAGTTTTTTGGCATAATTAATGTAATTTATGTAAATAATGTAAATTAATGCAAACTTAATGTAATAAAACAATTGTTTGCTGGATGATTGTACAAAAGTTATGTACAATTTATCAACGTGGTACCTGTAATCAACATCGTAACACTTTTATGGAATAACACTTGAAAACTAAATAAAGTCTCTGCTTATTTTTTGCAAAAAAACATTAAAGTTTAACATTTTTAGTAAGTTATTACGCGCACCGGCTACCGTCAGATTGTGCTACGATCACGAAATGTTTTACAATACTGGCTTTAGGCACTGATCTCTATAATAACTGGATAGCGCATCTCTAATTTCAAAATTGACGCCAAAATCGCCATATTGGAAAGCCACAGAACGCCGAAATCTGAGACTGTGTATTTAAAGCCATAAGCCGAAAAACAGAACTTAAAGCTTACGGGAATTAAATTTTTGGAGCTTTCCAATATGGCGATTTCGGCGTGAAAAAATTAGAAGTTTTGCTCGGAGTTGCGCTATCCAGTTATTATAGAGATCAGTGGCTTTAGGTCGTTGAAAGAAAAATACCTCGTAAGGCTATAAATAACTGCAGAGATGGAACTATGCGCTTTGTAATTAAGCTTTTGATATTGTAAATAAAATCACATTCAATAATCTATTATCTGCACCAAATATCCATAATCTGTATATAAAACTGACAGCACACGTTATTACGTTGCAAAGCATTTAATTTTCAAAAAATAAAGTGTAGCCGAAATTAAAATAAAAGTTCAAAACGTTACTTTATCAAGTTAAATAATAAGTTACTCAGCAAAAGATAAACAAGTCAAATAAGTTACTCTGCAAGACACTAACATGTCAAATAATAATTCTCACACTTCCATAGTCATTCAGAGCAAACATAAGTTTAAAGATAAAAATTCAACCTCAATTTTATCATATTTTATGAGGGATTGGTATCTGACTATCCGTGATGCACAAACTTTTTTGATGATTTAATCTTTAGTTAATCTTTTTCATGGAAGACTCCAACTTTTACAGAGATCTGCAATCTTTAGGCTGTGATTGAACAAACTGGGTTCATAATATACTCCGTCTCCCTCTTTGCTCTTAGCTCTGCTATTAGGTATGATAATAACAGATTGAATAACAAGTTAAAACATGATCAAATTGTTTATATCAAGTTGTACGAACGAAAGGCTTTGTAATTATTCAAAATAAGTTGCTTGTTAAAATCACATAAATAGTAATAATTAAAAAGTGGCATTAGTTATATTTTATTGAAATAAATCATACTGCAAATTATCGCTACATATGTCTGCAAAGTTTAGACAATAACAATTTATACTCCGATAGCGAACTAACTTCCTAAAGATTTTGCATTCTCCTTTGACAACCTTCTCTCTGTCTCAAAAGCTTCATCTATCTCATACCCCATTGAAATTAGTAAAGTGCTGAGTGTACTTGTCCAACGTGGCCATTTAAAAATATTGGCAATATAGTTGTATACATGACGAACCACCTCAAGCACACCACTTCTTACTAATCGTATCGGAAAGCTCAGAGAATACTTTTCAATTTCGTTAATGATGCTCATTTTTGATTCTTGTCGCAAATGGCTATAAGCTGACTCTATCTTTGTGTTTCTAGATGTAGCAAAAGATGTGCCAATTACAGCCCGAAATGTCATTCCATACATAGCAAGAGCTTTTTTGTTATCTTCATTCTCACTCCACGCCGACAGAGAGTTTTCCCCCTCACAACATGTAACTACCAAAATGATTGGGACTATATTACATCCCAAATGGTTTGTAAATAACTTATACTGACGCTCTGTTGCTGCGTCAATTCTTCCACATTTTATAACCATAATCATTAAATTAAAGCCAGTTTTATTGTCCAAAACTAAGTTGATCAGATTTGTTAACGCAGTTTTTGAAGGAACGGTGCCGCACGATCCTTCATTCAGACCGGCTGTATCTATAAACTGATAGTCAGTACTTTTAATTCTGACAATGTCATAGTAAGTTGTTCCAAATGTGCATCCCATGGCACCACTACTTGTTTTGTTGTTTTGGCCGGTAATGTTATTCAGTAGGGTTGTCTTTCCAACTCCACTCGATCCAAACACCAGCACTTTTTTAGCTTCCATTCTAGTTAAAGAAAGTTTAAGAAATTTTGAGAAAGTTTCAAAAAGTTTTCAGTTTTTGTTAAACGAAAGCAAAGTTTGCTGAGTTTAACGAAAGAAAAACTTTGCTTAGTTTAAGAAAAAGAGAAAACGATTGACATTATTTTAAACCAAATTGTCAAAAAGAACTTTTAACAAACACGTTGAACTGCAAAATTACATTTATATGTAAAAAAAATGCTTTCAGTTTAAACACCAATGCACAAATCAAAACAATTCATGAAAACCCACATTAAATGTGTTATCTTTAGTTGGGATCATGCGATTAACTTGCAATAATCATACGAAACTTCATATGTATAACACCAATTAATGAGGGATATTATTTACGCTTTCGTTTCGTATTTCAACAAATTTCCACAATTTTTTATATAAAAAAAGAAATTAGTTTAAATAAAAACTTGACTGATGATTTTTCAAAGGATTTTCCCTTGTAAGCTTTAACCTTTTCCTGTCTTTTCAGGGACCAAATGAATTCTCCAACGAGAGAAACGGGTTTCTTTTAAAGTTACTCATCCATCGACCTTTTTTTTACCAATGTCTTCAAAAGAATTCAAGTGGTAATTAGAAAGATGGCGCAATGTCCGGAGAATTTGGTGGCTGGAGTACACATCTCACTTAAGTAGTTGTAAACGTTCTTTAAACCAATTTAGCAACCATCATCATTTTAAAAGAACACTTCGCCATGTTTATTTGTTCTCGATAACGAACAGCAGTAGTAGCTTTATTATGTTTAAGTTTCTCATAATACATCACACTTTTTTAGCATCAAAATTGTTGTTTCTGAATTCTTAGAAACCTTTTCTGCAACTTCTATCCTATGTAAGATTATTGCCAAAAACATTGACGAATACACAACAGGTTTTAGTTGCAGTTTAATTCAACAAAAAAGAGGTGCAAAAAAATATCCTGAGAATGTTGAGTTTTTGGCATAACTTAATGTAATAAAACAATTGTTTGCTGGATGATTGTACAAAAGTTATGTACAATTTATCAACGTGGTACCTGTAATCAACACCGTAACACTTTTATGAAATAACACTTGAAAACTAAATAAAGTCTCTACATATTTTTTGCAAAAAAAACATTAAAGTTTAACATTTTTAGTAAGTTATTACGCGCACCGGCTACCGTCAGATTGTGCTGCGATCACGAAATGTTTTACAATACTGGCTTTAGGCACTGATCTCTATAATAACTGGATAGCGCATCTCTAATATCAAAATTGACGCCAAAATCGCCATATTGGAAAGCCTCAGAACGCTGAAATCTGAGACTGCGTATTTAAAGCCATAAGCCGAAAAACAGAACTTAAAGCTTACGGGAATTAAATTTTTGGAGCTTTCCAATATGGCGATTTCGGCGTGAAAAAATTAGAAGTTTTGCTCGGAGTTGCGCTATCCAGTTTTTATAGAGATCAGTGGCTTTAGGTCGTTGAAAGAAAAATACCTCGCAAGGCTATAAATAACTGCAGAGATGGAACTATGCGATTTGTAATTAAGCTTTTGATATTGTAAATAAAATCACATTCAATAATCCATTGTCTGCACCAAATATCCATAATCTGTATATAAAATTGACAGCACACGTTATTACGTTGCAAAGCATTTAATTTTCAAAAAATAAAGTGTAGCCGAAATTAAAACAAAAGTCCAAAATGTTACTTTATCAAGTTAAATAATAAGTTACTCAGCAAGAAATGAACATGTCAAATAAGTTACTCAGCAAGAGATAAACAAGTCAAATAAGTTACTCAGCAAGACATTAACAAGTCAAATAATAATTCTCACACTTCCATAGTCATTCAGAGCAAACATAAGTTTAGAGATAAAGATTCAACCTCAATTTTATCATATTTTATGAGGGATTGGTATTTGACTATCCGTGATACACAAACTTTTTTGATGATTTAATCTTTAGTTAATCTTTTTCATGGAAGACTCCAACTTTTACAGGGATCTGCAATCTTTAGGCTGTGATTGTACAAACTGGATTCATAATATACTCCGTCTCCCTCTTTGCTCTTAGCTCTGCTACTAGGTATGATAATAACAGATTGAATAACAAGTTAAAACATGATCAAATTGTTTATATCAAGTTGTACGAACGAAAGGCTTTGTAATTATTCAAAATAAGTTGCTTGTTAAAATCACATAAATAGTAATAATTAAAAAGTGGCATTAGTTATATTTTATTGAAATAAATCATACTGCAAATTATCGCTACATATGTCTGCAAAGTTTAGACAATAACAATTTATACTCCGATAGCGAACTAACTTCCTAAAGATTTTGCATTCTCCTTTGACAACCTTCTCTCTGTCTCCAAAGCTTCATCTATCTCATACCCCATTGAAATTAGTAAAGTGCTGAGTGTACTTGTCCAACGTGGCCATTTAAAAATATTGGCAATATAGTTGTATACATGACGAACCACCTCAAGCACACCACTTCTTACTAATCGTATCGGAAAGCTCAGAGAATACTTTTCAATTTCGTTAATGATGCTCATTTTTGATTCTTGTCGCAAATGGCTATAAGCTGACTCTATCTTTGTGTTTCTAGATGTAGCAAAAGATGTGCCAATTACAGCCCGAAATGTCATTCCATACATAGCAAGAGCTTTTTTGTTATCTTCATTCTCACTCCACGCCGACAGAGAGTTTTCCCCCTCACAACATGTAACTACCAAAATGATTGGGACTATATTACATCCCAAATGGTTTGTAAATAACTTATACTGACGCTCTGTTGCTGCGTCAATTCTTCCACATTTTATAACCATAATCATTAAATTAAAGCCAGTTTTATTGTCCAAAACTAAGTTGATCAGATTTGTTAACGCAGTTTTTGAAGGAACGGTGCCGCACGATCCTTCATTCAGACCGGCTGTATCTATAAACTGATAGTCAGTACTTTTAATTCTGACAATGTCATAGTAAGTTGTTCCAAATGTGCATCCCATGGCACCACTACTTGTTTTGTTGTTTTGGCCGGTAATGTTATTCAGTAGGGTTGTCTTTCCAACTCCACTCGATCCAAACACCAGCACTTTTTTAGCTTCCATTCTAATTAAAGAAAGTTTAAGAAAGTTTCAAAAAGTTTTCGGTTTTTGTTAAACGAAAGCAAAGTTTGCTGAATTTAACGAAAGAAAAACTTTGCTTAGTTTACGAAAAATGGAAAACGATTGACATTATTTTAAACCTAATTGTCAAAAAGAACTTCTAACAAACACGTTGAACTGCAAAATTACATTTATATGTAAAAAAAAATGCTTTCAGTTTAAACACCAATGCACAAATCAAAACAATTCCTGTTAACCAAAACTAAATGTGTTATCTTTAATAGGGATCATGCGATTAACTTGCAATAATCATACGAAACTTCATATGTATAATACCAATTAATGAAGGATTTTATATACGCTTTCGTATTTCAACAATTTCCCGCTGTTTTTTATGTAAAAAAAGAAATTATTCTAAATAAAAACTTGACTGATGATTTTTCAAAGCGTTTTCACTTGTTAGCTATAACCTTTTCTTATCTTTCAGATATCAAATGAAGTCTCCTACGAGAGAAACAGGTTTTAGTTGTGCTTTAATGCAGCAAAAAAAGGGGTGCAACAAAATATCCTGTGAATGTTGAGTTTTTGGCATATTTTAACACTAGAAGCCCCAAGAAGGATCAATTGATCCAAACACGATTTTGACACTTTGCCGAAGCCAAAATATTAACTTTGAAAAATTGATATATTATAACTTATTTTGATATTATTTACTGAAAAAGGAATAAACTACATAACACATTAAGTGATGTACGTTAAGTTGCGATTAACCTGGATCGATCAATCTACTTTAGGGTTTATAGGCATATAATAACCAGGGGCTTCTAGTGTTAATGCAATAAAACAATTGTTTGCTGAATAATTGTGCAAAAGTTTTGCACAATTTACCAACGTAATCAACGTTGTAAAACTTTTATGAAATTATTACTTTGAAAACTAATCAAAATCTCTACTTATTTGCAAAAAACATTAGAATTATATTTATAAATATTTAGTAACTTATTATGCGCACCAGCTACCGTTAGATTGTGCTACGATCACGAAATGTTTTACAATACTGGCCCTAGGTCGTTGAAAGAAAAATGCCTCGTTAAGCAATAGATAATTGCAGAGATGGAACTATGCGATTTGCTATTGAATTTTTGATATTGTAAATTAAATCACCATCAACAATCCATTTGCTCAAAATTTGTAAAAAAAATATTCACTTTCAAGCAAATTCTTTTAAGAGTGGTATTAGTACAATATCCATAACATAGTTATCATGACAACAGCCATAAAAAGCTTATCTGTTTACGTTTTCATTTTCTCCTTGCTTAAGGCGATTCTTGTAACAATAAGTAAGGATCGTCTTAACAAGGAGAAATATTTTGCCGCTAGTTCACAAACTTTACATAACTCACAAAGAAATAAAGATAAAAAAAAATAATAATAAAACATAACATAAAAATTAGAAACGTTTTGTGATGAAATTCGAATAATTAAACAAATAAAGTTTTCAGTCCTGAAAGTGAAGCAACCGGTTTCTATCATCAAAGCTACAAGATGGTGTTTTTTGGAAAAGTCTACAGAACTTGAATAAAAAGTAACTTTTCATGGAGGCAGTAGAGAACTGCATGTTTATATCTGCTGAATTGCTAATTTATTGAAATAAATGGTAACAGTTCGAAAGAGTTAAAGCCTTTTCCCATACTCTTTTAAATTCAAAGAGTTGAAGAAAGAAAATAAAATCTTTTCCGCTGGTCTACTCGCTCACCGAATTAAAATCCAACATAACCAGTTTTGGCTAAAGCGTCTTTAAAGGTGGCTCAATTGCGGCAATATATATAGGAATATCAATAAATTCAGATCAGAAACAAGGATTCGTTAAAAACTGAGTTTCAACCAATTGTTTTTAAAATTTTGTAAAATCAGTCAAAATTAATGTGTTGCATGCGAATGTTTTATTTAAAAATTCTTTTTCAAATTAAAAAAAACAAGTAATGCGCTTATCTTTCTAAATAATTGAAAGCACTGGAGATGCATTACATACGCATTGCATGTTAATCAAAATGTCTCATCAAAATATACCACAGGGATTTTCCCATTAATTTTAAGCCTAAAAACTCAAGAATTTTAACGCAATCGCCAATACTTCATTGTTCCAGGATAAAAAAAAGTCTGTTCACAGTCAGCTTTAATAACGTCTGGTATTTGAAATTGATTTGGAAAAAAAATTCTTCTTTCTCATTTTCAAAGCCGCAATCAGAAACTTTTTTTATTGTTGCTTTTATCAATTTAATTTCCGAAAGTTGCAATAAAATCCGTTTCCCACTTGAAAATTTTGATACAATAAGCTACTCTTACAAATAATACCAACATGAAATAACCTCATCAACGTTGTTGCTCGGTTTTATAACAGCTTTCGCATTTTTATACTGAGTGTAATGAAGATAACCCCTGATTAGTCTGATGACTTAGTAAATATAAATGATAATATGATAAATTTAAAAAAATTTTTTTTTTTAAATAGTTAAACGGTCTATAAAAACTATTAAGAATTATTTTAAAACTTTAAAATACTCAAAAGACAGAGGAGTGTCATACAGATTTACTTAATAAGACAAGGATTTTAGTTAAAAGAGTTTGTTAAATGAACGTTTGATATTTAGTGAGAATTTCTATAGCTACATATGAAAGTGAAAGTAGCGCTGGGGAGAAATTATAGCTGCAATTCTGTAAATAGTTTTCAAATGTTCAAGTTTTTTAAGACTTTGCTTTAAAATTCAAGTTTAAAAGCGTAATCAAGTTTCAAGTTCTACGCATTTTAAACCTGAAAGCGTTAGATATTTTTAACTACGAATCTAAACAAATCCATATAAAGTGATTTATCTAATCTAATCATGACAAAGTAATTTGTGAAATGTCAATCTCTTCTGAAAGGTGAGAAACCCGTTGATCTCCTGTCTCCTTTTCTTATTCATTTTGAAATTTCTTTTACTTCATTTTGTTATCGATTGTTCTAATAATTTTTAGGGGAGAGGTCAATATGGAGGATTAGAGAGTACTTTGGATTTCAGCCTCACCAGCGTCAGGTTTTTTTTTATCTGATGCTGAGTTTAATGAATTCATGAACGCGTTACAGGTGAGCATAAGAAATATTTGTAGAATTGGGCACCCGCTTGACATGACCTCATGAGAAGCTTGTGCGGATGAGAATGAGTTTAGGAACATTTTAGGATATACAGCTTTTCGGAAAATTCTAAAAGTATAACTGTAATCAATACGTTCAAGCAAAACTAAAGAATGATCTGGAATGAGCATAGAACTCATTTAAGTTGAATAGAATTCAGTGGAGGTTGGACAACCCTTTTTGCAACCAATTTTCCGAATATTAGTTGATCCACGAAATGCAACTGTAAACAGAAACAACTTTACCAAAAGTTTCTCACCGATCTGGAATAACATGTACCGTAGGCGTCCCACCTATCTTGATACATTAATGTATATAATCAACTTGTACTTAGATAAAAAAATTTTCTAAACTTCTTCTATTTGTAGATGACTCAAACTTTTTCTATTCTTCTAATTACATAAAAATCTTTTTTTACTTTTCAACAAGTTTTCAATGTTTTCAAGCTTCTGAAACGTTCAATGTTTGTACCACTGACCTAAAATTATTAGTTTATATTTACATTTTAATGAAGTTGTTATCATTGACTGTTATTAAACAGGGTGCGGCAGCGATTCGCGAACTAATTTTTGGCTAGGTTTTGTGATGTAAATTTGTTTTTGTTGGTTAATATTCAATGAACGTCTTAAATTTTAATAAAGTTGTGAAGAAAAAACATCTTAGTTAAAAGTTTTAAAGCCAAAAGAACCGAAGTTTTAAATTTGATTCAAGCGGGTTTGCCTACACGTGGAGTGATTCGTGTTTCTGGAGTATCTAAAACTACATTTTACAAGGTAAAAAATTGTGACAGTGCTGAGAGAGCCAAAATGCCTTCTTCAGTAAACAAAAAAGTTGATAAAAAGTTCACAAAAAAGATTAAAAAGTATGTGGAAAAGAATCCTACTGCATCCATCAGAAAGACAGCAAAATTGTTTAATATTGATGAGAGAACAGACAGAAGAACTCTAAAAACACTTGCAAAAGTCAGTGTGGCCCGACCTTCACGTCAAATTTTGACAGAAAGACTAAAAACTTTACGATTGAAACAATCAATGAATCTTCTGAATCAGCTAAAAAGCCATGCTTCGTAAACAGTTAAAGTTTTCTCAGATGAAAAACCTTTTAGCGTTGACTGTGTGATAAATAGGCGTAATGACAGATTCATTTTGCAGAAGAGTGACAAAGCACCACCTGTGTGTCACACCCAGGCACCCTCAGTCCATCATGATGCTAGGAATCATCGCTTCTAATTGAGAGAAATGTCCACCAATCTACATCAAAGAGAAAGAAAAAGTTACCCCTGATGTGTATATTAGCTTACTAAAACGCTATGTGGTGCCATGAATTCATAAAAATTGAAAAAGACTGATAGAAAACAATAAAATTTTTCAACAGGACAATCCACCTTGTCTTGGGTCCAGAAAAACTCAAAAATATCTTCAAGACAATATGGCTAGTTTTTTGCCCAAACAATTTTGGCCATTATCCAGCCCTGACCTGAATTCCCTTGACTATAGTGTGTGGAACGTAGTTGAGAGTAAGGGTTGCAAAAAGGCCCACTCAAGTGTCAAGTTACTAAAGTCATCAATTACCCGTGCTTAGAACTCAATGTCAAGGGACTATACAATAAGCACATGCCAGTCCTTCCGTCTAAGGCTTGAGGCTGTGATAAAAAAAAAACAAGGAAACCTAATTGAATGTTAAGGCGGGAAAAGTATTTATCTTCAACTTTTCTCCTCCTTATATTCCATGAATATAATTTTTATGTGCTTTAAAAATTCATTTTGACAAATGTTCTAAAAAGTTCGCAAATTGCTACCGCCCCCCTGTATAAATTACTATTTTGTCCACAAATGTACATCAGTGAAATGACTAAAATATTGAAGAGAAATTATTTCCCGAAACTCCTGTTTAGGACAGATATCGTGATTCTTGCCAACGTCTTGTTTGATAGGGCCGTCCTCGCAATAGGGTCTCTTGCTCTAAACACAGGTTTTCAAATAAAATTTGCCAACTATTCAAAAACAAAAATATTTGGTGAATGATTCATATAATTCAATGTTAATAAATATATCGCAAATATATTTCCTTAGTGTATTTTATTTTCATTTGAGCAGATTTTTCTCAAAACTTTAGGTTTAAGGTTTACAAACTCTTTTTTTTTTAATTTGCTTTTTGTTTCCCAGGCCCCAAATATAATGAAGCAATTTTGTGCAACAGATTCTCAAACTATCAAAAAAATATATTAAACAGCTATTAATATTTTTTTCATTATTTTTTTGGTTAAAAATTAATACAAACTTCACTTTCAGTCTTTTTCACTCAAGCTTTTTTCTGTTTGCGAGACTTCATTTTCACTCAAACTTTTTTCTGTTTGCGAGACTTCATTTTCACTAAAACCTAGAGATTTCATAAGGTTAGAGAGTGTTCCGCTCCAAGGCGACCAATTCATCAGATGTGCAATAAACTGATAAGTCCTACGTAACAATATCAATGGACTTTTTCGGAATATTTTTTTCGGAGAATCGAGAGCATGTTCTTTGATCGAGCTGAGGAAGATCTCTTTTGATTCTATCCGCAACCGTTTCAATTCTGATTCCACAGCTAAATTTTTAGATTGTCCGCAAGCAAGTCCAATTATCGCAGAGAATTCCATCGAATACTTTTTAAGAGCAGATTTGTTAAATCTATCTTCAGGCCATGCAGAGAGAGATTCTTCATTCTCGCAGTGCGTCACCACCAAAATAACTGGAATTTTTTTATCTACAAGTGTTTTAAAAAAAAAGTTATATTGATGTTCAGCAGCTTCATCAATTCTACCACATTTGATAACCATAACCAGTAAATTAAATCCTTTTTTGTTTGTTAATATTAAGTTAATCAGATTTGATACAGCAGCTTTATTAGATACTGTTCCTAGTAAACCTTCATTCAAACCAACAGTATCAATGAATTCATAGATGTCATCTCCAAACGAAACAGGTCTATAATATGTTGTTTCAAATGTGCAACCTGTAGCTTTGCTACTTGTGCTGTGACTTTCTCCAGTAATAATATTTAAAAGAGATGTCTTTCCAACACCACATGATCCAAATATCAGTATTTTTTTTGGATTCCCCATTTAAGTATGATTTCTAGAATAGAGATAGATTTATATGTGAAGATCTTATTTTCAAAACGCGATATGCTCTCTTTTTGAAAAATCTACAAAAGCGAGCCCGTTTGATGTAATAAATCAGTTACATATCATCTTAATGATTATTTCCAAAACATGGGATTTCATTATATTACTATTATTTATAAAAGATTTTATTTTCAAAACGCGGTATGGATATTTTTATATTTTTTAATATTGCGCTAGTGCAGAAATACCGTGTCGATAGCAAGATACTTCTGCGCAAACGCAATAAAAAACTTTTATCGATATTTTAGTCGAAAATGTTTCGTTAACATTAAAATTAAAATTTCGAAAGAAAGAAAAGAAATGCCCGACTAGAGAAAAGGCAAATTTATTTCAACATTCAAGTTGAGGAAAAATACCTCCCTTCAACAGCGTACATCAAAAGATTAAGATAAAGATTATTAAAGGTCTCTGCAAGATTAGTTAACTTGACTTTCTACTGAGCTCTGATTAAGTTTCTACACATATCATCACACTGTGTACCAGTCTACATAGTGTGCCTCTAAAACGTGTTTTTAAAAATTTTAACTTACTTTGAAACCTTTTCTTCTAAGTGTGGTCTGGACTTTAGGTTAGACAAGAAATCAAGTAGTCCTCTAGGACACATTTGAGTGGTAAATAAATTCTAGGTTAATAAAATTAAAACTTGATAAACGCCCTCATAGTCCTACATTCATTTAATGTATGATAAGAAATTTGTAACGTAAAGACGGAAACTGTAGACGTAGGCCTAGTTTCGTTTAGTCTCATATTTTAAAAAATTATGTGTCGCAGAAAAACAGCGTTGCTTTTACAAACTTTCGAATTAAAAATTTTTCTAAGATTTATTTTTACAACGAATGGAAAAGATAAATACTTAACTTGCAACAACTGCCACGTCATAAAACTTTAATTTGAAAATTTGAAGCAAATAATCATGTTGGGGTTAGGGTTTGGGGTCAGGGCATTCGTTATTCTAAACGGCAGCCTTTATAAGCTGCAGCAACTGCAGTAAAACAACTGCCCTCCAAACAAACAAAAAAATTCACTTTTTATTTTTATCCTTCAGAAGTTACATAACATATAAAAATTATTTTAATCAATTTTTGAAGGAAAATATTTTTTACACTTTTAAACTGAAACTTAGCTAAAGTGAAAGTTATTTAAAACGTTATAGTTACTTGCGAAAATTTCATACCTGTAATGTCTTCAACGTTATTTTTTCAATGTAATCACTTTCAACAGTAAAGTCTTCAGCTTAATTATAGTGAGCAAAGAATAATACAAGCTAAAAATATAATTGCAAAAGAATCAAAATGCAAATTAGAAAGGACAAATAAACAAAACGAGTTATAAAAAGATAATGATTAAGCTTTGGCTATCCACAAAAAATAATAAGTCATAATTAATATTAAATAGATAAAATATCAAAACATAGATTTTCTTGGCCTAAAAGAAGGAACATTTTGATAACTATTTTGAATTAAAAATGTCTTAGATGAAGTTAGAATTTTTATAATTTCTTAATTCAAAATACAACGCAATGAGAGCGTGAAATAGAATTACCAATAAAGGAATAATTACGGAGTTCTTTTGGTTTACAGCTTTTATCAAACAAATGAACAATCAAAAGATAAAAAAAAACAGAACAATCATAATAAATTTATTGTCATAATTATGCCAATATTAAATTTTAAGCATCTGCATATCGACACTTTTTTGTTTCGATGGGATACGACACTAGGTTGTGCGCATCGCTCGTTTCGATATATTGCGAGGTTAGAATTATTTTGTTCTATCTCCAAGTTTAAACGTTGGGAGAAAGTTTTTGATTTTTTCTAAAAGTAAAATTTGTTTAAAGTTATTATTACTAACTAAAATTAATAACTCATTTTCTCCCAACTTTTAAAATTGGAGATAGAACAAAATAATTCTGACCTCGCGATATAATGATTATATCGTTTCCAAAAAAAATTACTTACGATAAAGTTTTGATATTTATCGTAACGTTACAATATTTAAAGATTAAAATTAAATTCCGAAGACAAGGTTTGTTGAAATCACTAAATTACCAAAGGGCAAATCTTATCAGTTTTAGGCAGTGAAGTATACCACTGATGCCATAAAGCAATTGGCCAAATTAAGTCAGTTATCAATTTCAATCACTGTTGTAAGTACCGAAGTAAGAGTTCTCTAACTTGAAGCAGGAGAGTTCTGAAAAAACTCCTTGGTAGAAGCCTCTTTAAACAATTTTCTTCTTTTTCTTTTTCATTCTGATTGGTTAGAAGTCAATTTCTTTTGATCTAAACCTTAGTGGAGTTTTGCTGAGTGAATAACAATTTTTCAACTTGCTAAGGCTGCAATTTTGTTCTTTTGCAAAAGACAATTGCACCACCAACACTGAAAGCTCTTTTTGAAGATACTGAGGAAGCAGGCACACACAACCATTTTTAACCAGCCTGAGCAAGGATAGGGAATTTGTTTTTATTTGATTACCAAAAGTTCAGCATGTCCATAGTAACAACCCCTGGGTCTTCTTCGAACATTTCCTATTCAGTGACAATGTCCAATTTTATAGGTGTAGCCAATCCAGAATAGGCAATTATAGGTACAGGAGCTTCTTTTAGTTCAACATTATAGAAAGGACCATGATATTGCTGTCTACCACCTTGAAAATTGCAGAACGATGCTTGCATTTAGCAATAACAACTCGCTCTCCATCAAATGTAGTTCTGACTTCCTCCTCAAAGTGATTCCAAATTTCTGTCCTTGGCTTTAGCATCAAAATGTTTTGTTTTTTTTTGTTTTTTTTTTTAATTTTCTTCAATTACAATTTTTATAATACTTCGAACTAAAGTTTTCTTTCTTCAAAAAAAAACAAACAATTTTTCAAGAGCTTAATTTTGTACGTCTTTTGTACTTTAAAGAAGGTCTTAAAACCTGCTTAATCCCAGAGTTTTTTTTATTAAAAAAACGTTTTAAATACAATTAGCGGCGGCGAATTGTAAGTTAAAAAAATAGTCTAACCTAAATATTTTTTTAATTGAAATGACCACACTTGTTATAATTGCTTTAAAAATATATTTCTTTTTCAAAAAATGAACAATTTTTTTTGACTGTTTTTGCTTTTGTTTTTAAAAATAAACAAACAGTTGATATATCCTCCTAACCGACTGGACTGTTTTCAACAACTTAATCTTCAAAATGGCATTAAAAAATTATTGGCAGTTATTAGTTTTTATCAATACTTTAATCAATAGATTAAGAAAATATTTAGCAAAAAAAGTAAAAATGATATTTTTAACTTAACATTTAGTTGTATCTAATCCAAAATATCGTAAAATATCAAAAAGTCTCGACAAATATTTACGATTATATTGATTTAATTATCTTTAAATATGTAAAATGATATATTTAAAAAAAAGAAAAGACCGTTAATAATTAAACCGATATTTAAATCAATATTATCGTTAACAACGATACGGTATATTAATGATATCGCTAACATCGAAATCCAAACGATATCTAATCGACTTCATATCAAAACTCAATATCGAAACAAATATGGGTTATTTTCGATACTTCGTTAACGATATGCAGTCTCATAAGCAAACTAAACCTTTCTTATTTTTTGAACGTAAATAGCAACACTGGCATGCGATAATCAGGACAATTTTATACATGCGATAATAAAAGCGATTTTTGGTTTTACTCTTAAATTTTTTGTGTAGTTTTATTATGATCATCGGATCATAAGTTAGCAGAGTTTGCTGCATATATAGATCGGCGCAAAAAGATCTGCGGATATCCTTTAGGACAAACTTTCGACTACAGATCATACTGCAGATTGTTCTCCTTAAAGCATGCTAAAAGCTGCGAGTAAATTATCTTTTCCAATACAAAGGGAAAATTCAGATGATTTTTTTTACAGCTCTTTTTTTCTTATGATTGGAACAGTTTTACTCTGAAAGATTAGTTAAGTACAAGAATTTTGAGATTTCAATTGCATTATATTTCAATAAAATAAATGGTGGATGATCTACACCTCCATTTTACTATTAGATATTTTAACTGTTTTTTGAGCAAACAAATCTTTTTTAAATGTTATTCCAACAAAATTGGTTATCAGTTTTTTTATTTTGGATATCTTGATTTGCGTTACAAGTCAGTTAAAAAATTCCTATTTTCTTTATAAATTTTACTTGATCAGAAAAATAACGACAAAAGTTACATTAAACATTTATTCAGAGACATTTCAAAGGTGTATGGCGTGTAAGAGTGGCGCTTGTTCATTGACTCTTAAAGGCCTCTAATCCTAACATTTTTCTTCCAACTTTACATCCCCAACTCGATTGGGTAGATTGACTCGATTAGAGCATTTTCGAAGAACACCAGCTCAAAAGGCTTTTAGTACCTTTTTACCATGTTTATATTGTATGATTAGAAGATTGAGTTTTCGTACGCTATATGCGGTGCCTCACCGGCAGCAGACAAAAATTCCTGTTGGTCAAGTGATACGTGCTGTTCCAAAAAAGCTCTTTAAGGAGCAATACTATAGATTGCTATTGTTATTTAACTGCTCTAAATCAAACACCTCAAAATTTAGCGATGGATCTTCATTAGATGTTTAATTATTCTGAATCAGCTATGAGTACTTAATTGATAATGGGAATGTGCTATAGTCTGGTTCCCCAATTTTCTCACAGCAATATTTTGTTTTTAAACTAAGCTTTGCTGTTATAAAATAATCTCTTATCTATTTTTAACCTTCTCCTAGTATTCTTAAGCTTTTCAATATCAGAAGTGTCAAAAGGGCTATTCGGAGTTCAACACATTTTTAAAGAAAGAATTTGGAGTACAACACATTTCAAAAGCATGAATTGAAACACAAGTTATTTTAAAGGCATACTGCAAGTTACAACTATCCACAGTCCAGTCATTGACCAGATACCAGTGCTAAAGGGGTCAACTTTCAAAATAGTATCATATGAGGCATTGCACTTGTTAATATTTTGGCTTTGGATCTTTTTTCTTACTTCTTTTCTTACTTTTCTTACTTCTCTTACGTTTCTTACTTCTTTTCTTACTTTTTCCTTATTTATTTATTTATTTTTTTTTGAGTCTTCTTTCTTTCTTACTTTTTTCTTCTTCTTTTTCATTTACTGCTCATTGTTATCCCATTTCCTCTCATTGCTATGACATTTCCTGCTCTTTGTTATGATATTTCCTGCTCTTTGTTATGACATTTCCTTCTCATTGTTGCATTTGCAATTACAAATAAATCTATTGTTTACTTTTGTCTTTTTAAAATCTAACTAAAATACTAAGAGTTATACTATAACATTCAACAAGGTTTTTACTCATACTTAAATATTTGTAATTACCCGGTTAATGGGGTTTTAAAACTTGATGAACAAATTATTAAAGATGATTTAAAAAAAAAAATTCTTAAATTACTTTTAATAAGCCTAAAATTCGGATTTTTTCTTTTGAGTTTCGCTAAGATACAGAAAATCTTATTCATACCTTCGGCTGTTCGTGAAATTTTTTGGTCTTCTATTTATACTTCCGAAAATACAACATTTTTAATCAGCAATGTTTCTTCCTATCAGTAAAGTTTATGAGTCAATAATCGATTTTTGTTTATATTAGTTGTAAAAATCTGCGCTGTGTTTATGTGACCATATATTCCCTGAGATACGCAGTGTTAATAAAAAATTATCCAAATAAACTTCAGTTGTGCAATAAAGTGTAACTTAAGTTTTGTTGGTCAGTTATTTTTTAATATTAAAAAGATTTTTGGCCAACAAAACCCTCTTTCAAGCATCTTGCGGTAGTTTTGAGGCGAATGAGGTGTTTTTGTTTCTGTTACTCCATGACGTAACATTAAAACAATTATGTGCAGACAAATCATAAATGGAAACTGTTTTCTCATATTTAACTGTACATAATATGAACTTTTTATATTAAGTTTTCATAATGAGTTTAGCAAAAATCTTCGGAAACACTAAAAAAAAGGAAGATGAACCAACAGCTTCAGAAGCCATTCAAAGGTTAAGACAAGCCGAGGAGCTTTTAACAAAAAAGTCAGAGCACTTGGAAAAGAAAATAGCAGAGCAGCTTGATATAGCTAAAAAGGCTGGAACGAAAAATAAAAGAGGTTTACTTTTCTTAATTCATATTATGTTTTCAATTAATTTTGTTGTTATCGGCAATGGTTATTTATGCCTATATTGCAAATTACTTATACAACAATTTTATTATACATGAAATTTGTTTATGCATATAATTTATTTGTAACTTGGCTTATTTTTTAGAGTAATTGTTTTAAGCAATAAAATCAAAACCTAACTTTATTTTGGCTGAGTCTAATGTATCATAGTAACCTTAGATTAGTATTGAGAATGGATTATTTGTTAAGCAACACAACTGAATGTTTTACAAAGTTTAAAAAAATAAAAGCTTCATACCAAAATTGTGCTGGGTGACTAAATTTTTATTAAATGTACATTTTATAGCTTTGTGTTAATTCTGTATCAAATTGATGGACATTTTAAAAAGACTTATTCAGCACTTTTCATAAAGAATCAACCTATTTTAACCTATTAAAACTTATTTTAAATAAACTATTTAAGGTCTGAAACGAAAAAATTAAAACTAATTTTGGTCTGAAGCAAAATTCGTTATTGTTTAAATAAAACTAGAAAATAAGTAAAATGTCTTTATAATTATAATTTTTTTGCTAATTTTTAAGTTATTTTGATCTTATAATATATGTATAGTATAGTAATACTTACTATTATCAAAGCATTTTTATCTAAGGCAGCGAATGCCATTCAGTATGACTGTTAGGGTCCATGTTTGGTAACAACCATGACCACATGAACTAGTTATAAATGTACATATGTATCATTTAAATTAATTGGTAATAATTACTTTTCTTGTTTTTTTTTTGTTTTTTGTTTGTCTTATGCAACCAATTCTCTGATTTTCTAATCTCTTTAAAATAATAATTTGCATTAATACATGATTCAAAATGGTAGAAGTATGTTTTGGTTTCATAAGTTGATAGAAATTCTGTTTTACTCTAAATAAAAGTTGATTTAATAGTCATTTAGAAAACTCAGGTTTTGTCTTGATGTCCAATACCTTGGGTTGTTCTTCTTGAGCATATATTGTTAAATTTTTTCATTTCAATTGAATATAGTTTCTAACTCTTACTGTCTTAACATTAAATTTTAAAGGAAAGTGTTGTTGAAGTTGTGTCTCCAAGGACTTTATACTGTCTATAATCTTAAGATTAGTCTAATGTTATGTAACAGCTTTTTCTTGAAGTGACATGTTTAATTCGTTAAATTTTTCAAAGTTATCTGAAAAATGGTACAGTTTTAAGGACCATAATTTATGGTATATTTTTTTAGAGTTTATATCTTTGCAAAGATTTAATAATAATCAAGGCCTGGTTTTAATGATGTTAATAAGTTTGATTGGATTGCCTGAAACATCATTTTAATGTGGTGTTTTTATTTGACTTCTCCCTGATGCATTATACTGTCAGTAGTAGGTATATAATCATTGTCATCAGCTTTAACTTTTAATAAGCTTCCAATATTCTTACCTATCATTGCCACAGCATTTTCTTTGTTATTATTACGTTGTTATTTTTGTTGTTGTTGTTGTTTTTGTTGTTGCTGTTGTTGTTGTTGTTGTTGTTGTTGTTGTTAATTATTATTACTATTATTCTTAATTTTTGTTATTATTTTTGTTAATATCAAAATAAATGCAATGTCATGTAGTACTAGCGACAGGTTATGGTATATTTATTTTACTATGATTTTTTTCTACAAAGACAAGTTTGGTTGCTAACTCATAGGCTACCTGAGCTTTCCTTACTTGAAAAAAAGTTTAAGAAACATCCTTTTAACTTTTACATGTACTGAAAATAGAAATCTATCAGTTTGGAAATTTTTATTAAGTAATATAAATTCTTACATAAAGAGGAGTCAGGATCAGAGTTTAGCTGACTTCACAGCCCTGATTTCTATTTTGGGGTTTTTTTTTTATTAATTATATTTTGTTTTTCAGGTGTTATTTGAAATTAAAAATTGACAACTACTATTTTCAATATTTAGATGTATAATTTGAAAGGAGTTAAAAACTGTTGCAAAATATATGCTTGCTCAAAACCATTTTAATCAGTTTTATTACCATATTTATACATCTATTAAAATTGATAAAAGTTGGTGTAATTTTCTTCAAATAAAGGCCTGCATCTTTTTACAAAGCTTGGAATGGTTACATGTTCTGAATTTTTGTTGCTACAATTTGTTGGCAAGCTGATTTTAAGTTATGTTTCCAAATATCTCCCTATTTACATTTCCAAATATCTCCCTGTTTAGGCTACAGTTACTTTTAGTTTGGCATTTTACTTTAATTTACAACATTGATTGATGACCAATGTTTTTGGTTAATTTTGGTTCCATTTTTTATAAACCCAGATATAACCAATATGAACCCAGATATAAAAAATATGACTTGCATAATTTAAGTTTGATTGCTGGTAGAAATTTAAGTGAGCATGGAGTTCAAAGAATCTACACTTTTAAAAAGTATTTTTTCAGAAATGTTCATTAAAATCGATGTAGGTTTATTTGCATGAGTAAAAAAATTTTTTTTTTGCATGGAATGTTCATGCTGAACTATGGTAAAAAAAAAGTCGCAAGGGAGGATGTCAAAAATTGTCTAAGTATTGATTTACCTAAACACAGCTCATAGATTTTTCCAGTGTAAAATAATTATTTGAAATTTTCTTATTAAGGCTTTTGATTTATGTTGGTACTTGTGAAAAATATTGGGGATCTTGTTCCACTATTTCTGATAGTAGCCTTCAGGGAGTTGACACTATTGTGGAGACTTGACTCTAAATCAACGCCAATCAAAAACAATCATTAGATGGTCATGTCCTTCTCCAAGCACCAATTGGCATGCAATTATAAATGTTAAATTGTTCTTTTTATTAGTAATAAATTAGCTTATAATTGGGTTATTTCTGGCTAATTAAATACTTGACTGCTTATCTTACAATGCAGTTAATTAGATTTATAAAGACAAAAAAAATTTATAAACCTTCAAAAAGTGTTGAATAAAAAAAGTCAATCTAGCTATTACTTCAAGGATTTGTTCTACGTAATATGTTTATATTATACAGGGGCTGGACAAAATAACAAAAACAACTTCAAAAACAAACAAATTTATTCTAGTAAGGGGGAGGACCCCCTTTGGTGGTAATTACAGATTGAATCTGGTGAGGTATTGACTTGTGCCAACTTTGAATGTGTTCTAATAGAATTTTAGTTGATTCTTCTACCAAATCTGTCTCTTTTAGTGATTTAGTGATTTAGTTGGTATATATTGACTTCTTAAATCATTTTCTAATATGTACCACAAATTTTCAACATAATATGTTTATAATATAGTTCATTTAAAAATTATTCCAGTTAATGTAGTTTTAGCTCAATTAATCTCTATTTCTGCCATAATTAGCACATTAACAGCTCATAAAGCAATATCCCAGATTATAAAACCAAAGATATATGGAGTAGTTCTTATTGTTTTGCTCTTGCTAATGACCTTATAGATTAATAATTTGTTAAAATTTTTTATTTTTCTTCAGTTGCTCTAAATGCTCTTAAGAAAAAGAAGCGACTAGAAAAGCAGTTACAACAAAATGATGGAGCTTTGTCGACTATAGAATTTCAAGTTGAGGCTTTGGAAAGCAGTAACACTAACACTGAAGTACTAAAGAGTATGGGCTTTGCTGCTAAAGCCTTGAAAACTGCCCATCAGCGATTGTATGTTTTTTTGTTTTATATTTTTAATGTAAACTTAGAAGTTGTAGTTTACTAAAATTACTGAATCATTTTTCAAGTAGTGCTGATTAGAACGTTCTGGTTTTTTGAACCTATTTTCTTTTTCTTGTAAAAGTAAACAACAAATTTATTTAAAAGTTTTCAAATTATCTTCAATAAAGTGCGCAGAGCAAAATCATATGGTTCTTCAGTTCTTCTTAAAAAGTATCATATTGGTTCTTGAGATATTATCAGTTGAAATTATGCTGATTCATGCATATTAGTGATAATGTGAAGCACTGTTTAAAAAAATGATCTTTCACCCAACCTTTCTGACCCAAAGAAAACCTCTAGTAAAATATATTTTAATTTACAAATTATATTTTTAACCCAAATATCAATTTAAAGCAATAATATTTGCACTATAACAAAAAAATACTAAGAAAACAAATGAAATGTTTTTTACAAAGTGATTTTGTTCTAAGAGTGCATTAAAGCTGGTCTTTTTTTTTATTCTAAAAGGATCATAATTTTGCTTTGCTCAGTGTAAGTCATACTTGTCCATTAGAATATGAAGTGTTTTTTTTTTTTTTTTATGTATTACACATTGCCAATTAATAAATGCATAGCAACACCCTAAAGTTTTGTGCTGTATAACAACACCCTAAAGTTTTGTGCCACCTTTTATGAGTATTTAACTGTTTCAATTTGTTTAGCAGAAAAATCTGGGAAAAAGCGTATGTCTAATCTTTCAAAAACTTATCATCTGTTTATTGTCAATAAAAATTTCTTGTATTCAATTATTTAGAAGCATAATTCTCAAAGATCAAAAATGCCCAATAAGGCAAAAAACCATGATGAAAATAGAAGATCAGTTTGTTTTCTTTGCCTCAAGGGCACTTACAAATGATATTATGGGAAGGGTAAAAAACGTTCTACAGAAATAAATTGATTTCCAGGATTTGAGAGTGCCACTTGAAATTGAAAAATTGTAATTTATATTTATTTTCTCATTATTTTATGCATATTTAACATGATATTTGTCAAAAGATGTAATTTGAAATCAAAAGCCCCCTTATCATAACTAAATTGAGCAATCTTAAGGTTTGCATATATCAACAATATTAGCTTAATCTTTAGATGCATTTTTCTAGTTTTGATGCCAATGCCTGATTTTGGGGAAATGATTTTTTTAATCCTCTAGATATGTACTATCATCTCTCCAAAGGTTTTCTCTGGGTCAGAAAGGTTGGGTGGAAGGTCATTTTTTTGAACCGTGGAAGAACACAATATGTATATGGCTTGTTTTTAAACATTTTTTAAGGTATTTTAATACTTATACTGCAAACCAAAAGTTTAAGACCACTATATAAAAATTAAAAAAATAAAAAAAAAGGAATAAAAGCTAATGAATAGATTAACAAGTTAGGATGTTTGCAAAATCAGACAAAAGTTTATTAAATTTGACATGCAATTACAAAAAAAAAATTATAATAATAATAAAGAACTCAAAATACAAATGAATATTACAACTATCCTCCTTTGATGATGGATACCAGTTGTGGGATTTTCCGTCCAGCTCATCTCATAGAAGTTCAATAAGGTTGAAATCAGGGCTTTATGAAGTCCAAATCATGTTCTTGAAAATATTTTTACCTGGTTTTTATTTAAAATAATGCCTGCATATTTTGAAGTAGCGTTTTTGATCATATCCTGCTGAAGAATGCACTCAGATGGAATTGATTTTATTTAAGAATGGTATTGTGTTCTTTTTTGAATATATGAATTTTAACTAAATTTCCAATAACAAGGTTATTGGAGATTTAGTCAAACCCTAAACCATAGCAGAGTTCCCTTCATCCTTCACTGAAGCCACCACACACTCTGGAAAGATCTTTGCAAACATAATCTCTTCTATTTGAGCCAAATTTTTCAAACTTTGATTTGTCACTCTGAAGTATTTTTATGGTAAGCAAGGACCCATTTTAGTCTTCTTTTTGAGCTAGAATAATGGTTCTCCAAAATTTAACAAACATATTAGATTCTTGTAGGTGTTTTTTTAACCGTAGTAAAGGTTTATTCTGAGTTCCATTCACTTCAATGCAAATTTCTGGTGCTTTTGCAATATCGCTTAAAAATGTTTCTGTTTGTTTTATTTTGTAAATAGTAGCTAATTTAATAATGTAAGAATATATTTCTTTTAAAAATATCTCTCTTAACTATGTTCTCACAGTACTTTATGATGAGACCAATCCAGACACTCTTAATTTTATTTATGAGTTAAAACGCGTTTTGTTTATTTTTGTAAGGTGCGTCCAAATTTACGGACGGTAGTGTATATATATATTTTCTCTCTAAAGTAAATAGTTTGGTACATCAGCATTTCTTACTCAGACAGTTGTATGAGCAAATCAAATAGTTACAATATACAATTTTAATATTAACAAAATATACAGATATCTTTCAAGTGATCTCAAACTTTTAGATGGAAGTGTAGAGATCAAAAAATTGAATTTTCTTCTAAAATATTGAACAAAATTTTTTTTTAAGCAGTAGATTTTATTTCTTTATAAAACTTTTTGAACTTATCAAAAAAACTTTATAAATTATAGTAAATTAAAATTTCAATTTTGATTTTTACTGCTTTTATAAAATAATTGTAACTCGTCTAAATTTCTTTTGTCTGGGCATTCTTACTAAAAGTTAATTTGTAGTAAGTCAAAAAGAATCTCAACACACTGATTGCAGCTTTTTGCTACATTTAATTTAGTTAGATTCATTTTTACAGTTTTTTGCTCATCTTAAATAATTTTTTGTTTGTTTATTGTGAAGGGATGTTGATGATGTTCATGATTTAATGGATGAGATATCAGAACAAACTCGACTTGCCAATGAAATATCAGATGTTTTCTCAACTGCTGGGTTTGATCAAGATGTTGATGAAGTATTAATCTTTATTTTTTTGTCAAAAGTGTTAGACAATTATGTACTTTGAAAAACTTTCTTGCAAAACAAGTTTTTTTGCTCAGCAAATGTTGGATAAAAATTTATGCATGAGTTTGTGGTTACACTTGGTATTATAAATTGCTTAAGTTTTTTTTTTTTTACACACTTTTTAAATTAATTTATTCCTATAATGTTTTTTGTATTTTGTTAAGGATGAGCTTATGGGAGAACTTGAAGAACTCGAACAAGAACTCCTGGAAGAACAACTTTTAGATGTTGGTCCATCTAAGGGTGTTAGTTTACCAAATGTCCCTACTACAGAGCTCCCCAAATCTAGTAAGTGGTCATCTACTTTCATTATTTAGTTTTCTACATTTAAACAAAATAATACTAGAAGCATACAATCTCTTGTGAGAAAACGCAGATAATTTTTTAAAATTGTGCTTCTGTACAGAAACTTCACACCCCCTTTGCAGATTTCAAAAAGGCATAATTCTTTTAAATTTTTACCAAAAGTGGAAAAATAATGATAGGAAAGCGTTTTTCCAACTTGAGGATTTTAAATTAGTTGTTATTTTCAATTAAAATTTTCGTTCTTTGTAGCAAAATCAAAATCGAAACAAGAAGACATAGACGAAGATATGGCTGAACTAGCTGCATGGGCATCATAGTAATGTCAACGTTTATTTCTTCTTGACTGTTTAGAATATTTTCCTCAAATTTTTTGTTAGTCATCCTAATAGTAAGGATAATATATAATTTCGCGTTCGAAGATTGATTGTGAATATAAATATGCGACCGCACCTTTTCAATAATGGCTATAAATATGCGACCGCACCTTTTCAATAATGGCTATAAAAATACGATTGCACCTTTTCAATAATGGCTATAAATATGCGACCGCGCCTTTTTCAATAATGGCCATTAATATGCAACCCCACTTTTTCAATAATGACTGTGAATATGCGACCGCACCTTTTCAATAATGGCTATAATGTCCCAAACTTATTCCTTAATAGGTGTGCTCAAAACAATACCAAGTTTCAGGATTTTCTCTTAAATTGAACTTTTTCCAATAATTTTCCTATTTCTGGGGTTTTTTGTTATTTTTATTTTTATTTTTTTTTTTTGATGTCATCCAAACTTTATTTGTAAAAAAACGATTTATTCTCTTAGAATATTATTTTGCCTTTTTTTTTTTTTTTTTTTTTGCTTTTTGTGAATAGATTATTAAGTTAAATTTTTTTTTTTTTTTTTTTTTTTTTTTTTTTTTTTTTTGTTTTTTTTTTTATATTTANAGATTATTAAGATAAATGTTTTTCTGGCTTTTTTTTCTTTGTTTACGTTTCAATGTTTCGATTTTATTTTCAGATATGAAATCGCCTGTAGTAAAGAAAGCTTAGAGTTTTTTTTTTTTTTACAAATCCGAACAGAGAAGCGGTAAATGTACGGTTTAAACAAAAATTGTATCTACTGCGTTTTAAAACTGAATAGATAAACTCTAATATCTTTATTAAAAATAAAAACTTATCTTTTCATCCACCTAGAAATCGTGGAATTCGAATTCTACCTAGAAATCGTGGAAAGGTGGGAATTTACAAATCAATACACGACAAACTGTTTAAAACTTTAGCAACTGTGAATTAAGTTCTTTAACCGCCATCACTTAAAATAATGATAATTGCATAATTTATCACTTTGGAAAGCCAGTGTGCTAATCAGTTACTTGATGGCAAATACTGGAATCCGTCCAACACTGTTGACTGAATGTCCCAGTAACTGAAAAGCATCAAAAAGGGACTTTGCCATTCTATATTGGTGGTGGGTACGAAACTGTTTATGTTTAAAATCAGGTTTTTTAAAAATTTTATTCTCAGAATGAAAACTTTCAAAAAGTAGCCATATAAAACAAGATGAACTAAAGTAACCATTAAGGTAACCAATGACCACACACGGTCGTTCAAACTCTGTTAATAAGCGACAGGTTATTGTGCGCAAGCGCAGTTGGATTATGAAAATTTTAGAACTTTCAAAATGGCTACGGACCTTCGTTACAGAATGAATTTTTACTTAGCGACCAATTTTTCATTACTTATCACGTTTTTTAAAATCGTCTACGTTGATAACCAGCTTTTAGACTGTTAGTAATGTCTCGGTAACTTAATTTTATTAAGAAGTAAGTAAAATGAAAGAGGAATATTATTTTATGATTGAAGAGGATCTACCTAAAAAAACTTTTTCTTTGATTTGTTTACAAATTTGGAAGTCTTTTTACATTTTTTTTGAGCG
>QPEY01000081.1:612034-622572 GCA_014706445.1 Hydra viridissima | reverse complement strand
TGAGTGAATTCATTAATTATTACTTCTAGGTTTTCACTGAAACTCCTCGCTTACCGAAATGATTTTAGCAACACATTCTAGAAAATATTTATACAGAAATTTTCAGCTTAAAAACATTTTTTTAGCCAACCCCTTAATTCTGTTGCAAACAGCTAGTTGTGGTATGACTTTTTGATGCAGTGTTTGTAAAGTTTTGAAAACTTTATAGTTTTGGCGGGGTGTTTAGAAGTGGCGTAGTGTTTAAATTTTTTTGGTTCCACCAAACCCGAAGATAACTGCAAGCCTAGGGATTTTTATATAAGCACGAGTAAAAGCATATAAAAACCCAGAAACATGGCAAGTTACTATAAAAAAAAACAACAAAGCAATTAGAAAAAAGGGTCTGATTTGATAGTATTTTTAATGAGGTTAGGGGAAAGATTGCCAATATTGTACCAGCGCTTATTTTGCACTTTGAGCATAACTCATTTTTAACACCAACAAAGATTTTTAATATAAATTTATTTTTGCCAAATAAAATCAATGAAAAATAACAAATCTCGAAAAAATTTCCTTTTTTCTTTCTGAAAATCCTGATATTTTGTTTCAATTTTTCAAGACATTAACAGAATTTCCGATTCAATTAAAACCGTTAAACTTAGAAAACCATAAACTTTTAAATAACTCATTTCTACATAATGAAAATGCTGCTTTAAACTCAAATAGAGTGATAAACTTCAAAAAATTCGATTTACCTTAAAAGATAATGTAGGTAATAAAGATAATAAAGATGATAAAGATAATATGCAAGTTACCAGGTAATAAAAGAGTTTTGAAAAACAAAGTTATGAAAGAGCTTCACTTTTTTTCAAAAAGCTAACATGGTGCTTTTAAAGAAATCAGAGGCTTTTAAAGATGGAGCTTCAAAAAGTTTGACTTTTTTTTTTTAAACATTAAGCTCTTGAAAATGTCCAAATTTTTGAAAAAATTTTTAAAAACCATAAAAATGTTTAACTTATTCCAAAACCCCAACAGTCGTTCAGAAAAAAGTCGAAACTTTTTGAAAGTTAAACTTCGATCTTGAAACTACAAAGAAGTTTTTACTTTTCCAATTCTGAGCTTCGTATTCCAAACTATAACGCTCTAATGATAAAGTAGCAAAAACTGAAAGTAACTCACTACTTTTATGGCGCATCGAGACAAAAAAACTTGCGTTTCAATAAAAAAACAAGAACAATGAAAGATAAGATAAGTATCAAGTTGTTTAATTTTAGTGAATGCCTCAGTCGACAGCAAATTGTTTTTTCATTTAGCAAATATCCAAACAATAACTAACGAGGCTTGTTTAAAAAACCCGAACAAGTTCGAGTGTTTGAAGTTCGAATGTTTGAAGTCTTAACAGAAAAAGACAAAGAAGATGTATTCCAAAACGAGACTGAAAGTACTGTTAAAGGAAATTTATTTGCTAAATGACGTTGATTTGCTAAATGACATAGGTCAGTTTTTTCTTGTAGCAAAGTGTTTTGGGAAAGCAATAAAATCATCCTGTGGGACAAAAATCCCTGAGTAGTTCATTATGATGATGTACGTATCAAGTTCGTGATTAGATCAAAAAAAAGGTTTTTATTGTGCGCCCTGCACATGCGTAAGACATATATTACATCCACTAGGTGTTAAACACTTAAGAGTTCGGGCACATGGAGCATTTCGTTTGAAGTATAGATGACACAAAGGTGATAATCAATTGCTCTAGAAAAGGAATTTTTTTAAATATTAAATCTAAAAAAAATCTTTTTGTTTTTTTGTTTTGTTTTAAAGGCCATTTTAAATAATGGATATTTGCACATACACAAAACCACCCATTACAATTTTTTAAAATGAGTTAAAAGTATTTAGGTGGATCAACCATTTCCAAAAATCTTTATTTCAGTAACTCATTAGCGCGTTGACGTTTTTTCTTGTCAAAGTTAGCGTATATTTTATCTTTTTTAAGTCAGTTAAGATTTTGAGGCATAATTAAATGGATGATCTCTCGCACTGTTTTCAACAAATACTTGATTGACTCTTAACTTTTCGTTAAAACAAGTTCTCTAAAAAAAAATTTTAAAAAGATTTTGGATCATTTTTAAATGAATAACTTTGATGAGATTCAAGAAAATATTAAAAAAAAAATAGGAAAAATGAAATAAACTTATATAACAACTAAAGATTGTCTCGACATCCTTCTTCAAGACAATGATTCTGGTAAAGATTGAAGCATCGCATGCGCATCAACAGAAACACAAGCTTTAGATATTCATGATAAATGTTAACCATAAGTAAACATTATCAATCTTAACAAGTTGAAATAGTTTAATTTCTTAATTCAGCAAGTTTCCAGTGTGTTTTTTCATCATCTCTTTTTATTTTTTATTTTATTTATATGGTTATTTTTTGTTTTTCATAAAAGTGCAAAACCAAAAAAAAAGTTTTCCTTTTATAAGTGGCAAATATATTTTAGCTTCATCTAAAACAGATACAAATATATTGCAGAAAAGACTTTGTAGTTGTTGTTAAAGCTTCTGAAGTTTTTTTTGAACCTTCTGTTGTTGTTGCTGAATTTTCTGTAGTTGTTGTTGAAGTTTCTGTAGCTGTCGGAGCTTCTGCAGTTATTGTAGCAGGTTACGTAATTATTGTTGTTGCTGCTTCTGTAGTTATTGTTGCAGCTTCTGTAGTTATTGTTGTTACAGCTTCTGTAGTTATTGTTGTAGCTTTTGTAGTTGTTGTTGAGTTTTCTGTAGCTGTTTTCGCAGAAGTCTAAAAGCAAACAGCCTATACTTTTAGCGAGTTTGTTTTGACATTCAGATAATGGAATTTAAAATTACAAAAAAAAACAAAAGATGCTACAAAAATGTGAGCTGCATAAACTCATTTATATTTCATTTTTTTGTTTTAACTTTGTGTCAAGTATTTGAGTTCTTGGACCTTAACCTCCAAAAGTTAATCCCCTGAAATGATTTTTTAAAGAACTAAGTCTATAGAACAATCATTCAACAAGACAATCAGTTTCCAATTTACTATTTTTTAAACAGTTAAAATGTGTTTGCAAACAGTGAAAGCTCGGAGCTTTAATGTTTTTAGGAGTTAAATACCTAAGCGGTTTATGTCATTAAAGGTATTGCACGTCGGGAAATAATTTCCGTTTAGAAATACAAGTAAAAACCATTTTTACACTAATCCTTCAGATGTGCGATTTTCAAAGATGATACGATTTTTAAGAGTTCTAACCAAAAACATTTTTAAAAATCTTTTCGATTGCAAACGAAGATATCGAATCACAGCCGCATCATTAATAACAATCATTTGTAAAAACAAGTTTTCGTGTAATACCCAATTCACACCAAAAAAACCGAGTTTTAATAACACTCGCTTTTAAAACAGTGTTTTATTTAGCTACCGCTTTTTTAAACTCTTTTCTTTGAAACAAGGTTTTAAAAAGCAGTGTGAACGGAATAAATGCGTCATAAGTTTAAATAACCACGATTAAAACAAGTTTTATTTTTGGTGTGAATGGGGTATAAGTTAAGTCAAAACTGCGCGGTAAAAAGAAACTACACGCGTTTATAACTACAAAAAAATTCACCTATACCTAGGCTGAAATCAAATGCCAGAACAAAAATGCAAAACCTCTTCATGTCCATGTTGGTAGATGAAGTTAAAATGTCAATAGCGCTAATGTATGTTATACTTGTATAAACACCAGTCGTCACTATGTCCAGATGAAATAATTTGGAATTTTATTTATTGCTTTACATCTACTTAATCCATCATGGCTAGGGCTGCCAATTTTTAAAAAAGTTCTAAACTTGAACACGTTCGAACGATTCCAGAAAAAAGTTCGAACATTTTCGAACTTTTTTCAACTTTTTTCATTTACTTCAGAATGTGAAATAAAAGGGTACCAGTTTAGTAAAAAACTGTTTATTTATTTATAACAACATGTTTTATTTTTCACTTCATTTTAAATCTTTTTATTTGGGAACAAAAAAGTTTTATTCAAAATTCTTAATAGTTTATTTAAAAAAAAATTGATGAATATAATGAGCATTAAAAAGCATTTCTAAATTTTTGGGTCTTGATTTTTGCTGGCTTCAAAAAGAGCCATTACTTTTTTAATGAGATTAAATTATTTATTACCATTACCCAAGTAGCAACGTTTATATGCCCCGACAACGGCCCGGTTATGGCTGCGGATTGAGGCCGGGCCTGGCTTACCAGACCTGGCGCAGTGCCGCCATGCACATTGACTTAATTATGGTCCAGGGCTGGCTAGCCATTGCAGGCTCTGGCGTTTTAACGGGCCACCACTGGCAAATGCTTAAAGGCCCTATGCAAGCCCATATATTTACCAGAGCCGAGCCGGTAACGGGCCAAAAGCAGTAAATCGCTATTATTATAACGTTCCTCTCCATCAGTTTTATATTTTGCATGTACATATCACTCAAATGTAAAAACAAAATTTTAGATTATTAATTTATTTTAATTAAATCATTAAAGCCTGCCATTTAAATGTTCCTTATTAATGGAATAGAGAAAATACTATTAAGTTAAATCACTCTTTTTGATTTGTAAATTTAAAACAAAATAAATATAAATTGCTTCATCAAAATAAAACCAAATTCAACAAACAAATGTTTACAAAGAAGAATTCGTTAATAAAAATAATTTTTGACTTAATTATTATATCATATATAATGTAAATTATTAATGTAATATATATGATATTTATTATGACAATTAACATATATAAATTGTAACATAAAAATATCAAAAAGATGTGATTTTTATAGATTTAAATTTCTTCAGAAATGTTTTATAAGGGGCCACCTGTTTTACAATTTTCTTAATAATTATTGATAAATTATTCGTGTCACCATCAAAATCCCTTTAAGAAACATTTAGAACTAAGATGTAAAATCAATCCGTGTACATAATTTATGCCTGGTTGCAATTATAGCAACTATACTACCAACGATTGGTATTTAACCATGTTCAAAGCTGTTTATCTCAGCAGGCTTTCTTATGGCTTTTTATTTTCTGCCACCGTTACGATTAGTAGCAAGTGCTACTAATCGTAACGGTGGTGAACAACGGCTTTTTTGATGTCACGTTCAGAAGCATCTTTGGTTGGACCATTTTTTCTTAATGCTCCTGTGAATATCATCCTTTGTCGTTGAATACAGCACATTACTTATTACTAAACATAATACTAAGAATAAAATATAAAGTATGTATGTTATCAAAAAATGTATGATACATATAAGTTTATATCTTTAAATGTTAATAATTTTCCCTTAAAGTTTGGGAATAATCCCTTCTAGTTTAAGATATAAATGCATGTAAGAAGACCTTAAACTTTTTCTTAATGTATTATATAGCAAATTTTTGAATAAAGAAATATTTAAATCATCTACTCTACTTTTTTATTAATATTATATACTGTTATACTTACTATTATTTGAAATTTAAAATTTCTGCACAAGCATGTAATAAATTACTATGTTGGCAGCTCCCAACAGTTGTAGGTTGGTATGCTATTACCATTTTAGACCTATATAATAGCTAGGCTTCTTTGGTCTAAATTTAAAACTTAGATACTTTCTCTTCACTGCTATTTAACAAAATAAATTTAAACAAACTAAAAATAAAAATTATTTTTGGGATGCCGCAATAGGACCACATGACAGTTGCTATTTGGCAAACCAGTTCTGGTGAATCTTTTACGGCACAACAATAGCTCATATCGGCTCCAGCATGCCATTTATGGAACTTTAATGTCCCGTAAATGGATCGCCAGAACTGGCGATGGTTTTTAAAAAAAATTGTAGTAAACATATTTTATGTGAAAATAATAGTTTTTTGAGTCAAAGAATTCAAATTTTTAAACAAAAACATGTTTACGCGCACCTTTGACGTGTACATTTCGTACTTACGCGTGTAAGGTTTGACTGCACGCGTAAAAAATAATTTTAATCAAAACTTTAGAATTTTAAAGCCAATACACAGCATCACAATTGTTTTTAAAAGATGTTCATGCATAAAAATAATTTTTTTTCTTTCAGATTTGTTATATTTATTTCATTATTTGTCTTATAATCATTTTAATAACCTCTCATCTGGTAATGGTTTTCTAAAAATTTTTATATATTTATTCAAACTCTCAAATACATCCTCAGAACATATCACAATTGGCAAAATTAGTTTATGCAATATGGAAGTATTATGGAGTAGCAGTTTGTGTACAGTAGGAAGCATAACATACCAACCATACAAACTCACTATAAGTTTAGCTGTTTCAATGTTAGTATAAATCTAATTCATCGCTATTGATAGGATATCTACAAGGTATCGTTATGAGAATGTTATGCGATCTTATGATCACAATCAACGTAATTTCAGAAAAACTTCATAGCTTTTATATACTTCTGGCAGAATTACCATCATTTATTTCAGCAGCTTCTATTTAGTTTGTTATACCATCAATATAAACACAGCTTTAGCAATATTAATGGTAGCAGTTGAAATCAGAGAAAGAAAATATTTTTAGGATAGTATTTTTCCACTAAAACTTTTAACTTTTTCCACTAAAATATTGGGCATGAAGGGGATAAATATGTGTCCAAGGGCTAAGTTTCTGATCATTTAATATTGTTTATTGTTGAGGTCAGTATTCACTTCTAATGCAAGAGCTTGATTTACACTCATATTTAAAAGAAAGGCTTTATACAAAGTGCCTTTAATTTTTTTGATCTGTAAAACATTTGACTTTTCTTAAAAAGGGTAAATCTTACAGAGACTAAAAATAGAGCATGATATTCAGCGCCTAGTTCTTTTATTTTTTCTCTTTTGCTTCACTCTCCAAGGACCACCCATTGTTTTTGGGGTTTTCCAGAACCAAATGGGTACTTTTATTGGCCATAAGATTTTCTTGAAGCCATTGATATTCTTTTTCTATAAACCATAATTTCAACCAAACTGTTTTAGTTTTTTCTTCACTTTTAAAATAAATGTAGCTAAAGTAACCTTTACTTTATTTATGTTCTTTTAGCTAATCTCTTCAGTTTTATTAAATTTCGTTAAGTAAATCCTTCCATAATCGTAGTTTAAGCACTCCTAGTTCACGTATAGTCAGGATAAGATCTAATCTTTTTGCTGTTATTGTTTTTAAAAATCGCCAAGTTAATAAAATCATTAAGATGTATCAGAAACATTTTTGAGTACTTTATATAACTTTTCACTTTACACTGTTTACCATTTTATACTATTATTTCTTTGGCAATTATCACATTAAATTTCCTATAATGTTTATGTAAATAATGCTCTTTGTATATTAAAAAATTTTTAAGTAGCATATGATGACAAAACTATGTTTCTTAAAACTATATTTGATAAATTAAAACAAGCTATGCAAGTAAAAAACTATAATTCAAGAAATATAAATGTCAATTAGACCATATAAACCTTATTTTCCGCCATTTTCATTTGTTTTGATATAATAAACTACTATTAAAAAAAGGCGGAAAACAAGGTTTTCAAATTCAATTCCTTCCCTATTTCAAATTTTCAATTCAAATATTTCAAATATTCAAATAATTTCAAATATTCAATTCAAATTCCCTCCCTAAAGTAATTAAAATATATAAAACAAATATATATGAACCAAACGAAATTGCAAACGAGTTTAATAAATATTTCATTGGTATAGGAACTAAATTGGCAAGTAAGATTCCTATTACGGAAAAAACGTTTAGTGATTTCCTAGAGCCTATAAACAGTTCGTTTTTTGTAGATAATTTATATTCTGACTTATCTTCTGATGAGTTTGAGAGAGCTTACAAATCTCTCAAAAGAAACAAAGCTACGGGTACGAACGAAATAAGTGGTAACATAGTCATAGATTGCTTTGAAAATTTAAAATGTATTCTTTATAAAGTCTTCAGGGCATCTATACAGCAAGGTGTTTTCCTCGACCAATTAAAAATAGCTAAAGTTACCCCAATTTACAAAGAAGGAAAAAAATCAAATATTAGTAATTATCGCCCTATCTCAGTTCTTTCAACCCTCTCGAAAATTTTAGAAAGAATTATATGCATTAAAACATAAAATTATCTTAATCTAAATAAACTTCTATATAAAAATCAATTCAGTTTAAAAAAAAAATTGTTCAACTGAACAAGCCATTGCACAGTTCATTTGTGTAATCTCCAATTCATTTGGTAAATCACAATATACACTAGGTATTTTTATTGACCAATCAAAAGCATTCGACACGGTCGATCACAAAATTCTACTTAAAAAACTCAAATTTTACGAAATTAATGGCAAATTAATAAAATGGTATAAAAGTTACTTGACAAATAGAAAACAATTTGTTTCCTATGGTGATTATTTTCAAAATAAAAAATTAATTAACATAAAATGTGGTGTTCCACAGGGTTCTATTCTAGGTCCACTTTTGTTTCTAGTCTATATAAGTGATTTAAACAAAGCTTTTAACCTTATGAGTATCATGTTTGCCGACGATACTAATCTATTTCTGTCAAACAGTGACATTTATGAGCTTTTTCCAAATGACAAAATGGATCCTTTTCCACTCTCTCGCAAAAAAGTGTTTTTTACCAAGTAATTTACATAAACTTTTTATTGATAAAATTGAAATAAAAAAGGAGTCGGTCACAAGATTTTTAGGCACTTACATTGATGAAAATATTACATGGAAGTATCATATTGACTTTATTTCTACTAAATTAGCAAAAAGTATTGGAATTCTATATAAAGTCAGATACTATCTACGTAAACAAAATTTAATTCAACTCTACTACTCATTTATTCATAGCTATTTATGTTATGCAAACATTGTTTGGGGAAGTACCTCTAAAAGTAAGTTGCAAAATTTTACCATCCTCAGAAACACGTAATGCGTATAATATGTTTTGAAAATCGTTTCTCTCATTCAAATATTTTATTTAAAAGCGTTGAAGCACTCAAGGTCTACGAACTTAATGTCTATAATATTTTATGTTTTATGTTTCGTTGTAAAAATGAACAACCATTGTCGATTTTTAAAGATCTTTTTACCCATAAAACTATAACCAAATATCCTTTACGAAATAATAATTCATTACTTGAACCCNCAAGCCATTGCACAGTTCATTTGTGAAATCTCCAATTCATTTGGTAAATCACAATATACACTAGGTATTTTTATTGACCTATCAAAAGCATTCGACACGGTCGATCACAAAATTCTACTTAAAAAACTCAAATTTTACGAAATTAATGGCAAATTAATAAAATGGTATAATAGTTACTTGACAAATAGAAAACAATTTGTTTCCTATGGTGATTATTTTCAAAATAAAAAATTAATTAACATAAAATGTGGTGTTCCACAGGGTTCTATTCTAGGTCCACTTTTGTTTCTAGTCTATATAAATGATTTAAACAAAGCTTCTAACCTTATGAGTATCATGTTTGCCGACGATATTAATCTATTTCTGTCAAACAGTGACATTTATGAGCTTTTTCCAAATATGAATGAAGAACTCAATCGCATCTCCAACTGGTTTAACTGCAACAAGTTAACTTTAAACATTGACAAAACAAAATGGATCCTTTTCCACTCTCTCGCAAAAAAGTGTTTTTTACCAAGTAATTTACATAAACTTTTTATTGATGAAATTGAAATAAAAAAGGAGTCGGTCACAAGATTTTTAGGCATTTACATTGATGAAAATATTACATGGAAGTATCATATCGACTTTATTTCTACTAAATTAGCAAAAAATATTGGAATTCTATATAAAGTCAGATACTATCTAAGTAAACAAAATTTAATTCAACTCTACTACTCATTTATTCATAGCTATTTAAATTATGCAAATATTTTTTGGGGAAGTACCTCTAAAAGTAAGTTGCAAAATCTTTACCATCCTCAGAAACACGTTATGCGTATAATATGTTTTGAAAATCGTTTCTCTCATTCAAATATTTTATTTAAAAGCGATGAAGCACTCAACGTCTACGAACTTAATGTCTATAATATTTTATGTTTTATGTTTCGTTGTAAAAATGAACAACCATTGTCGATTTTTAAAGATCTTTTTACCCATAAAACTATAACCAAATATCCTTTACGAAATAATAATTTATTACTTGAACCCTTTTGTCAAACAAAGTTTAATCAATTTTGCATAAACTATCGAGCACCATATTTGTGGAACAAAGTTATTGTTTCAAATTTTGATTTGTCAATTTCATTTTCAGTTTTTAAAACTAAATTAAAAAACTATATTCTTTCTACTGGCAATATATATATAAATATTTTTGAAATGAAAAATTATTTCACTCTGGATAATTTGTAAAATTATTTTCAGTTTTTGTTAATTCTACATGTTACTAGTTATTAAATCAATTGTATTTTTATTTTATTACATATACACGTTTGACATATTTTATATGGTTCTGACGACAAGATCTTTTGGATCTTCTTTCAGATACCAAGTTTATATATTGTTATA
>QPEY01000081.1:599884-611103 GCA_014706445.1 Hydra viridissima | reverse complement strand
CAGAAATGAAAATCCTTTTTTGATTTTTTTCGGTTGCCATTATGCTTCGTTATAAATTAAAAATAGTGCTGGCTCAATTAGTTGCTCTTACGGGTGTTTTAAAACAAAAATCATAAGATAAAACTTAATCTTAAGACGATGTTCTAATTATAAATATGGATCAACATCATTTAATAATTTTTAGACGTTTCTTAGAAATTATTTGTTAAGACATTTCTTAGAAATTTTTAATTTAGATATTTCCTAGAAATTTTTAGTTTAGATATTTTTTAGGAATTGTTAATTAGTTTTGAGCTAAAGAAATTTAATTTAATTTTCATGATTTAAATACAATGGAGAAAAAAAGTTATTCATTTTTTTATGAATAGTAAGTTTACAATTGCAAATAACCAAAAGAGAGTAAATGGAATTTCTAATTGCCTGACAATTACTAAAACCATTACTTCGGTCATGAAATAAGTAAATTAGGACAACAATTGCTAAGATTCGAGTGGTCTCAAGTTTTTATTAAGTCGTACAATTTTGAAAATAAGCTTGTTTAAAATATTTACGGATATTTATTTGCATAAACTTTAATTTTTGTGAAATTAGATGCCAATAAACTCCAACAACTTCTTCAAACCTAAAAATGAAAAAAAAAATTTAAGAGCCTCTCATCACTTATCTCCAAAGCAACAGAGTAAAATTATTTATTTATAAGGATATATTTATTTATACGGATATATTTATTTATACATATATATTTATTTATACGGATATATTTATTTATACGTATATATTTATTTATACGGATATATTTATTTATACGGATGTATTTGTTTACACGGATATATTTATTTATACGGATATACTTATTTATACGGGTATACTTATTTATATGGATTATTAACAAGTCCAATGGTTTTTCTAAAATTTTCTCTAAATATTAAAAGCAGAAAATTTTAATTTTACCTGCAAAGGTTTCAAAGCTTTTCTCTGAAAAAGCTAACTGTTCTTCAAGCAGTTTTTTTGAATTCGTTGCGCGATCATACGAATCACTTAACTGGATGCTGATGATCGAGGTACATTCTGAAAAGCTATCAAGAATCGCATCAAAGCAGTCGGAATATTCTGGGAGTTTTATTTCTCTTTTTAAATCTTTTCTACAACTTTCAAAAGTGTAGTTTAAGTTAATGATCGTGTCGACTGTGGACGATACAAATTTAATGGATTCCTTTAACTTGTCGCTGAAGCAAGCTCCTTAACAAAAGGTTTATCTAATATTAAAATTCACTTTATATTCACCCAAAAATTGAATGAAATATATATAAAAAAAAATGGATTCCTTTTTTTACCGTTAAATTTTGTTTCGATATCATTTTTTGTGAAATCGATTTCAGGGATTGTTGAAGCATTGAAAGTACAACGACAAACGGTGCAACCTAAAAAATTTAAGTGAAGTTTGAGTGAATGTAACCAAGGATCCATTTAGAAGATTTAAGTTTAACATTTTCACACGTATTAACATTTAATCGGATACTAATCTTTTACGTTGAATAATTTTGTCTTTTTTTAAAACACTTTTTTTTCCATGACTCAAGCGCATAGCATGAGTTTTTGTAGCTGAGAAATTAAGCAAATTACAAATTTAGAGGAAACATTTAAATCGTAATGCTGTTATATAATCAGGTCAAATACTTAAATTCTGCATCTACCGACACCTACCCATATTCTTTAATAAAAAAAAAACTAAAAAAGTCTCAATCATAATATTTCGATCAGAGTATAAGTTACGAACCCTGTTTTCCTATTAATAAAGCAACATCCAAACATAAATATTGTACAAACTAATTTGCGCTGAAATGACCATTTATAATATTGTTAATAATAAATTTTAAATATCTTTAATAAAAAGTTTTTTAAATATTATGAACTTAAGATAAGCCGTTTTATATAAATATTCGTGTCTTATAAATATTCGTGTCTTTTAAATAGTTTTATATACAAGTATTTTTACAGCTCAAACTAATGAAAAACATCTTTACCTTGACTTAAACCAAAAATCTGAACAAAGAACAGAAAAATTAGTGTGATCATGATTGCAAATGTGTCTGAAATAAATTTAGCAGCATCTCTTATAAATACTGTTCGCCCCTCTGTCTTCCTGCTCATATAAATTGATCTTTTGCTTTTTTTTTTTGAATTAATCCTCTGTCAAATGTTTCACTCTTTTGGTTTCTAGTGTTTGTAGAAACCAAAACCTAAAAACATTTTAACCAACACGTTTGTAATAAAATTTTCTCGAAAATGCAAACTTATTATGTTGTGTAAGCATATTATTATTGCACGAATCTTAAAGACCGTAAGAAGATTGAAAACTTAAGTCGTTTAAATCTTAATACGTCCTCTAAAATACGAGTAGTAATCAAATTTTTAAAACTACTTGACATCATCTGGGTCACTTGTTAACTTTAACCTTTTTTCTTATCTTTACACGAAGTTATAAAGAACTAAAAAATCAATCTTTTATTAAAAACAGTACAAGCAAAATTTAACCTTAACTACCAATCAAAATCACAAAATCTTTTTCTCCACAGTAAAGAACCTTATAGGCTTCACTTCACGTCGTAAATTTGTTATTTCAGATCCGACCTTTAGTGTTTTTTCTATTTTATTAACGATAGAAAACTTTTGTAACAATCTTTCGAGTTCTCCTGGTTATAAAACGTATTTATAAAGAATATATATTTTATAGAGGAGATATGCGTAATTGTCAGTTTGAATCTGCACTTGTTCAAAAAAAATTATTTATATCATATATAAAAATTAGGAAGACGGAAATACAAAATTTGGACGGTCCGGTTGTCGAAGTCCGATAGTATCGGAATATCGGAACTTTTTTCTAATTTATCAATCAATCTATCTATCTATTTATCTATCTATCTATCTATCTATTTATATATATATATATATACATATGTATATACATACATACATATATATACATATATATATATATATATATATATATATATATATATATATATATATATATATATATATAAACATATCTAAGAAATGTCTAAATTAAAAATTTCTAGGAAATATCTAAATTGAAAATTTCTAAGAAATGTCTAAAAAAATAATTTCTAAGAAATGTCCAAAAATTATTAACTGATGTTGATCCATAGTTATAATTAGAACATCATCTTGAGATTATGTTTTATTCTTATGATTTTTGTTTTAAAACACCCGTAAGAGCAACTAATTGAGCCAGCACTATTTTTAATTTATAAAGAAGCAACCGAAAAAAAACAAAAAAGTATTTTCATTTCTAAAGTATATATATATATATATATATATATATATATATATATATATATATATATATATATATATATATATATATATATATATATATGTAGCTACTTCAAGTTATATTAAAATTCGTTTTTAATATTCTCATTAAATGACAATAAAGTAACGACCTTTATTGTCATTTTTTGAATTTATTAAGTGAAGCGTAACAAAGATAAAATGCTCTAAACAATGGTGTGTCATCTGATTATGCTTGGTTCTAAAAACCAAAAACGTTTTTTCAGCGAACAATATTGAATTGCAGTAGCAGACGTATGTTAATTAGATCTATGTATGATGAAGTGTGTTAAATAGATGTATGTCAATTGTTTTTAGATTTGTAACATTTTAAAAGTACATAAAAAAAATTTAGTACTACACTTCAGTTTTTCAAATCAGTTACTAATATTAAGTTAAATAGCCTTTTTGAATCAATGCTTCCAAATGGTAAGCTTGAGTTTGAGCGACTAGAGTTTGAGAACAACTCACTTTTTGATGATAAGGCGAATTGTTAAACTTCCGCGTTCACATTCACGTAGTTTATATTGCAATCTAATCTTTCTAAGAAAAACATTTTTCTGTTTCTTAAGCTCTGTTATTTTAGGGTTTCTCAATAACTTGATTGGGAAAAGGAGGGGGTTTTACAGGTGTAGTACTCGCTCTACCTGCTGTTTTAATGCCCATGTTAAGTCCCAAGTAAGCAATCCGGAAGTTACTATTTGGTAATAATTACAATTATTATTATCTCTTCTGTCGTTTAACTCGTCTTAATTTGATACCTTAATTAAGTCAACTCAACTGATTTTTCTCGTTTTTGTGTTCACAGCTGTAAACCTTAAATTTTTGTTTCTTGTTTTAATTTTTTTTTTTAAATTTCAAATTTATTTTGAGAGTAAAACACTGTTTCAAGAAGATTCAACCAAAAACATTGTTTTTAGAACTTTCAATCAGAACGCTGTTTCTAGAAGATTCAACACATTGCCTTTTAATTGTGGATTAAATTTTATTGGTTTTTAATAGAAATAAAATTTTCCACCACTGAATTTATAAATAACTCTAAATCTTAAACTTCTCGGAGAAAAAACGATTATTCAAGGTCGATTTATTGACATAACATCATCGAACCCTTTATAAAAACGTTTTATCACCTGAAGAGGTTTTACAAGCCGTTTTGATAATTCAACCCCAATTTTGGTTTACAACTGACATTTTCAAATTCACATCGGAAAGTTTTTTGTAAAGAATTTAAACGATAAACGATTTCAATGTCGATTTAAAAAAAGACTTCTATTGGTTTCCTTGAAAAAAACGTTTCCACAACGTTCAAAAAAAAGTTAAAACTGTAAAGTCCTAAAAAGGAGCATTTTTGAGATGTATTCTTAACGTTTTAAAAGGCAGCAATATATTACCAAAGAAACATACAGGGGGTAGTTTCCCTGGCTTATGTTAAAAATTGACAGAAGATCACAAAGCACAAAATAACTGATAAGAATAGAAACTAATTAACGTAGATTAGAAACTGAAAGTATAGCTTTACATATACGAGCCAGTAAATAATTCATTTCAAGTAAAGTTTTGACCATGGAGATGCTAATGATTTGGTTCTTTATTCAGTCTTTTGTAATAGGAGGTAAGGAGATTTTTTCATTTGATGGTTCTCTCTTTGTACAAAGTAACTCGACCTTAAAATTATATTTTTCTTTTTTACAAATGTCAGATTTTTACCTCCCTCTTATAAAACTTGAATTAAAAACTGTTTACTCATAAAACTTATCTTATAGTTAACGTTTAAAACACCATTTTAAATAGCTTTCAAAGTAACGTTATTAAATAAAACTCGTTTAAAACTTGGTAAGAAGAGGAAAATATAAATCGAGTTTAAAATGCTTTGATTTAACCGTTTTTTTATCGGCAGTATAAACGGGGCGGAATTGTTACGGCATGATATGTCTGCCAGATCTGTCGATATATTTTCAGACATACTTTCGGTCGAAATAAAATGTCTGAAACACTTTTCTATTCACATATTTTGACATAACTTTATGTCTAAAAAATTTTCTGCCGACATAAAATATGTCAAATATATTTTTCTGTCCACATGTCTTGACATAACTTTATATCTGAGACATTTCGCGAGGTTAGAACAATTTTGTTCTATCTCCCATTTTAAACTTTGGGAGAAAATGAGTTAATAATTTTAGTAACTAATGATTACTTTTAAAATACACTTTACTTTTTAAATTTTTTTTTTAAAAATTTTGTTTAAATAAATTGTCGTAGAAATTTATAGGTCATTTTAGTTTGATTTGAAAAGCAAGATAAAAGTTTCCGTTTCCCTTTATTAGAATCTCAAACTTAATTTTTATTACTGAATGTGGTTTTTTTTATATGGCGTCCAGTGCCACATTAGAAATTAAGTTAAGTAGAAAGAAAAGTAGAGTTTTTAAAGAGTCGAACCGTTTACAGCATAAATTTCTATGATCTAATGGTCTACGACATGAAAGAATAGAAAATACCCAGTAAGCACAGGACCTTTTTAATACGTTTTAATTCCGTTCAATTTACGNGCGACGTCGCATTTGTAACCATAATGATATAAAAACAACGTTGGCAACCGACGTTGGGCCAACGCTCCGCGCGACATTGTTCTAATGTTTTAACAACGTATAAGTGCTAGCTGGGATTAGATGAATTAAAATCGAATAAACAAACAAAGTAAAACGGAAATTACGATCACAAAGTAAAAAAAACAAAAACACTGATGGGCATTTTATTTCATTTCTCACAACAATTAAAGCGAGTAATTAACAAAAACTTTTTTAATTAAACAGGTCGGGGCAGATGGGGGGCGGCTAAACGATTTCGGGGTGGCAGATTTGCAAAACGTTTCCGCATCCTTAATTGAATACCATAACACATTACTTAACATTTTGTTTTGAAAGCATCAACTAGTTACTATAATGAGAAAAAGGAAACATATTAATGAAGCGGTACTACATACAGTAAGCTAAGTGTTAAGTTTATGTTATACAGCAAATTAGGTTCAATGGTCAGATATTTTGGTTCAATTAAAGTATTGGTAATTGAGGTCGAGGAATTCAAATCTGCGTATACTTGGTCTCTAGGAGTGGTCATTACCGCACAGGTGTTAATTTCAGGGTGGGTCATTGGATGTCTTGATAGTTTTATAATAAAAAAGGGACATTTTGTATGTTTAAATATAGGTAAATGAGGTCGGGTATTGAAATTTGGGCTTATTTTGTCTCTAGTAGTGGTTGAGACTGCACAGGTGGTCAGGGGTTGTCAAGACGGTGTATTCTTTGTGCGAAGACTGTACACCAGCCTGCACAACAGGGGCATATGATACCAGTTGTACAGGCTGGTGTACATGTGCAGTCTCCAGGTTATAGTGATGCAGCTTGTTAGGGTCCACTTTCTCATTGCTGGAGAGGATACAGAGGGTAATGTAAAACCTCTTCATCAACTCTTCATCAACACCTAGATTCTCTACTGACTTTTGGTATCCCCTAAAAACCCCCTTGCAGTATTGCTATTATTGGAGTTTCCAGATCCTCCTGACTTTGGAACATCAAAATTGATACCAAGACCAACCCTCAGCGCAACTTGAATCTATTTTTTTTTTTAGTTTTAATAGTTCCTTATTTCCTTCCTTAGCCTGCCACTTCTTAAAATTCAATATAGCCTGTTGGCTATGTGAAGGAAGCACTCCATGCTTCTTACCCACAAATGAAAGGTGGACATGCCATGTTTAAATCTAATATCTGAAAGATCTGCCACAATTCTATAAACCTTTTCCAGGTCATTCAGGTTGGAGCTGCTCAGGCAGCAGATGCTGCAACTAGTAGTTGCGTCAATCACTTCACTAAGAATGATGGTAACATTTCCATCAACCATGATTTCCTCCTGCTCATGGTAGATCATGATGTCATCCAACCTTGAAGGGAGAGCCTAGAACTCCTTGAAATACTCCTCCACCACATTATCTTTGCGCTCCTTTATGTATTGAAACCTGATTGGTCTGCAATAGAGTGTGGAGGAGGGTTTTGGGTTTGTCCAGACAACATCATCTGCCTCCTTGCTCCAGATCTGTAGGGGAACCAGGCAGGTGAGGAACATGGACTCTTTTAGTGCTATGTTGGCTAGCTCAACATCCTTAGATACCATCTGTTTATTATCTGTTTTTAATCACTTTAAAAACAAATTATAACTATATTATATTTGATTTACCTTCATTAGCTTCCATCTTCTCCTCTGTCTCCAGCTTTTCCAGCAACCAGTACCGATTGTCCATAAAAAACTTCCCCCTCTTCCTACCAGATTTGGTCCAGCGACGATTGAACCTCTTCAGCCAAACCAGGTCCAATGTCCTGGTTTTGTGGGGTTTTGCTCACCCCTAGCCCACTGTTGCATGGCTCAACCTTTATAAATACTTTACATTTACAAGATAAACTACTTATAAAGACTTCTCTTTACTCTTTATTGGTCAACATCATAACAATATTAAAGATTGATAAAATTAAATTTTGTGAAAAAATAGAAATAAGGATGTTAGGATGATTAACCGACTAAATCGACTTTTAGTCGATTAGTAAGAAACTCATAGTCGATTAAATCGACTATTCGATATTTCAAAGTCGACTAATTTCGACTTTCGACTAGTCGACTTTTAGTCGATTTAGTCGAAGTCAACACTAGTTATAACTTGTTATAACTTGTTATAACTTGTTATAATTTGTTATAACTTGTTATAACTTGTTATAACTTGATGTAAGCATATGCACTTGATGGCGTGAAATTTGATAAGGCGAATCAATTTTTTTTAGGTTAAAACTATTTGAATCAACATCGTATCTTTTATTCAACCAACGGGTTGTATTATTTTCGTGTAAAATTAAGTAACTAAATATACTTGAGTGTTTTTAGTTTAAAGCTGTTTTTATTTCTGTTTTATAAATAAAGTAAATAATCAAACTGCACCATAGGAACTTAATTCACATTAAATTTTATTAAATAATATATTTTAAATGTCTATAAGTAATGTCAATGTGTGGAAACGAATAAATAGAAAAATTTTATCGTCTATTGCACAGAATGTTGATGAAATTGAAAATAATGAATATCGCATTAACTTTGAAGACCCAAACATTGAAATAATAAACACAGATTCTAACTATCTTACAAAGGTCAGGGTTGAATGTTCCGAAAGATGTCCACACACTGATAAAAACACCTAGGAAAGTCTGTACCATTAAAAAGTGCGGTGGTCACACCTGACACTAAAAATACTAAGACTATACGTTTATCTATTAACATAGATGGAATTCCTCTTTTAAAATCATCCAGGACTCAGTTATGGCCAATCCTTTGTTCTTCTAATGGTCTTGACATATTTACTGTTGCAATTTTTTGTGGCACAGAGAAACCTGATTCTCTGGATGACTACTTGGAGGACTTTACTAACGAATACAAGAAATTAAACAAAACTGGTATGGTTATAGATGATCAAAAGAGAGCAGTGGAATTTCCTAATTTTATTTGTGATACTCCTGCTAAATGCTTTTTTAAAAAACGTTTAAAAAACGTTTTTTTTACGTTAAAAAAAAAAACGTTTTAAAAACGGTCATATGCTTGCTGGGTAATTCTATGCCAGAATATTTAATTTTGTTCCAGAATCGAATATATATCACAACAGAAAGATTGGGTCGAATAACTTATGGTTGAAGCAAATCATGTTAAAGTTAATAACTTATGGTTGAAGCAAATCATGTTAAAACTTTTCATCAGCGCGGCATTTCAGATTAAAATAGGTTAGCCGTAGGACAACCAACAATTTTAAGCAGCGGTCAGAATTCAATTTTTAAACGTAAGAAAATCTCTGTCCAAAATTTATTATTTCATTTAACCAAACCGTCAGAATCGTTTTTTTGAAGAGTTGTGATCTTAACAGAAAATTTATTTCAAATAAAACAAATATCAATGATAAAATGTTTGGCTGTTAAAATATTTTTTTTCTTGCACGTTATTCAAAAAAAAATAAATGACTTTTCAAATTGTAACGGATGCAACTCAAACAAATAAACTGGCAAATAAATGCATTAGAATCAAATATTTTTATGTTTCTGCTCTCCTCAATCAAATCAGCGTTGTCGCATGGCATTATGGGATGCAAATATTTGGAAAATAAGCATTTTTTTGGTATTTTATGGCCTTTTAGCTTTATTTTGACATTTTGACACAGAAAAATTTAAATTCTTGATAAAGTATTTATTTCGGAAAAAAAGATGAAATGAATTTTTTACTCCTCAAGAATATTTAAGGATGATGAAAAACACCTTTTGACTTCCAATCCGAAGAAATAAACACGAAGCTCGCACAAATGTGTTTAAATAGCATTTGTTTATTTAGAAGTCAAAAGCTCTGGTCAAGTGTTTGATGAAATTTGTTCAAAATAGTGACTAAAGGTGAGTTTCTACTCATCCGTTTTAGCTACGGGAAAAGGAAAGGGATGAGAAACTTAATTACGTGAGCATGCGCAGTGATTAATTTTCAAAGTTAAATTACAAATTGCGCATGGTCATGTGATTAGTTTTCCCGTCCCTTTCCAAATAGTCATTTTGAAACAGCCACGATTTGAAAAATGGTAAAAAATATAGGCAACACTGAATTTAATTGTCAATTAAAACGACTAAAATATGATGCCTTAGAATGCCCGCTTCCACGTTTGAGACATTAAAACGATTTTCCTCGCTGTATTAAAAAACCTATTGTTAATCGAATTGTTGTTAATATTAATTTTTCGCGGTTAAACGATTGTCCTGAGCTATAAATAGATTTCGAACAAAAATCTCTTGATGGTGGCGCCTTTTGATCTAAATATTCTTTGGTTGTAAATTTTTATATCGCAGACGTTTTAATCATAATTCTATTCTGAGAAGTAGCTGATTTTATGCGCTAGAATTATGCCAAATACTTCTCTTACACAAAATCACGTAAATAGAAAGAAAATGTCTTAAACATAAAGTTATGTCAAAATATGTGGACAGAAATATATATCTGACATATTTTATGTCAGCAGAAAATTTTTCTCAGACAGTGGACAGATAACAACTCTGAAATGGGGTACTAGACATTTTTAGACTAGTGATGCTTTAAGCAATTTTTCAGTGTGCAGTAAACTTTTGTTTGGACGGCTTTCCAACTAAACTACAATAAATTTGTTTACAAACTTGATTTAAAATACTAAGAAAATTTTTTGCCATTCTGCAACTTTTTCTAACAAGTCACTTTATTTTGCGTTTTTTTCTTACAAATGCTGCAAGTATCCTCTTAAAACAAAAAAAAAAAAAAATTTTACAAAAACTTTCTGCTTCGGGAAAGTTGTCTCGATTTGGATTACCTTTTTTAAAAGCTTTTAAGTTGAACAAACTTGTTCAAATAGATTATCTTTTAATTGCAACACGCTTCTTAAATATATAAAAAAAATGTATAATGCTATAATGGTGGATTTATTCTTGTTTTTAAATCATTCGAGACAAACTTTCCATATTCCGTTTGAAAGAATGCAGCAATAACTTTACAACAGCCATTATTTATAGCTCTCAGATTATAGCTCTCAGATTATTGCTCTCAGATTATAGCTCTCAGATTATAACCTTCTTCACTTATTTTTCTACTCTTCGGATTTTTAGCTTAACTTGTTCTGAATAATAAAAACTTACACTATCACAAGTAAGGTCATTGTATTAATATTGGGTTATTACGCAATTACAAGTAAGGTTTACAGTTCACACCTCTGACCATGGCCGTATTAAGGTGGGGGCGGATGGGGCTGCAGCCCCAGGCCCTTATAAAAAAAATAGGCC
>QPEY01000081.1:576753-594253 GCA_014706445.1 Hydra viridissima | reverse complement strand
AAATAATAATAATAACAATAACAATGTAAATAATAATAATAATAATAATAATAACAAAAATAATAATAATAATAACAATAATAATAATAATAGTAACAAAAATAATAATAACAATAATAATAATTAAAATAATGACAATTATGATAATAATAAAAATAATAATAATAATAATAATAATAATAATAATAATAATAATAAAAATAATAACAATAATAATAAAAATTATAATAATAATAAAAAAATAATAACAAAAATAATAATAATGATAAAAATTATAATAATAATAGAAAAAATAATAAAAAAAATAATAATAAAAATAAAAATAAAAATAAGAATAAGAATAATAATAATCAAAATAAAAATAATAGCAAGAATAATAATTATAATAGTATTAATACTAAAAATGATAATAAGAATATTATAGATAATAATAATAATATTAATAACTATTATCATTAATATTAGAAATATTACTACAACTGATGGAATTATTATTATTTTTTTTAATATTACTATTATTATTGGTACTAAGATCTCTATTGTTAGAATTATTATTATTATTTTAATTATTATAAATACAGTTAAATTATATTAAAATATCGAAACTTCCGATTTCAATACAGCTCAAACAACAGCTCAACCTGCAACAAAAGCTAATGTAGTTCATGCAACGTATGTGGCAAATACTCGAATAGCAAAAACACCACCTGAAAATACCAATATTAATGATTCACCGAAAGCAAAAATTGTAATAACGACAACAGACACTCGCAACATAATTACAAAAATATCAAAAACAACATTAAATCAACAAACAACATTAGGTCAACCTAAAACAACTTCAACCAAAAGTCCTACAATAAATAAAAAAAATCCTACAACAAATAACAAAGCAAACAAAACAGCTTCACAAACATTATCAACATCTTCACAAACAACAACAAAAAAATCTACTCCAATAACGATTACAAAACAACCCAGAAAAACAAAAATTACAACAAAAACAGATGAAAACTCAGAAAATATTACAAGAGATGCAGCCAAACAAGTAGAGTCCAAAGCAGAAACTACGACAACAGAAGTTGCAACAACAGAAGTTATAACAACAGAAGATACAACATCAGAAGTGACAACAACAGAAGATACAACAACAGAAGTATCTAAACTAGATCTAACGCTCTATCTACTTTTAAGAGCAAATGAGCATACAAACACTGACACATCAGCAACGTTTGCTCAAACAAATGAGAGGACCACTACTGAGGCTATTGCCACACAAAATGCGGCAGAGGAAGTTACAAAAACACCAATACCTCCACCAGAAGAGCCATTATTAGTAGATACGGTTACTGGTGCAGTTACAAACGAAAATACTACGTCAGAAATCAAATCAACAGATGCAGCCAAACAGGCTGATTCCAAAGCAGAAACTACGACACCAGAAGGCTCAACAACAGAAGTTACAACAACAGATGTTACAACAACAGAAGTGACAACAACAGAAGATACAACAACAGAAGTATCTAAACTAGATCTAACGCTCTATCTACTTTTAAGAGCAAATGAGCATACAAACACTGACACATCAGCAACGTTTGCTCAAACAAATGAGAGGACCACTACTGAGGCTATTGCCACACAAAATGCGGCAGAGGAAGTTACAAAAACACCAATACCTCCACCAGAAGAGCCATTATTAGTAGATACGGTTACTGGTGCAGTTACAAACGAAAATACTACGTCAGAAATCAAATCAACAGATGCAGCCAAACAGGCTGATTCCAAAGCAGAAACTACGACACCAGAAGGCTCAACAACAGAAGTTACAACAACAGATGTTACAACAACAGAAGTGACAACAACAGAAGATACAACAACAGAAGTATCTAAACTAGATCTAACGCTCTATCTACTTTTAAGAGCAAATGAGCATACAAACACTGACACATCAGCAACGTTTGCTCAAACAAATGAGAGGACCACTACTGAGGCTATTGCCACACAAAATGCGGCAGAGGAAGTTACAAAAACACCAATACCTCCACCAGAAGAGCCATTATTAGTAGATACGGTTACTGGTGCAGTTACAAACGAAAATACTACGTCAGAAATCAAATCAACAGATGCAGCCAAACAGGCTGATTCCAAAGCAGAAACTACGACACCAGAAGGCTCAACAACAGAAGTTACAACAACAGATGTTACAACAACAGAAGTGACAACAACAGAAGATACAACAACAGAAGTATCTAAACTAGATCTAACGCTCTATCTACTTTTAAGAGCAAATGAGCATACAAACACTGACACATCAGCAACGTTTGCTCAAACAAATGAGAGGACCACTACTGAGGCTATTGCCACACAAAATGCGGCAGAGGAAGTTACAAAAACACCAATACCTCCACCAGAAGAGCCATTATTAGTAGATACGGTTACTGGTGCAGTTACAAACGAAAATACTACGTCAGAAATCAAATCAACAGATGCAGCCAAACAGGCTGATTCCAAAGCAGAAACTACGACACCAGAAGGCTCAACAACAGAAGTTACAACAACAGATGTTACAACAACAGAAGTGACAACAACAGAAGATACAACAACAGAAGTATCTAAACTAGATCTAACGCTCTATCTACTTTTAAGAGCAAATGAGCATACAAACACTGACACATCAGCAACGTTTGCTCAAACAAATGAGAGGACCACTACTGAGGCTATTGCCACACAAAATGCGGCAGAGGAAGTTACAAAAACACCAATACCTCCACCAGAAGAGCCATTATTAGTAGATACGGTTACTGGTGCAGTTACAAACGAAAATACTACGTCAGAAATCAAATCAACAGATGCAGCCAAACAGGCTGATTCCAAAGCAGAAACTACGACACCAGAAGGCTCAACAACAGAAGTTACAACAACAGATGTTACAACAACAGAAGTGACAACAACAGAAGATACAACAACAGAAGTATCTAAACTAGATCTAACGCTCTATCTACTTTTAAGAGCAAATGAGCATACAAACACTGACACATCAGCAACGTTTGCTCAAACAAATGAGAGGACCACTACTGAGGCTATTGCCACACAAAATGCGGCAGAGGAAGTTACAAAAACACCAATACCTCCACCAGAAGAGCCATTATTAGTAGATACGGTTACTGGTGCAGTTACAAACGAAAATACTACGTCAGAAATCAAATCAACAGATGCAGCCAAACAGGCTGATTCCAAAGCAGAAACTACGACACCAGAAGGCTCAACAACAGAAGTTACAACAACAGATGTTACAACAACAGAAGTGACAACAACAGAAGATACAACAACAGAAGTATCTAAACTAGATCTAACGCTCTATCTACTTTTAAGAGCAAATGAGCATACAAACACTGACACATCAGCAACGTTTGCTCAAACAAATGAGAGGACCACTACTGAGGCTATTGCCACACAAAATGCGGCAGAGGAAGTTACAAAAACACCAATACCTCCACCAGAAGAGCCATTATTAGTAGATACGGTTACTGGTGCAGTTACAAACGAAAATACTACGTCAGAAATCAAATCAACAGATGCAGCCAAACAGGCTGATTCCAAAGCAGAAACTACGACACCAGAAGGCTCAACAACAGAAGTTACAACAACAGATGTTACAACAACAGAAGTGACAACAACAGAAGATACAACAACAGAAGTATCTAAACTAGATCTAACGCTCTATCTACTTTTAAGAGCAAATGAGCATACAAACACTGACACATCAGCAACGTTTGCTCAAACAAATGAGAGGACCACTACTGAGGCTATTGCCACACAAAATGCGGCAGAGGAAGTTACAAAAACACCAATACCTCCACCAGAAGAGCCATTATTAGTAGATACGGTTACTGGTGCAGTTACAAACGAAAATACTACGTCAGAAATCAAATCAACAGATGCAGCCAAACAGGCTGATTCCAAAGCAGAAACTACGACACCAGAAGGCTCAACAACAGAAGTTACAACAACAGATGTTACAACAACAGAAGTGACAACAACAGAAGATACAACAACAGAAGTATCTAAACTAGATCTAACGCTCTATCTACTTTTAAGAGCAAATGAGCATACAAACACTGACACATCAGCAACGTTTGCTCAAACAAATGAGAGGACCACTACTGAGGCTATTGCCACACAAAATGCGGCAGAGGAAGTTACAAAAACACCAATACCTCCACCAGAAGAGCCATTATTAGTAGATACGGTTACTGGTGCAGTTACAAACGAAAATACTACGTCAGAAATCAAATCAACAGATGCAGCCAAACAGGCTGATTCCAAAGCAGAAACTACGACACCAGAAGGCTCAACAACAGAAGTTACAACAACAGATGTTACAACAACAGAAGTGACAACAACAGAAGATACAACAACAGAAGTATCTAAACTAGATCTAACGCTCTATCTACTTTTAAGAGCAAATGAGCATACAAACACTGACACATCAGCAACGTTTGCTCAAACAAATGAGAGGACCACTACTGAGGCTATTGCCACACAAAATGCGGCAGAGGAAGTTACAAAAACACCAATACCTCCACCAGAAGAGCCATTATTAGTAGATACGGTTACTGGTGCAGTTACAAACGAAAATACTACGTCAGAAATCAAATCAACAGATGCAGCCAAACAGGCTGATTCCAAAGCAGAAACTACGACACCAGAAGGCTCAACAACAGAAGTTACAACAACAGATGTTACAACAACAGAAGTGACAACAACAGAAGATACAACAACAGAAGTATCTAAACTAGATCTAACGCTCTATCTACTTTTAAGAGCAAATGAGCATACAAACACTGACACATCAGCAACGTTTGCTCAAACAAATGAGAGGACCACTACTGAGGCTATTGCCACACAAAATGCGGCAGAGGAAGTTACAAAAACACCAATACCTCCACCAGAAGAGCCATTATTAGTAGATACGGTTACTGGTGCAGTTACAAACGAAAATACTACGTCAGAAATCAAATCAACAGATGCAGCCAAACAGGCTGATTCCAAAGCAGAAACTACGACACCAGAAGGCTCAACAACAGAAGTTACAACAACAGATGTTACAACAACAGAAGTGACAACAACAGAAGATACAACAACAGAAGTATCTAAACTAGATCTAACGCTCTATCTACTTTTAAGAGCAAATGAGCATACAAACACTGACACATCAGCAACGTTTGCTCAAACAAATGAGAGGACCACTACTGAGGCTATTGCCACACAAAATGCGGCAGAGGAAGTTACAAAAACACCAATACCTCCACCAGAAGAGCCATTATTAGTAGATACGGTTACTGGTGCAGTTACAAACGAAAATACTACGTCAGAAATCAAATCAACAGATGCAGCCAAACAGGCTGATTCCAAAGCAGAAACTACGACACCAGAAGGCTCAACAACAGAAGTTACAACAACAGATGTTACAACAACAGAAGTGACAACAACAGAAGATACAACAACAGAAGTATCTAAACTAGATCTAACGCTCTATCTACTTTTAAGAGCAAATGAGCATACAAACACTGACACATCAGCAACGTTTGCTCAAACAAATGAGAGGACCACTACTGAGGCTATTGCCACACAAAATGCGGCAGAGGAAGTTACAAAAACACCAATACCTCCACCAGAAGAGCCATTATTAGTAGATACGGTTACTGGTGCAGTTACAAACGAAAATACTACGTCAGAAATCAAATCAACAGATGCAGCCAAACAGGCTGATTCCAAAGCAGAAACTACGACACCAGAAGGCTCAACAACAGAAGTTACAACAACAGATGTTACAACAACAGAAGTGACAACAACAGAAGATACAACAACAGAAGTATCTAAACTAGATCTAACGCTCTATCTACTTTTAAGAGCAAATGAGCATACAAACACTGACACATCAGCAACGTTTGCTCAAACAAATGAGAGGACCACTACTGAGGCTATTGCCACACAAAATGCGGCAGAGGAAGTTACAAAAACACCAATACCTCCACCAGAAGAGCCATTATTAGTAGATACGGTTACTGGTGCAGTTACAAACGAAAATACTACGTCAGAAATCAAATCAACAGATGCAGCCAAACAGGCTGATTCCAAAGCAGAAACTACGACACCAGAAGGCTCAACAACAGAAGTTACAACAACAGATGTTACAACAACAGAAGTGACAACAACAGAAGATACAACAACAGAAGTATCTAAACTAGATCTAACGCTCTATCTACTTTTAAGAGCAAATGAGCATACAAACACTGACACATCAGCAACGTTTGCTCAAACAAATGAGAGGACCACTACTGAGGCTATTGCCACACAAAATGCGGCAGAGGAAGTTACAAAAACACCAATACCTCCACCAGAAGAGCCATTATTAGTAGATACGGTTACTGGTGCAGTTACAAACGAAAATACTACGTCAGAAATCAAATCAACAGATGCAGCCAAACAGGCTGATTCCAAAGCAGAAACTACGACACCAGAAGGCTCAACAACAGAAGTTACAACAACAGATGTTACAACAACAGAAGTGACAACAACAGAAGATACAACAACAGAAGTATCTAAACTAGATCTAACGCTCTATCTACTTTTAAGAGCAAATGAGCATACAAACACTGACACATCAGCAACGTTTGCTCAAACAAATGAGAGGACCACTACTGAGGCTATTGCCACACAAAATGCGGCAGAGGAAGTTACAAAAACACCAATACCTCCACCAGAAGAGCCAATAGAAGTTACAGCCACTGGTGCTTTTACAAACGAAAATACTACGTCAGAAAAAAAATCAACAGATGCTGCTAAGCAAGTAGATTTTAAAGCAGAATCTTCGACAACAGAAGGCTCAACAACAGAAATTTCAACAACAGAAGTTGCAACAACAGAAGTTACAACAGCAGAAGTACCTGAACTAAATCTAACGCTCTATCTACTTTTTAGAGCAAATGAACATACAACATCTGAAACATCAGCAACGTTTGCTCCAATAAATGAGAGAACCACCACTGAGGCTATTACCACAAACAATGCAGCTGAGGAAGTTACAAAAACACTAATACCTCCACCAGATGAGCCATTATTAGTAGATACGGCAACTGTTGGTTTTACAAACGATGATTCCACGTCAGAAAATATATCTACAGAGGCTGCAAAATTCGCAGATTCCAAAACAGAAATTATGATGACAAAACATGCAACAACAGGAGTTACAGAATCAACATCAGCAGAAATGCCAATACCATTTTTTACGCAAGAATATATACTAAATATAGATACAGCAGCTGAATTTTCATCAAATAAAGCTGCAACTACAGTGATTACAAAAACAGATGCTTTAGGAAACGAAGTAACCACAAGAGAACTTACAACAATCGGATACTCAAGACCGGCAGATATAACAAAACTGTACACTCCACTTGAATATACGTTAAATATTGGAACAGCATCAGAAGTTAAATCAGATTTAAATACAACTGCAGAGCGTGTAACAGCAGATTCTGCAGGAATTGAGTTTACCGCAACAGATCTTCCAATAATGGAAGACTCAACATCAACAGAAAAAATAATACCGATTTTTACACAGGAATATATATTAAATGTTGATACAGCAGCTGAGTTTACATTAAATAAAGAAGCAACTGCAGAGCGTATAACAACAAATGCTTCAGGATATGAATTTACCACAGGAAAAGTTACAGCAACTGGAGACTCAACACCAGTAATTACAACAATGCCGTACTCTCCACTAGAATATATATTAAACGTAGATACAGCAGCTGAAGTAACATCAAATGAAGATGCAACTGCAGAGCCTTTCTCAAGAGACTCTTCTGGAATTGAGGTTTCCATAACAGATTCAATAGCAACAAAAGGATCATCAACTGATGTTACAACAGGAGTATCTCCTCCGCTAGAACATATGCTTAAAGTACCTACAACAACAGGAGTTTCAGCAAGTGATCTCCCAACTACAGAACTTACAGCAATTGTTTTTACAGATAACCACGACTACACAACTGAATATATTTCAAGGGAACCTTTTTTAACTGGAGATTTAAAAACACCTTATCCTCCAAGAGAAGCTATATTAAATGGCGTTACAACAACGGGATTTTTTTCAAATGAAGATGCAACTACAGATATTATAGCAACCGATGTTATGAAAAATGAAGATTCAACAAAAGAGACAAAAATAACAGAAGTGGCAACAGTTAAAACAACAGAAGTTGAAATGGCTGATCCTAGTACAGATTCTATAAAAGATCTTAACTTTAAAGAAGTTATTTCAGGATATATTATGACAGAATCTTCAACAGAGCTTACAGCAAGAGAAGCAACCACTGACTTTGTACAGAGCACTTCAGAATTTACTACAAATTTATCAACTTATCCCTCAGGTTTTATTTTTTGATTTCGATATTATTTTTTTTAAAAGACTTTCTTGACAAATTTTTTTTATAAACTTTGTTAAAGTCGCCTTTTTTAAAATGAATTTTAAAATTTAATATGCAAAGAAAACAATTAAGTTGAGAGTATATCGTTGCCTTAGAGGACAGAGGTTCTATCTCCATGTTGTGCTCAAATTCAACTATGACTTTAGGGACATCTATTTTAAGTGCTAGAATCAGATTAGGCAGCGGGTCTTTCTCCACATAGTAGGAGAAGAGCAATAAATTTGTGCGAGTTTTGAGCTATCTACATTTATGCTTAATGCTCAAACTTTGTTTTTGTTCTCCTGCAAAACTACCCAAAATGGAGATAGAACCTCTGGCCTCTAAGGCGACGATATACAAAAAATTATTTTGATTATGATTGCGACATAAGTATTGTTTTTTGTTTTTTTTTACTAAGTTTTTTTTTGTGGAAGTTATTTCACTTCTGATACTTTCTAAGATAGAAATATGAATGCTTACAATAGGTCCGCGAGGAAAAACAAACTTGTTTGCTTTTAAACAGATGGCTACATTTCAAATTGTTTTAGTTCATTCTCGCGAAAACTGACCCACTTTTTGCATTTCTTTTTTTATAATCACTCGTTTTTTTCTTTCAACTTCAATCCTTCATGCCTAAAACAAACAAATTTCTCTTACGCATTTTTTTAAAAAACTTTTCCCTCTCCCTCCTCTTCATCTTCTCACTAGAAAAATTCTCAAAGAGTTTTATTTTTTTACAGTTAGACTAAGTGTTCTGTAATTAAATTATATCGCGAGTCATCCACATTACCTTATATAGCCCGCATTAATGCCTGCCAACTCCCTGTAAAATAGTATAATTTTAGGCGCAAAGCATTATGGGATGTTTTGTGGGACCAAATAATCTTTATAAAACGCAACTTAATGAAATATATCAAGTTTTCATATCATATCAATCATAGTTTAATATGTACTGATATAAAAAGATATATTTATAACACAACTTTTGCATAAATTTTTTAAATCACATATTAGCACTTTATTCGTTTCTTAATAGTTTAAATATATATTCTTCATTTAAATACCAAATAAGAAGCTGATGGTACTAAAAAAATAAAAAATAAAAAAAAAAAGGTTGAACTTTCATTGAATCATAAAAATGGAATCGAAGAGTTCCATTCTTCGATTCCATTTTTCGATTCCATTCTTCGATTCCATTCTTCGATTCCATTCTTCGATTCCATTCTTCGATTCCACTCTTCGATTCCATTTTTATAATTCAATGAAAGTTCAACTTTTCTATTACTTTTTTCTTTAATAATAAATGCAAATTTTTATTGAAAAAAATTGTCATAAATTCTTTTATAAAAAGAAGATTCTCCAGAAAAAATCACATGTTTCTCAAGAGTAAGATGTTTTATAGCTCGTTTGTATATCTGATTACTCTCTTTTTTTTGCTTGTGTTTTTAACGTCTTTTAGTAATTGTTATTATCTAGCTCTAATGCTATTTAAAAATAGAAACTTTAATTTATATAATTGATATAAATTATAATAAATTATAGTATATAATAAACCGTAATATGAAATCCAGATTTAAATATTACTTTAAAATTTAAAGTGGAAATATATACGTTCAATGACATTTTTGTGATTAACTCGTTTATTTAATTTATATAATTACAGTTAATGTAATTTAATAAATAATGTAATGTAGTTAATGTATATTTAGTTTAGGCAGCCTAAATTCATTAATGCTGTTACTCTTTCGTTGTTTAAACTTTTAAAAAACGAAGGACTTTTTTTCTTTTCTTTTTCTTTTTTTTTGCAGTTCTCATTTAGTACACAAAAAGGGTTCTAATGCAGAAATAATAACTCTAAAAAAAAAGAAAATAAATAAAGAAAAAGGTAGAATGAATCTGAATCTGAAATAAGTAATAAATAATAAATATAACCATTACACTTTATAAAAAATATTTGCATGGTTTTGAGAGAAATATACGCACGCATTTATAAGAGATATCGTGTCTCGGTCTTGTTGAACTTGTGCGGCTGAATCACTAATTGTTCAACTATCGGCGATGGTTCTTTAAAAAAAATACAAAAAAAAAACTCTGTTTTTCACTTTCAGTGAACAATTTAAAACTTGTTGAACATTTTTTTAGTCTGCAGTATATGCCATTGTGCGCTCGACGTTTCCACTTTTCCAATAATCGATCTGTCGAAAAGAGATATTGAAACAATTTTTAATGGTAAAAAAATTTTTTGAAATTATAAAAACTCTTTTATAAATGTGAAATTTTATGAATATTAAACTTTTTCATATTTGTGATGTAGAAAAATTGGTTCCTTAAATTAACCTTTTTTTATTGAAATTATTTTTCAAGGAACTTCCTTTAATGACAAGTTAAAAGAATCGATTAGTTATTTGTCGACTATAATCACTGGAATCATCAATAAAAACAGCACATTTGAAAGTTGCAGACAAGATTTAAAGGAAAAAATCAGATCCTCTAATAGCTCTGATTGCATTGATATTAATGCTTCATAGATTTTCAGATTGTACTTCTAGCATGCACTTTGAATTAACAGACCTATTCTTTCGTGCAAAGAATTCAAAAAGAAAGCTGCAAGAGCAATTAACTTTCTCGGAAAAAAGCTTTGAGATATTTGCAGGTAAACATAATAACATTTAAAATTGTGTGTACAATAATGATAGTAACAATAATAATTACGGAGGTTTTACTTGATATTACGGAGGTTTTGCTTGATATTACGGAGGTTTTGCTTGATATTCAAGAAATTTTCTCTGTGAGGTGTTATTTTACAAATTACGTAATGACCCGGATTCCATTTTGTTCATAGGTTTAAAGAAGTTGTTGGAACTCATCGGTTGGTAGTTTTCAAAGACCAACTTTTCATCACTTTTATTTAAATTATTTAAATTAAATCAAATTGAAAAAAAAATCAACTTTTGTCTTTTAAATTTTTATGATGTCACTAAAGTTTTAGTACCTGGTGAAAAACAATCAGTTTGTTTTTGAAATTTTGTTCCGTTTATCAGTTTTGCTATGTAAATCATTTAGCTTTAGTTAATTATCCAAGGCTTTTTCAACCCTATTAATTCTTTAAGATTTTAAAAAAATTAATAAACTAGTAAATTCTGGTATATTTAAAACAAGCACATTCTCGCATCCTCGGAAGGACGGATTTTCCCCATACCAACTACGAAGCATTATGGTAGTATCGTACATACGTTTATGGTAGTATCATACATACAAGGCTTCCGACACTCTAATTCTTAAAGAAACGCATACGGTAAAATCACTGATTTTAGACCCCTCCCCTTTGTACTTGTAGGCCTTTAGGACCCTTTTCCTCTCTGCATACGTACGCGTTATTTATTAACAAAGAAACCAGCTCCCTCCCTCCCCTCCCCCCCCCCCCCCCCCACACACACACACACAAACACACACGCATGCATGCACACCAAAATAAAAAAAGTTTTCAAAACATTAAATACAAAAAAAAAATATTTTTAGTTAGTTCGACATTTTTTTGTACTTAACTAAAAAACGGCAGTTATTAACAAAAGGAAAGTAAAATGATTTAGAAAATAATTTCATGTTGCCAGTATTTTATATTGAGACATTTATTTTAAATTTTCACAAAGTTGACCTAAATAAATTGACTAAGTTATGGAAAACAGGCATGAATTCTGCTTCCACTCTTTCATTGATAATCTTTTCGCTGACATTTTCACTTTATTTTACATAGCTCTCCATTTCATTGATAATCTTTTCGCTGACATTTTTACTTTACTTTACATAGCTCTCTATTTCATTGATAATCTTTTCGCTGACATTTTTACTTTACTTTACATAGCTCTCCATTTCGATCTTTATCTTTTGTTTGTGTGTACATTTTTGTGCCGTTTCATTGCAGCATCAATCGGCCAGTATTTATTGCATTTGTCGCAAATTCTATTTGAAAGCCTTTTTTTTAAGGGAGTTATCAGCTTTATTAATCTCAAAAGCATGATAACAAGAAACTTATATAAAATAGAAAAAATTATTATTTTATTAGTCCATTTCGGCTAACACGTTTAGCTCTTGTGAAAGTACTCGCCCCACGTCTATGCATGCAAGTTTGTTCGATTTTTTTTTCATACAATATTCGATTCGATTTCTCAGTTGGCGGAAATTTTCAGCTTGCTAATTATCTGCATACACCAATCTTTTAATTTCAGTCCTAATATCCTCAATCGAACATAATTCGTGCACTTTAGCAGGGTTTTTGTCTCTCGACATATATTCGATACTTTTGCCTATTAGGTAATCTTGTAATTTGTTTGAATAGTGTGTGAAAGCTAGATGAGACAAGAACACGATTTCGTCGTTTTTTTGTAAACCTCGTTGATGAACTTCTTTAATTTAACCAGACATTTGCAAATGTCAACTGCTTGACCTGAAGAAGCGATGTAATGCTTTGAGACTCCTTTCTCAGGCAGCAATACAAATAATTTTGATTCATATTTGCATTTTCTTTTGAGCTTGACCACATTTGGCGTTGCGTTGGATCAGATGTATAATATCCTGCGTTGCCAGAAAGATCGGTGTTGCTTAAAGGAGAATATGGCTACGTCATCAATGATCACAATTTTTTCCAAAAAAGTGAAACCAATTTTCGGCACTTATGACGCACAGCCGCTTTCTGAGCCGATGTTCTATTTTGGGCTTTAGTTTCTTTACAATAACGAATGCTCGTCTTTTCGTTGATCATTTTGGATAAATACTGTTGGAAAACATTGAATCTCTTAGCTAAGCTACGCTGTGAAACACCATCTTTCTTATAAATCAATTTTTCTACGCGTTTTATCTGTTACTTAGCAATTATCTTGCAGTCCGACCTTTTCCGACCTTTTTATTCTGGTCCTTTATTATTCTGCTTTCGTTACAGTAGATTGTACATGGTCTTTTTGGGACATTTTACGTGCGAAAGTGATTAACAAATAAACGTTTTGTCCTCTTTTGGATGCAAACCCAAAAAAGTGTACACCCGTTTTTGGAGTGTCTCTTGATTATTCAAGCTTTTAGACATGTTTAATTAAGTTCTGAAGAAATAAATATCATGGTATAAATACATGAATATATGGTAGAGGATAAAATTTGAAACATAACTGGTAGGATTATAAAATTGTAAAACATTGTTAGACATATATATTGAAGCTACAAAGCTTGTCTGGATTTTTATTTCCCACATGTCATACTTTCCGAACGTCATACTTTCTATATTATGTCCATACTTTCCCACATGTCATACTTTTCCGTTTGACATCTTGTAAACAAACAATTTTTATTGTTGCAATGTGTTCAGTAATTCGAATAAAATGATAAAGTTTTTTGTAAAATCATTTATAAATAAATGATTTAATCAAAAGTTCACTGTCGTTAAACAAAGTGAAAAACGTAAAAAATATAACTTGACTTAAATTAATTGCAGTTCCATTTCGCGATGAAAAAAATTTTTATTGTTCACATTAAGATAGTTGTTTCTAACAATTTTTTTTTTTTATAATTTAAAAAAAATGTATTTTAGCTTTAATAATAATTTGAAGTAACACATTATTAATAAAAAATTGATAATAAAATATTACTTAAAAACAATGACAAAAAATTAATTTGTTAAAATGTTTTAATAGAAAAGATAAAAACCAGGTTGCATACATACAAATAAAGTTTTCGGTAAAATTCTTGAAAAAAATAGTCAAATCGCGTACCTTCTCGGTGTCTTGAACACCCCCTCCCTCCCCTTACACGTACTTCAACGTTTTTTAGTAACCCCCCTCCCCCATACCTGCGTGCGTACTTTATGGAAGCCCCTAAAGATTTGGGGAAATGGTAAAATTTGAAACATCAAATGGGGCTAGAGATTCAGTTAAAGATATGAAAGGATCCCCAATGTCACTCCAGATTGATAGTAAAACTGTTCGAGAATTCAAAATGAATCTCAGCAAGTTGTGAATTTCTTAATCAAAAATATTGTATTGAAAACACTCCCTTGCATTAGTTCTACAGGAGAAGAGCAGACTAAAGAAGTTACAGATTTTCTAAAATTATGTTGAAAGTTTAGTTGGTGCTTGATGCTGTAACTTTGAATACTGGCTCAAAAATAGGAGTTTTTAAAGAAAAAAAAGAGTAACTTTTATATTAATGAAAGTAAAAAATACTTATTGAATCAAAAACTAAAAAAAATAACGAGATATTTCAAAATTTGAGAGCCACTAACACAATTTTTTTACATGGTTATAATTTTTTTTATAACTTATAGGCACATATTTCATTCATGATTTAATTTACATTATGTCACACTGCCATTCTATATGCTAAATCTCTGGTAGGGTTATTCTCAATACCATTTATTCCCTTCTTCTTTTTCAAAATATTTTTACTTTGTACGAAGTTGGCATACTATTTATGGATGCACTTATCATCTATTTTTATAGGGAATAAAGTGAGTATTTTCAAACCGCCATCATTTAGAATTAAAGATATCGGCCATTCACTTATTGAAAATAAATTGAAAAACAGTTTCAAAGTAACAACTGCACTTAACAAAAAACAGTTTCAAAGTAACAACTGCACTTAACAAAAAACAGTTTCAAAGTAACAACTGCACTTAACAAAAAACAGTTTCAAAGTAACAACTGCACTTAACAAAAAACAGTTTCAAAGTAACAACTGCACTTAACAAAAACGTAGAGAAAGAAAATTTCCACTAAAAATTCAAAAATAGCCTAAAGCGGAATGTACCCCAAAACATACACATAAAAATATCCCTAATAAAATCAAATTTAGTCTCTTTGTAAAAATTTCTTTTTCACAAATTTTAATAAAATAATGGAAATGATTGGCTCAAAAGTAATTGGACAAACTAAATATGTCGTTTAAAAAAAAAAACTTTCTCAACAAAGGATAAATTTTCAGCATTTTTTATGAAGATTTCTGTTAAACAATATATATAATGTTAAATAGTGTTATATTCTGTTACATTATGTATATAATCTGTGCATAATCCTAATACATCGTTGGAAAGCCTTTTGCCGCAACGGCATCATTACATCTACGTGGCATTGAATCAACCAAATTAATTAAAACTTCAATTGGTATTTCCTCCCAAGTGCGCTTAATCAACTCAACCAAATCATGCTGATTAGATGGTTTCCGAACACTGATTTTTCTTTCAATATGTTCCCAAAGATGTTCGATTGAGTTCAGGTCCGGAGATTGTGACGGCCATTCCAAGATACGAAATTTCTTTTGAGCTTAAAATTCCATAACTAGCTTCGAGGTGTGTTTTGGATCGTTATCGTGTTGGAAAGTCCAACCACGTAACATTTTGTCTTTTGCATGTGGCACCATTATATCTTTGATTATTTCTTTATACATGTTTTGGTCCATAATGCCTTGAACTCGATAGATTGGACCTACTCCATCAAGGCTAAAACATAACCAAACCATTACTGAACCACCACCATGCTTTACAGTAGAAACTTAGTACATAACATTATTTCTAAGACCTATTGGACGTCGAACATATTTAATACCATCAGATCCAAGCATGTTAAACTTTGACTCACCACTCAATTGTATTTTCAACCATTGGTTTGTTGTCCAATTTCGATTCTTTAACGAATTTTAACCGTGCTCTACAATTTTTTTCAGAAACAAAAGGTTTCTTAACAGGACAACGGCAAAAAAGGTTTTTTATCTTAAGCGACGCTTTACTGTTGCATAAGAGCAAGAAATTTGATGTGACTGTGTAAATTCTCTATCAATTTCTTTAGCACTCTTGCGCGGATTTACCTTTGACGATCTTACTACACCATTATCTTGGCAAAAAGTTGTTGATTTCGGGCATCCTGACTTTGTTGAAACTTGGAAGTGACTCCGTTGTTGAAAAACTTTTAATCTATAACCAACTGTTGATCGCGGAATGTTCATATCTATTGAAATTTGTCACGCAGTCTTACCATTATTAGATGATTACACAATCAACTTTTTCACTTCCTGGCTCAAATATTTATTATGTCCCATTGGAAATTATTGATCATTGAATGTTTTTATATAAATCTGCCTTCAGAAAAAAGAAGTTGTATCTAAGTTATATCAACATTGTTAGAATTTAGTTTGTCCAATTGCTTTTGAGCCAATTATTTCCATTTTAACAAAATTTTGAGTAATTACTCCAAATGGGAAATTTCGTTTTGTTTTTCATAATTGTAGTATAATTTGACTCGCTTACGCGAAATTTCATTTAAAAATGTTAACTTAATGAGAAAATAAATAAAAAAGGTTTGTCCAATTACTTTTGGACGCAACTGTATATTCTTTTAAACTGTTAATAATCAATAAGAATGTCTGCAATATTAAAAATAAATAATAATATTAACTAGTATGCATGTTTTTGTATTTTGAGCTCTGTAGAAGGTCCTGTTACAAATTTTTCTAACAGACCATAATCCACTTTCCAAGCACGGTCGTTCAGAAGCGACAAGTTATTATACGCAAGCGCAATAGAAACTTAAAAAAATTCAACTTTTAATAATGGCTACGGTCCGTAGCAACGAATTTTCTTATTTAGTTGACTGATCATTTATATATGTTTCCATATAAATCAACATTTTAAACTCTTTCTAAAACTGAAATCATAATAAGCATATCTCAGTTGTACAAGAAAATGATTCAAATACGATAAAGATTATATCAAAAAGTTTAAAGTTGGGCTTTTCTAAGTAAATTAACATTCTTGAATTTCCTGATTTGTTTACACTTTTAAAAACACATCATCTAATTTTCTGAGCGTAGAAATTAAATGATTTTTTTTTTTTTAATTTAGATGAGTTTTTATAGTATTTAACAGTTTTATCAGATCTTAGCACTCAATTTTTTCTTCTTGTAAATAAACATACAAACACACAGATATACATACATACATACATACATACATACATACATACATACATACATACATACATACATACATA
>QPEY01000081.1:550990-576195 GCA_014706445.1 Hydra viridissima | reverse complement strand
TGATATAAGTAAAAGTAGAAAAACTTTTAAGTTTTACCGCTCAAAAAAAAAGTAAAAAGACTTCCAAATTTGTAAACAAATCAAAGAAAAAGTTTTTTTAGGTAGATCCTCTTCAATTATAAAATAATATTCCCCTTTCACTTTACTTACTTCTTAATAAAATTAAGTTACCGAGACACTACTAACAGCCTAAAAGCTGGTTATCAACGTAGACAGTTTTAAAAAACACGATAAGTAATGAAAAATTGGTCGCTAAGTAAAAATTCATTCTGTGACGAAGTTCCGTAGCCATTTTGAAAGTTCTAAAATTTTCATAATCCAACTGCGCTTGCGCACAATAACCTGTCGCATATTAAAAGAGTTTGAACGACCGTTCAAGGCAAAATCCATAGTTAATTACAGCGAATAATCATTTTTTAAAATTTATAGTAAATTTTAAAACGAAATGAAAATAAAATTCAATTTTCATAAAATCTAGTAATTTTTTATTCTACCGAACATTTTGTTAAATTGTATAGTAGAAAAGTTTTAGTTGAACTCGTGTTTATTGCCCCGAAGTGAAAGCGGTTCAAAAATCCATGCTTTGGTCGGAAGCGGACTTGACGAAGTTACCCAGATTTTGTTCACTCGGTTATATTTTGGAAGAACGTCGATGTAGATATTTTCTCTAAGAAGGTCGAAAAAAGATGATTTATTGTTTTTAGATTTCAACCTAAAATTTACATTTTTGCTATAGCTGGAAATTAGAGACCATAAATAAACAGCTATTATTTTAGTACATGTAGCTTACCTCACATTTTTTAACATTTAGTGCATTGCTGTTTAATAAAATAGTGGATAGGTGCTTTACATTTTAGAATTATAAATACTGCATATGTAGAGCGAATCATTAAAAAATTATACAGAAAAAGGAATAAAAGCTATGGGAGAAAAAGATGTTAATTCCTTTATTGGATACTATGTATCCCTATCTTGTGATAATGACAGTGTATATGAAGGTGAAGTTGGTCATATTGATTTTGCAAAGCAATTAATAACGCTTTTACATGCACATCAGCTGCTTCCAGATGGAAATACTTTAAAATTTCCAAGAATAACCTTAACAGGTAATCATATTCAAAATTTAAAAATAATTCGTGAGAGAATGAAGTTAACTGAGGAACTGAATCCTTCCAAATCTTTTCATACAAATGGACAAAAAAGTAAGAGCCCAAAAGACTTTACTTTCCAAAATAAAGAGAAACATAAAAATCAGTGCTTCAATTTGGATCAATCAGAACTTTACCCTGACTTTGATTTTGAAAAAAATCTTGCAAAATTTGATAAACGTGCTATTTATGAACAAATGATTCAAAATACCGAGGGATCTCTTCCAAATGGGATACCTAATTATGACAAAAAAATGAAATGTCAAGAAAATATTCTTGAGAGCCAACCTTTATCTTTACGACACATCAAAGTACCACTGGAACATGCTGGAAAAGAATATTCAACCGAAGATGGTTTCATTGTGCCTGCAATAACACTAGCTTTAAAAAAAAAACTCATAGCTGAGGCAATAAATGCAGGCCTTACGTTTCAACAAATTGTTGAAAATGCTGGTATATGTGCATGTCAAATGACTCTTCAGTTGGTTGGTGGATCATTGCGAATAAATCCAAATAATAATCATCAACGACCTGTTATTGTTGTATTAGCTGGCCCTCACACTCAAGGTGTGCAAGCCATATGCGCTGCAAGGCATTTAGCTAATCACACTGTAAAAGTTGTTCTTTATATCCCAGAACAATCACCATATACAAAACCTCAAGTAGATTTGTTTCTTAAATCAGGGGGAAAGGTAATTCATTTGTATAAAGATTTACCCTCAAAGCCTGTAGACATGGTTATAGATGCAATGGTAGGGTTGGAAAGCAATTCAAAAGAGTTGGATTGGCTTCCCTATGCAATTTCATGGGCTAATCAAAACAAAGCCCCATTGCTAGCAATTGATCCATGCTTTACTCAATCATCTATAGAGGTGCCTGATGTAAAGTGGACTTTGGCAATGGGTTTACCAATGATTAAGTCTCCAAAGAGCGGGCGTATGTTTCTGGCTGACATTGGCATTCCTAAGGGAGTATTTGCTGATGTAGGTATTCAATATATCTCACCATTCAAAGATAAATTTTACATTCCCCTGTATGAATGCTAATGTTAAATTCTTTTCTATAAATTTAAAAAGGTATTGTTTAGTGTATCAGCTATGCAAGTTTACAGGTGATAATCCACCTTTAATATTTGGTTTTTAATGAGGATTTTAAAATTTATATTTTGACTTGGAATAATTCCCATTTTCCCCAATAGTTGCTGATGTATTTCTTAGTTTGGAACAGGTTTGTTCTTCAAAATTTTTGCTTATTTTTTTTAAAAATCTGAAATAAATTCTTTTTTGAACTTCGGGTTATAAAGTTTAAAATATCTTGGTTCTGATATGATACCATTGTAGCAATTTAACTTAGTAATGAATTGTTTATTATGTCTACGATATCTCTTATTTCTCTTTTTCTTTTTTTTTTCTTAGCATGACTTTTGTGTGTGCATACCTCAAAGTTCAAAAACTGAATGTCTTTATTTTTCGTTTACCAATATATTACTCTCATATACTTATGTGAAGAGTTTACTGGTCCTTGTTAGATACTATGACTTTTTTGTGACTTCATTTTAACGGTAAATATTATAAACTTTGTCTAAAGATTTACAAGAAGATAAAACAAACAAAAGGAATTATCAGAAACTTTTAACTAAGTTATCAAAGTTAACGCTGATAGGAAAAAGATAGGAAGTTTAAGTCAAGAGGAAGAGAAATCATAAGCAATGAATATTTACAAAAAATGAAGAAACTTTGAGCATTATGAATTAAATAATTGCTTTATGTTTTTCTATGTTATATTCTTTTATTATTTTATACTTATATACTTTTTTTATACTCTTTAATTGTTTCTTATTTCTTTCTTTCTTTTTTTTTTTCTTCAAGGAGATAAAAATTATTTCGGTAGCAAACCAGAAAAGTTCAACTGAAAGTTCACTATATTTAAGATTTTTAGTATTTTTTCCCAAAAATGTCTGAGTGTTCAACAACAGCACTATGGTCAGCCTGGGTTTTAAAAAAGGAAACATTCTAAATTAATATTGTTACTATCATTTTCTGACAAGCTATATACAAAAAATCAGTTTTTACATGTTTTTTCCTACTAATTGACGGAATTCCTTTTTGTTTACTTTAGCTAAAAAATATTTTGAAGAGCAAATAAGGTTCTGAGATATTTAGAATTTAAAAAAAAATTTTTTTGACCTTGGAAGTTATAAAATTTTTTAGATTGAAATCAGTTATTTAAATATGTAAAAGATATTAAATTTGTCATTAACAATTAACTTATTTTTGTCGTATTAAATAATGTTTCAAATAAACATTTTTATTGTTAAATCAAGAGCATTTTCAGTGATAAATATGAACTAAATTGCAGAAAAAAATTATTTTAGTTAATAACTTTAGAAGGCCAAAAAACTATAATCTAAAGCTTTTTAAAGTTAAATTCCTCAGGAATTACGTCATTTAACTCTAAAAAATGCAACATTAAGGGACCCTTGCAACAATGACCCGTGTTTTGTCATTAAAATACCTTTAACGAAAGCTTTATCATAACGGGTTGCAAAAAAGTGACAAAAGTTAAATTAATTCTCATATTGATATGCTTAGTTTTACATCATTTTCAATCTATTATGTGTGTAAAATATAACTTAAAAATTTTTTTTAAAAGTAAGACTAAATGTTTCTAGGAGAGAAAATCTTCAAGAAAGTGAAAAAAATTTAATTGTTAATAAATCCAGAAATGAAAAAATCAAAGATCATCAATCTTTTTTTTTAAAGGACGGATATGTAGATTCATTTGTATAAGATCTTAGATAAGTTGTACACTGAGCAACAAATTAAATATAAGAAAAAAACAGGATAGCTATCGTCATGGACACCGGCAAAGCGAGCTCAATTCGATTAGTAAACAATAGATATGAAGTTAGTCAGCTAAAATCGGGCCAGAAATTTGGGAAGAGCCATAGGATAATTTATACCAATTGTCAAAAGTACAAATTTCTTTGGGGAGTCACGGCAAAGTTAAGAAATACAGCAGATCATGGTGCTTTTCAATATTTAAAAAAATGAAAATTTATAAAGGAATAAATATTTTACAAAACGCAAAAAACCGATTGTTTTTTTTTTTTCTTAATTTTTTAGATAAATAATATCAAATTTTGTCTCTTAACTTTTTTGCCAACCGTTGCATTAAAATACTCAGAAAACCAGGAAAGATATTTTTACATATTTGAATAAATTATAAGATGGATGAGAATAATTTATTACATAAAATTAAAATATTTCGTCGCTAATGTAGTGTATCTTTAATGTATCTTCTAACATTTAATCCACTGAAATGAAAGTTTTAATAGTTTTTTTTTTAAACCATGGAATCAAAGACTGAAAAATTATAAGTCAATAATTATGCAGAGCTTTCACAAATGCTAAATTACATTTTATTTTTGTCAAGAACTACATTTATTCTAAGTTTTTGAACTTAAAGGTTTTTGTAGACCTTTCTTTTATTCAAAATGACATTAGTCGCCGAAAGCAAAAAATTCTTAAAAAGTTTTTTTTAGTGTTTGATCATAGTGCACACATATTGATGACGCAGTCAAATGAGAACGAGTTTCTGAGTTTGAGCGAATTATTAAAAATTCGTTAGGTCTTTTTACAAATATTTTGCCTCGGACGTGTGACCGCGCTACGAACAGCTATTCTACATTCACTTCTTAAGTTTCGAAGCTTTTCTTAATTTTCGGCTCATGTCGAAGCGAATGTAGAATAGCTTTTAAAAAAACAAGAAGTATTTCCAAGTCATTTTAATATACTTTTATCTTTTTACTCTTAATTCTTTAATTTGATTTACGAAAATTTCTAATAAAACACAACGCAACTAATCGTTTGTCTTCGAAGCGCAAACTTCCCAGAGGCATGCATCGTCCGCAAGACGTTTTACGGACATCTTACGGACATCGTGCGGACTTATGGACGTCTTACGGGAGTCTTAGGCAACTAATCGTTTGTCACCTAAGCGCAAGCTTATTGTGGAAAAAGGGGCCTTTAAAAAACGACAAGTTAAGGAATGAATTTTGCTGGTAAAAAACTATTGCCAATTTTTTTATTTTACTAAATAGATAAAACATGTTTATAGATAAGATCGCTACAAAGATAAAAAAGAAACTTTACCAAGTTGTAAAGCTTTATCTTTAAAAACAAAACGTTTCCTAAAAAATGCTAATACTTTTGCATAGTCACACAAAAGATCGAATATATAAAAAAAAAGGTAAGTGAGTAACATAAAAAGGCAGTTACAAAATTAAAAAAACTTTCCAAAGGTATGTTTTAAAGTGCTTAAGTCTTTACAAAACCATTAAATGAACATTTTCAGTGAAAAGGCTAATAAGAACGAGATTGTACTAAGTTGAAAAAAAAAAAAAAAATCTATATGTTAAAAAGATAAACTTTTCACAAAATATCACAAAACAAGCACAAAATAAGCACACGCAGAGCATATGAGTAACATTAAACGGTTGCCGTAAGTAAAAAAAACTTTATAGGTTAACTTTAAATGTTTCAAAATCTTTTGTAAATAAAAAAAACTGAGTTTAAATATTCTGTATCACTTATTGCAAAATCCAGTTTCAAAGTTAACTTTTTTGAGAAGAAAATACTTAGAAGTTCATAATCTTGATCTTAATCTTCCACGTATGATCTTACGAGATTTTCAAATACTCTTACTAAATGACCACCAACTGTTCACCAGCAAAATGACCACCAACTATTCACCAGCAAAAGACTAAATTTGATTAACTGCATCAAAATCACTTTCTTTATTTTTTAACTTCTGATGTAATGATGTAATCTTATCAGCAGCTAAAAACACATCAAACTTAGCGAGCATAATATTTCGGACAGATGCTTTAATGTTGTCCCAAATGGCGGTGGAAAGGAAATTTATAGGTGTTATTTTAATGAATTATTTAAAAAAAGAAGTTTAAAACTCAGGCTATAGAAGTTGTAAAAGTTGCGAATATTTTATTGCTAAACATTAAAACAGAGTTATGTTATTTGAAAATCTATTTTTAGTTAATATTTATTTATAGTAAAGAAATATTTATCTTTACGAAGAGCAAATAATTGACAGGTATAAAAGTAGGACATACAGTTCAACTTATATAAACTTGATTGATATAAAAAACTGTCAAAATTTTAAACGTAAACTTTTTTTTACAAGTTGACAGGTTTGCTATTGCCTAACCACAATGAGTAAAAAGTTCTTACAACAATATGAGTAGTCAAAAGGTGTGTGGGGTTTTATTTGACGAGGGTCAAAAAAAATAAAACATAACAATAGCTCCCTGAGAAGCATTTATACTACCGTTCAAAATGAATTATAAATGTTTACAACAAAGAATGGAATATTCTACATAAAAGAAAATTATAACTGCATCAGCCATTTTTTCTATAAATGATAACCATTTAATTTATTACTTGAAAACGCTTAAATTTGAAAATAGTTGGAAAAGATATACAATGTAATTTAAATGCTCTTCATAAAATCCTTCTTTCCATGTCACTGTACAAAATTCATTTACAAATTTTCGAATTTCTTTTTTGGACGGACAGAAAATTTTTTTTTCGCGGACGCCCAGTGGAAAATAAAGGTTTCGGACCAAAAATAGGTAACTTTTTTGTTTCTAAAAATAGAGAACTGAAATTTTGCACAAATGTAAAGTAGTATATGAAGCTTCTAATAAATTACTCTCTATAAGAATTTTTTGTTTTAAGAAATTAAATATAAATAAATAAAAATCAAAAGCTTCAAAATTGGCATTTATTCTATTTATACTTAACATAATACTTTACAAATGTACGAAAATACCTTATTAGAAACAACGAAAAATACATAAAATGCTTACCTGCTAATTATAGAAATATTTAGAAGTTTTTTGATAACAATTTTTAAATAGTTGTTTTAATAATGTTAAATAATGTAGAGGTATATTATAGGTACTATATCATAACTACATAGGGACTTTCAGTTCGCAAAATCTGTTCTTTGACTTTCAAAAGCTGCAGAGTATCTTCATCAAATTCTTGCACATTTTTTTAATACTGTTTTTTAATGCTGGTGATCTACGGATCAGAAGTGTAAAGAAGAGTATGAAATACATCCTCATTTGTAACTGATCGAGAACATTTTCTCGCATGATGAAGGCGAAATTTGTTATAATCCTTATTACGGGATTCTTGCGCATCTTCTGAAGGTTGACCGATAGGAAGTACTGCAAAATGGTTAATGATATTTCCTCCGTAAGTAAGATTTTGTGCACTGAAGATGGCATATTGTACCATTCATAATTGGTCATAGATTCTGGCAGTTTCTATAGCATAACTACCAAAACTTTCAGCATTTATCACAACACCTGAGCAGAGAGCTTGCAGAATTATGTAAAATCGCTAAATTAAATTTTCATCCATTTAAGTGATTTCAGCAAAGCAGATTACATTGTAAAAAAATATTTTAGCAGTATTACCATCATTGGTATTACCAGTTCCTTGTCTTGGTTTGTCAATGATCAACCCAAGCTCCTCACGAAAACATTTCTGTACCAAGATCTTCTTCTCTTACTTAAGCTGTTTCTTTTCTTCACTTGTGGCTGACCATGTCTGGGAAGAAAGGCTGTAAGAATTACATATTTCTTATCATTTCCATACAACGAATCCAGGCATGTAATGTAGACAATCCGTATTGGTACGAATTTTCATTTTCAGGCCTGGAAGCCACTTTAGTCAAATCGTTCATTTGCCGTGGAGTTGCTCCACATATTGTACATATAGACCCAGAAGGCGTATCGATTAATACCTTAGCCACTTTTCAATCTATCATTGTTAGGAAATGTTCGTGTTTTACTAGTACTCTTTTACCATTTTTATTAATTATAAACAGCCGCAAAGAAATTATTTGGGTTTCTCGGGAGTTTGCAAAATTCTATGCATGTAGGTCGACAAAAACGAACAGACAAAGGTTCTGGATATTGCTAAACAACTGCACCAGTTACTTTATCAATTAATTTGATAGGCACTAGAGAACTAATAAACAAGTTTGCATAAGTTCAGATTCCTCAGGTAGTTTCTGCTGGTATTGGTTTGGCCAGAGGAACCATCACAGCCCCATTTACTACATAAAAGTAAATTTTTGAATTTAATACTAAACACGGAATTTATGGTCAAAATTCCAGCTACAGTGTGATCCAATAAATAAATCTTGCAGTTCCAAAATTTTCGCATGTGCGCTCGTAATTTCTATTGCAGAAGATGGTGGATAGCAGGTCTGTTTAATTTCTTGAATTTTCTAATATAATGGGAATATGGAATAGTTTCGTTGATTTGTCACCTTCCTCATGTACAAATATTGTGCTTTTGTCTAAATCAATAAAAACGTTAAGTGCTTCTTCATTCGTTTGCATATTTTTCTGGGTTGAGTTTTTCATAAAACTGGATATTAAGTTTTTTCTGTCTTTATCAGCAATGATTCCACAAGTTTTGCTTCTGCTCCTTCTCCTATTGAGCGTAACGCCAGAGGATATATCGCGAGGTTAGAATTACTTTTTTTCTATCTCCTATTTTAAAAGTTGGGAGAAAATGTGTTATTAATTTTAGTAAGTAATGATTACTTTTAAAATACGTTCTATTTTACAAATTATTTTCTATATGATTTGTTTAAACTTAAATTATTTAAAGTATAAGTTATTATTTCTTTAAAAATCAAAGCTAAAATTTTAAATAATTTTTACTTTAAGAAAAAAGTCAAAAACATTCTCCCAACGTTTAAACTTGAAGATAGAACAAAATAATTCTAACTTCGCGATATATTGAAAATGTGCTCAAATCCATATTCCTTGAGTAACATGGTATTTTTTCTTTTGTTACTGGATTCTGAAAAATTTAATTGTTAAAAATTGGAGAGTGGATCAAAACAATTTATTATAAAAATAAGGTATTTTTCAAATATACTTCTTTGAAAAATAAAAATAACTTATTTAGAAAAAAATTGTCGTAATCCATTCAACAAGTAATTTGTAAGTTTCCCTCCAAAATGTTACGAAATGAAATTGTTATTTTTCACCCAGCTTTTTTTAAGTTTATGAAGGAAATGAAATACTTATTTGATAATTTGTTTTTTCATTAGAAAGAAATATAAGAAAGATATTTTTTTAAAATGTCACCTATTGCATTTGCAACTTACCTGAAATAAAACTGATTTCGTTGAAACACGTCATAGAATTGTGTCCAGTTTGAGTCGTGTTTATTTTCAACTTTATTCCGTTCTACGTGCTTTCTCCGTAGTCTTAAAAAAAATGTGAGGCTGATTTTGTTTATACTCTTGGAGTATTACACAAAGAAGTGCTTTTTACAATAGTCAGCAAAAAAAAAAAAAAAAAAAAAAAAAATCGTGTTTCTTTTTACAGAAAATAAAAACTTGCACGTGTATTCGGCCAGTATAACACATATGGTCTTGTGAGTGCTCCTATATACCTGGTTTTTTGTTTGTTTTTTTTTTCGAGAAGGGATCTTATGTTTTTTTTGTTGAAAGTTTTAGTATAGCTATGCTGTACCTGTGCTAAAAACGGCATATGACTTAGCTGCAACATTCACTGTAAACCAGAGCGGCCCTGTGGTAGATTATAAAAACATAAAACATATATCGCAAGTTGTGACTTGAAGTCGAAAGTTGTTCCTGTCACAAGCTCTTAAGATAATACGGAGCAAGCCAATTATGGCAATTATAATATTTGATAAAGAAGTTTTGGTTATGAAAAAAGGTGTTCTGACAGAATTATAGTCACTGCCCTGGATTTGTTCACTTAATGCTAAGTCGAACAATTCTTGCATTAAATTTAGAGGTTAGGAGTTTGCACGACGAGTCTTCTCATATACTTTTTAAAATCTACTCTTCTTTTGAATCTACGTGTAGCTTAAAACTAAAAGTGAATAGCATCTCCACACTGTTCAGCAATTGTTTTTGAAGGGCCACAGTTACTCAATGAAAGGGAGAGCATGACACAACAAATTAAAAATCTTTCAGCTCACTGAAATCTTTTCCCCTAAAATCTGTGCAGAATCTTGGGTAGATATGAAAAATTTTTTTTTTATTTGAGTATATATCATCAGCAAATACTAGCTTGTACTCTAATTCAAGAGTTTGACCAATCAGTAGCATTAATTGCATTTCCTGGAATTCTGTCTACAGCAACAAATCTGTTAAAAAAACTATTCCACTAATCACTTTTATTTTTAACTCGGCATCAGATTTTTTGTCTTTAATTTTTTTTTCTATTGAGCTGATACTGAACACATGGATAGATGACAATTATCCAAATAATACCAGCCTCTATTTCATAGCAAGAGTTTTCATATAACTAACTTTATCCAACTCCAAGAATTGTATTTTGAAATACACTAGCTTTCTGCAACATTTTCATAAGTCCTTAAGATCAAAAGCTTTTTTTTCTTTTTTTTTTTTTTTTGACAAAGAACCTTTATTTGAGAAAAAATTACTAACACCCTTTCTAAATTTTTTTTTTCTTGATCAAGTTTAAGAAGTTGGTAAATTAGTAATACTTTGTGTTCCATACTTAAACAATCTTAAAACTTTATCATTTGAACATTATGGTTTATAAATGTTTAGAAAAATCATATATGGATTAATGAACTTGAGTTTTAAAAAAAAGTTACCATTGATAATGATTCAAGACCATTGGTATTGATAAGTTGCAGTTATATCACCTACTGATACCAGTGGTTATTTAACACAGGTACAAAAATTGCTAAAAAAACTTTTAAATGGAATATAAAAAAAACAAAACAACAGAAAACAAAAAATAGTGAGCAGTTATAGACTTGCAAATAAACATGTTTGTGTTAAATTAACAAATTTAAATAATTGATCTTTTGAATCAAATCTTTTAAACTAAATCTTTTAAACTAAATCTTTTGAAACAAATCTTTTGAACTAAAGATTAAAGTGCGGGTTTCTAAAGATTTTGTTTTTAACAATTACCAATATACAAGAAGCTTCAAGTGCCATAGAAAGTTATTTTTTTGTTATATATACACATTTTATGAGAACATTTTGTCCACTTTAGATATTATTATTTTGAATATTGGAGAAAAATTAGAATCTATGGATTCTTTGCCTTTGCAACAAAGGTCCAAATTGTTTTCATGGAGTTCTTCTGTTGATTCTACTACTGGTGATGAAGTAAGCTTTTTAGAGGATTGGAATGTTCTAAAAGATATGATTATGCTGTTGGATGATAAGAATTATGCAAGGAATAGTAAAGTTATTAGTTCTACATTAATGGATGTCATGAAATGCCAGTCAGACAATACTCCAACTTTATGCATTTTGTATTTGCTTTATGAAAAAGCTTTGCGTGATACTTTAACTAAAGCATTCCCTGTTTCAGCAAATCTTTTAGAAAGTTTAACATCAAACTGTATACAAAAGGTATTTGATAATGTCAAAGGGTCTATAGAAAATAATTTGAATTGTTTGCAGAAGAAATTGCAGCAGGTTTTAATTTTATCAGGTACAGATATCGGTGTAATTTATTTGCTTCTCAGTATGCGTAAACTTGATTCTTTAGAATCAAACGTCTCTCCTACCACATATATTATTACACAGCTTATTAAGGATACAAAAGATTATTTAGATAAAGTTCAATATGAGGACAAGTTTGTTAGTGATGAGCTTGTTATATATTTATATGGTTTAATTTGTTTTTCATTACAATATGAACTTATGAATTCTGATATAAACTTTATTATAATTTATTTGAGAAAAGTATATTTGTTAAAAGCCCATATGTTTACTGTACTTGGGCGTGTGATGGCCATAGATATCATTGAGCAGTTACATAAAAAAGATGTTCACATTCAGCTTTACTCTGCTGTTTACAAAAAAATTTTAAGCTCTAAACATACATTTTTGTTACGGGAAGTGAAGTTGTTCTTAAGTTTACATGAATGTCCCATTCCTGCCATAAGTATTAATGATCAATCAGATTGCGCTGATGAAGGCTTTCAAACAATATTACCTAGCAGCTCTAACAGTTCCAATTCACTGCAGAGATGTTCAAGAGAATCATCTCCAATCCTTCCTCAAAAGGAAAGTATTTTAACTAACTCTGATAAAAATGTCAATGATTTTACTGAAAAAAAAACTTCCACTGACTTAATAGATCCTTCATTAAATAAATATTCCAATAAAAAATCTTGGAATAAATGTATTTTGGATTTTCAAGTTAACAAACCTGATGATTTGTTAACAGAAATATTAGAAATTGAAGAGCGATTTTTTAGCAGTGGTAGGTTATTAAAAACATTACTTTTTATCATTTTTCTTCCATGCTTTAAGTTTAGAAAAAAATCTATTTGATGTATATTGTAAATATGGAAAGTGCTTCTATTTCAGTTCAAGGCTATGAGGGAATGGTTGTTCGTGAGCTGGAAAGAAAATCTGGTGCTGTTATAAAAATAAGAGCAAAAGGTGGTTTAATTTAGATGAACTATTTAATCTTATTTTTTCTTTAGTATTACTATTTAATAAACTTTTTATATTAACATTGTTTGTAATAATTTGCTAATAACATTTTAAAAATAGATTTCACTCGCCCAAATACTAGCAGTTTAACTGCTCACAAATTGATCACAGGGGCATTGGGGGTTCCAGCTCAAAAACCAATTATAGAAGAAGAACTACAAAAATTGAAAGATGCAAGAAGTAGTTTTTTTTTATAATTTTCTTAATTTAACGTTTGTTTGCATCATTTTTAAATAACCAGGCATAATTTTTATATTGATAGCTAGTATTATTTGAGAGATTATTTCACAATTGATTTGTAAGATTATTCAAACAAATAATGACACTCTTTAATATAAGTTTTTTAAAGTCTTAGCTACATGACTCTTATGAAGACAGTTTTAAATAATTTTATGTTTTTGACACTTGTTTAAATAGACTACTGACCTCATTCATTAGTAAGATTTTTTTAGATATTGGTGGTATTAGATATATTTTATATTGGCTCATAGCTGGCAATACATTATAATTCATAAAAGTTTGATCATTTGAGTAAAAAAACCTTTCTTTAAGTAAAGCGTCAAAATCAGGATCAAGAGATAATCACTAGACAGCTAAAGATCATTGGATGCCAAGATAATATTGAGTATGAGAAATGATACAGTCTCTTTTACTAATTAGTTCTTGTGTTTTTTTAAAAAATGCTTATTAGTTACATAGTTGTAAATATTATTTTGTTGTATTTACTTAAGTATTAATAAATGAGTTAAAACTATTCTATCAACTATTTTTTTCTAGCAAAGCTAAAAAGTTGATTAAGAACATATGCGACAACAGTGTAACATTATCAGTGGCTTTAGATTTGACTGTCGATGAAATATTGGAATATAGTGTCAAACTAAAAGGAATTGAGGTTGACTTTTGAAAAAAGTTCTATTTTAAAAAATATTAATGTCAATAAATGTGTTTGTAGTGTTAATAAATTTATATTTATTAACACTGCATAGTACTCAAAAAAAACCTGACAAATCAAACATATTTTTTATTAAGATTACAAAGAATCACTAAAATTCTGTTTATTAACTAACAAGCAGTTAATGAAAAATTACACTATCCTCAACATTACGCTTAATTATCAAAGCATTTTTAAGGCTTTTACTCATTATTTTCAGGATCCTTTTTCAGGTCTTTTTATAACTTACTTGATTTTTTTGTTCAGGTTTTACTCAATGTATATATGGTGGTTAATGAGCAAATTGATAATTCAGTTATTATTACTATTTGTGGTGAGATGAAATGTTGTCAGGTATGTTTGCTGAACTTGTAAGAAGAAGAATCTTATTCATACGTATTTTTTTTTTTTTTACCTATAAAACTAATTGCAAGAGTTTAAAATTATTTCTTTAAATTTGATTCTTTAAATTGCAGAATTCTTTGTTATTGTATTTTATTTCAATTAGTAAGAATTCTGAATCAGTCTAAAAAAAAATTAAAAACATTACTTTTAGGATGCTAGAAAACTTATTCTGGAAGAAGTGGGTTCTTTCCGTATTCAGGATGTAAGTCTTTTTTTAAAGAAGAGATCAAAGATCTCTTTGATCGCTTTGTCTCTTTTTTATTATTTTTCATATTTAAGGAGTTTTAAGACAATAAACTCAGTGTCAAGTTGCAAATTGATTTGGAGTTTCCAAATCAGGAGTTAATGTCTTAACTTAAGTTTAAGAGTTAGATGTTATAAAAAAATACAAAATTAGCTGCTGTGTTAAATTTGTGAAAAGGTTTTTCTGCATGCTTCAAAATTGTTTGAAAGGTGTTGTGCCAACAAACTTTTGGTTTTTTTTATAAGTTTTTATATGAGTTTATTTTTTTTATGATATGCTTGCTGTTGCTAACTTCACTGTTTATCAAAAGATTGCCTAATATTCTCTAGAAAGATGAGTACAATTTAAATACTCATTGTGCATAAAAAGTATGTAAAACATGCTAGAGGAAGTATAATGACTTGCGGCTCTTTTAGTGTTGAGCTGGTAGGTCTGATGAACTGTACTAGCAATATACTTAATCAAGTTATGTGCTAAAAAATTATTATCAAAGAAAATGCTTCCAAATCCTGTGTTTAAAATTCTACTTGAATGAAAACATGTTTTACAGCCAGCCATTATTGTCATGTTTCTGGTAGAATAAATTTAACGAGGTAACAACTTTAGTTGCCTCAGTACAGATTTCCATTTATTCTGTGCATGCTTCAGCTAATTTACATTCTAACAGTCAAATTTTATTCTGTCTCTTCAGCTAAAGCCGGTTCTATACCAACTTTTCTTTTCAGCTTAACATTCTCAGAAATTCATGTGGTGCTACTTCTCAGAAATTCATGTGGTGCTACTTTGCTTTAAGAATTTGTGGTTAAGCATTTGTGTCATTGCACACTTTAATCAGTCTTGTGGTGGCTAGTTGAGAATGATTGTAATGACTGACAAGATGGCTGGGATGAGGAAATAAAACTGACATGCACTTGATTGATATCAAAATGTTTTGCAATGCTAACTTTGAAGTGGGTGAAACATTTCAAGTTGATCCATAATGACTTTTTTACTGCTTTGCTGTGTGGCTATGTTAAATGTATTTTTTTCTAGTTTTATCTCCTGGCTTCACATGATGAAGATATATAGGACAATCCAAAAGATATATAGTTATCATTTGCTAATAATGTCCAAATATCAAATGATATATGTAGCTATGTCTTCACCATCCAGGTTTTTTTGTAAGCAATTTACTAAGAAAGTCTTTCTCAGAACCATATAGTTTTCCTGAAAGTCTTGTAAATGCTGATTTATTGGGTTGTTTACAACCTCTGTGTTCTAGAACTTCAAATGGTTAATAGTTGTCTATTACCATAACCTTCAACACAACACTAGTGATCATTTTTTCATGAGGGGAACTAATCGTTTTAAAAATGGTACTATGCTAAAATGACTGACTTTTTGTAACAATAATTTACCTCTCCTCTGCACTCTCTCCTCTTTGAAGAACATTTAGGAAAATACATTTTCATTAACATTGTTTTGTAATTTATTTTGCAAATCAGATGTGGTACTCATCAGCTATTTTAACCCAATTTCACTATGTAAGCACCTGCTTTCTATTGCTAATATTTTCTGAATTTTCTCTTATCTGCTGTTTTATCTTTATAGTTAACAAAATCTTCTATATAATAAAATTAAAACTCAAAAGCTAACACTTAAAATAGAAGGTTGAAAAGTATCCTATTATAACTAAAATTTTCTCATTTTGTAAAATAGCAATTCCATGTCAATTCATCCTGGCCATGTCACCATATCTCAGATTTTGCTGTTTTTTATGCAGTCGAGAGGATTTAATAAAATAAGAATTCCTTAAAATTCCAAGAAGTTCCTGAAATAACTATTTAATTTTAGCAGAAATCAGTCAAGCTCCTTTTGTCACCTCAGAATTGTAATGTTTTTTTGAAGATTCCACGTCAGATAACTTTGAAAATATTTGTTCTTTTTACTTTATATTTGTAACTGGCTATTTTCTGGTGTGAGGAATCCAATCAAATAATCAGAACTTGCATATGTTATCATAAAAAACCCCTAATTATCAATTTAAATATTTTTGTGTAAATTTTTATAAACCTGATTTAGATGCTCAGTAACCCATGTAATCTTGATGATATTAAGAAAAGAATTGTCAGGCATAATTCTTTATCCAATGATCTTTGTTAAAACATGGATTTTCATCTGCAAGTGTAGACTAAACACAGTCATCCATCTGCAATAATGGTTTTAGAGGAGCTTTTGATTGTATAGTTGTTAAAATAGAAAAACTGTTTGAAACATTTTCATATTTTCTAATGCTACAATGACATAAGCAAAAAATGATATAAGTTTAGTTGAAAAAAAACAGTTAGGGTTTTTATTTTCTTGTATTTGTTTTTTTTTTAAATATTTTTCATAGTATTTATCATTTTTTACAACTTAATTAGTTAAAAATTTTTTTTTTTTAACTCATGAACTTATGGGTTAATAAAGTATTACAAAAAATATTAGTTTATGCTTTTAGATTGGTGATTGTAGTATATATGCATGTTTGCATATAAAAATCCTTATGTTTTATAAAAGATTATTGAATATAGAATGATCTGTGACAATTCTTTTTTTGAAATATCAAGCCATGAGTGACATTTCGATATCATCAAGACATGAGTTTATTAAGTCTAAATTGGGTATATAAAAAATTACATAAAATTATTTGAATAGATAATCAAGGGTATATTATTATAACTTAATCATTTCATTGGATTCCTCACACCAGAAAATACCCAGGAACAGTTTTTTATGTAAAAAGAACAAATATTTTAAAAGTTATCTGAGTTGAAACCTTTAAATAATTGTCGAAATTCTAATGGGACAATGGGAGCCCAGCCAATATCTGCTAAAAGTCAAATAGTCATATTTCAGGAACATCTTGAATTCATCAGGAGTTCTTGTTTTATTAAGTCTCCTCAGTTGAATAAAAGCTAGTAAAGTCTGAGACATGGTGACATTTTTAAAATTTTCTGGATCATTTGACATGGAATTACCTAAAATGTCTTTAAAAACAAAACTTAACTAAGTAGCATTTTCAATATAACACAAATAAATCTAGAATTTCTTAAGTAAAAAATAAAAATGTAAAAATGCTTTATATTGCCACAACTTAAATGGCATTTAGAGAAAGACAAAATATTTTTACATACATCAAGAGTGGGGTTTTGGCAAAGTCAAACCATTATACTATCAAAATACTCTGGTCCTGAACTTACGAAATCTTTTCTGGTGACTAAACTTGTTTGATAGATGATTTGATTGTTGCTAAACTTTGTTAAACTGAACAAAAATTGGTCAGCTAAAAAACCCAGCTTTAAAACAGAAATTAAAAACTACTTAAGTGCTCAGGAACACTAATTTGATAATTAAGTCTTCTAAATTAACATTTTTATAGAGAGTCCAAAAGCAGGAGATTACATTTAAACATTACTTCTGAGAAAATTGTTAGAAAACTGGGTATATTATATACAGACATTGCCTGTCTTCTTCCAGCTCCTAAGTATTTTCTTATTTGGTTTTTTTTGTAAATAAATGATCTACTGCATGACACTCAACATTATTCAATTTAAATTAGACAAAATTAAAAATATTTGTTGTTGCTGTAGGTATTATTATTGTTATTGTTATTATTATTATTATTGTTATTATTATTATTATTATTATTATTATTATTATTATTATTATTATTATTATTATTATTATTATTATTATTATTATTATTATTATTATTTTTATTGTTATTATTATTATTAGGAAATGAATTTTCATAAGATGATGGTACCGCGTAATAATAATTGCGATACCACTTTATTACAAATTGCTTCTTCTTTTTTCAGCGATTTAGTAATGAACAGTTTTCCATTAATTTAGCTACATGTGGTTTTGTAAATATATATATATGTATAGTCACATAGTTTCCTATTATTTTGTGGTACAGCTACTATATGCAGTAGAAGGAAACTTAGAAACGATACATATTTTTTTTTCTTGTTGTATTTGCTGGTGTAATAGTGTTTAAATTAGTACATTATGACCATGACAAAACATGCCATAACTTTGTGATTGTTCTAAAGAAAAGATTGCTGAGCTCCAGCTTTGTATGCAAATTCTTTAAAGAGTTCCAATTAATCAACTGCTATTTCTGCTTTGTTACTCAAAAGATTTCAAAAAGAAAAATAAGCAATAACCTGAATTTCTAAAGCTCCATCTACCATGCAAACATTTGCACTCTGTAACATTATCAGATATTGTTGTTGTAGCTTTCAAGTCATCTGATTTTATCGATGAATAATGAGAGTGATCTTTAAACCCATTTGATGATAATTGTGATAAATTTTTTTTATCTAATCATTCTGAGTTGAATGATATTGCAAAAGGTGCGTATTTTCCATTCTGCTCAATTTTAAGCTTTCAAACTGTAAGAGAAAAGACTGCTGCATTCTGACACTGCAATAGAGAAGCAGCACTCTGGTAGTAGTTCAGTTCAGATGTTCAGCCTGTTTATTGTAATGATTTTGTTGGCTTCTCACTATTAAATAGAGAATTTTTATTGATTATTCTAAAAGAAACTTGAAATTTTACTTCACAGTAGAAATATATACAATTCAACCATATAAGAACATTCTGTGAATTTGATGAATAATAACGAGTGTTCTAAAGAAGTGCTAATACTATATTCATGGGAAGGTTATTTGTGCTGAATATATGCTAATTATTTTTTTGCTGGATCAGAAAGGAGTTCACAATTTGTTACAACAATATATGCTATAGAAGATATAACTTGGGACGTATTCAAGGAAGAGGTGTGGAATTTCTTGGGGAATAGCAAAACTGATTTAAGCTGACTCAAGAGATGGATACTCATACGAATGCAAGCACTTGAATTTAGTAGAAGCACCCAATTTATTTGGAAAATCACTCAAGTGACTTAAGCATAAAAACTTTATGAGAGACACCCCAGAAGTTGTATATTCAACATCATTAAAGAAAAGGATTTTTATGCAGTTGTTACATCAGCACAATCAATGATTTGCACATGGTTTTATTATTTTAAAAAATTATTTACTTGCTAATTTACATTTATTATAACAACTTTATGATCAATTAATTGTTGAACTAGACTTCTGACCTATATCCTATTAAGGATTTATGGAAACAACTTGATAATAAAGTATGTTTGCATGTACATATGTATAACTGTTAGTAAGAATAAATTCAACTTTTTTAGCAAAAATGCAATACTTTTTTTCCTCAAAAATCTGATGTGAAAGCCAAAAAACAGATAGCAAATTAAATTCAGCAACCAAAATTTAACCAAAATCCATTAGACTACTTTATGTCAGAAAATCGAAAAACAGTAGAATATGTTTTTAAATATTAGTTAATAACAATAATAACAGTAAAATTTTTACAACTTACAACCTACTTATACAACTTAGTAGCATATTATTGTTCAAATATTATTTGCTGGATTTTAAATATTATCCACAATATCCTGTGCAAGATTAATTGTTTTTTTAACACATACACTGTCCTCCAATACTAAGGGAATTCTAAAACAAAATGGTTTTCCAGGAAGCAAAAATGTTTAAAGCAATTGTAAAACAGTTTTAATTTAAAAACATTTATTAGAAATACTATTTGCTAATAAATGTGGAATATATTCTTCTTTTGTTCTTACGTTTGTGGCTCTCTTTTATATGTTTTTTGTATAAATAAAAAAACAGTATGAAAAAAGTAACATTTCAAAACAAAGAGAACTTCGATTGTTATACCGTTAAATTGTAGAACAGTACTGCAATTTATTCATAAATTGATCATTTCGAATTTGGTTTTAATTGAGGAAGACGTAATAGTTTTATATTTATTTTTTATGTTACATAAAACACTTCAAATGTTATTTAGAAGCTCACAGTAGGATTATAGCCGAAATACGACAGAATGGAACGTAATAAGTTTAACAGTGCTTTCAAACGAAAAATCACTAATAATTTTTACGCTGGAACAACGCAAAGTGAATTATTTAAAAAGTATAAAATATTGATTTAGTTGATAAATATAAAACCAAAGGAATTGTAGAAACTGAGCATTTAGGTGGACTACTGAAGAAAAACACTCCTTATACTGATCGTAAAACTATACAATTTTTTTCTTTCTATATATATTTTTTTGTTATATTGATGTTTCAATGTATATCATCTTGCATAGAATATACGCTTTTGCTTTAATTTATCTAAACCAATATTTTTTTGTATTGAAATGAAAATAGTCGGTTACGTACTATAATGTTTTTATAATATTTAATATGCGTTCCCTTAGTTATGGTGAAAAAATTAAAACGGTATGTTAAAGTTCAAGTTTCCTGTCTTACAAATGTTTTTTTGAATAAGTTTGTTTTATAAGTTGCTACACGTCAAAATGACACAAAAGATGCTGCTTTTTCTGATAAACAAGAAAACTCTTCACTTTTTTACACTAAAGTTGTTTTTATCATTAGATAAGATTGAAAAACTTTAAAAAATAAATTTTTCATAACCAAACTATTTTACCTTTACTTTTTTTCAATTCTTATTTCAAATTTCTTAAATCATTTTGACTTAATCAAACCATGAATACAGAGTAGGGTGTCCCAGAAAAAAAAAATTTGAATTTTACATTGTGCACTACTTCAATCCTCCTTATTTGGTCCCAGTAGATCACTATAAAAATATCCGGGCTCAAAGACACTGTTTAGCTGAAGGTGTTTTAGAAAAAACTTGCATATAAATTTTAATGAGTTTTTTTTGCATTTATTTATTGAAATTCTGGTAGTAATATTATAATATTTAAGTAATATTTTTATAAAAAATTTAAATAAACTTAAAGTTCATAATCCAATTCATTAATTCTGAGTGGTATACTTACTGCAACTTTGAAAATATTTTAATATTATTTTCATTTTTGTTACAATTGGATTGTTTTAAAATGTTTTTTAAAGTGAAATACTAGGGAATACAAAAAAAAAAAAAAAAAAAAGGTGGTGCAAGAATTATTAAATTTTTGTTGGAAAAAATTTATTTCAAAAACAAAAATATAGACATGTGCTTTTTTATCTAAATAAATATTGTTTAGTGGCACGTTTTAGACACCTTCTGCCGGTTGTCTAAAACCACCATCATCTTGTCTTGGAGTCTTTCAGCCCTGTCTTTAACAACTGCTAATTAACATACACTGGACACAAATGTCTTGAAAGATTTATTGTTAAGTTTTTTTTAAAATTTGACATTCCTTCTTTCCATGAGAGAATGTCATCTTTGGTTATACCAAGATGGAGAAAAAAGAGATAAGACTCCTGAGAAACAAAGATTGATAGCTTTGAGAGGAGAAAGACCTGTGTAAAAGATTTTGGTTGTTCTTTGTCAAAGCTCTTCATCTCTGGAACATCATATTTTAATAATTCCACAAGAATATCTATCCTCTCTTTCTCCTCTAAGTGCTGGTCAGCTAAAGCAAAGATAACACACTGGTGTAAAATACCAAGTGTGTATGAGAATACAAAGATTAAGAGCTTTGCCAATCTTTCCATACTTCTTGGAATAAAGTGAATCTATCATGATCTGCGATGAAATCTTGAATGCTCTAAGATCATTGGATGGAGCCTGAGCTGCCATTGGGCTCTTCATAAAGAATAAGCAGTGAAAGATCACTATAAAACCTGTTGCATCCTGTATCATCTTAATCTCATTGATACTGAGTTGCTTGTTGTAATTCTTGGTCATTTGCACTAACAGATACAAAGAATCAGCCATAAATCTTGCTTCGTGATGTGCACCTGGTTGTAGAAACCTGAAGTTCAACAAATCTGCTCTGAGGTAAAAAGCTACCAGTTGGCAATCTTGTAATCACCTCTGTCAAAAGTATTTGTTTTAAGAGCTGTCTTGCAGAACTCCATTGTTTCGTTTGCAAGATTGTAAAAAAGGGTTCCAAGAGCAAACTCAGGTCAGTTCCAATCAAATTTCTCAATGTTGGCCAATGTATTCACACCTTTTTCAATCTTAGACCAAAGATCTTGATGCTTGTTGTATAAGGATTGACTGGGTCCCTTTTTTTCTCCCTGTAATTCCATCATAACATGATAAACATGCCGTTCCATTATATGGTGCCTAAATTTATTATCATTATCATTTTCTGTCATTACTCTCAGAAAAAACGAAAAGAAAAAAAAATGCCTGTAATTCAAATAGTAAAGCATCATACCTGCACATTCTCCTAGCTTAATTAGCTAGGATCCTGGCTAACTAATTTGAAAATGTTTTCCTTGTGTATGGGAAACAAAACATTGGCTTTGTCTAAGAACTCTTGAGAATGTTGGCTAATGGTTTCTTTGCTCATCTCTAGGGTTTTCATCTTTAAAATTTTAATATACTGGGTATACAGAGCAATGATTCAATTCCTAAATTAAAAAGTTACAACATTTAAAAAATGTCAATATTTTAAATTTAGCATAAAAACTTATATGTAATTATATTTCACAGATAAATATGTTTCACAAAATACTTAATTTTTATGAGAGATTTTTGCTAGAGAAAACTGCTCTAGGATATTTAGTAACTTACTTAATCGACCGTTCACTGATGGTAAAATTTTCATCAATGCCTGCCTTGTTCCAAATGTTAATCAGCTCCCTTATGATGCACACTTTTGATATTTCCTGTCTGCTATCAGCATAACACATACCACCATTGCATTTAAGTTTGCCTGTACTCTCCAGAGGACATCCAGTTTTAGATGACAATGTTTTGATTGCAGTTGAATGACTCTGGTTAACCCAGTAAATTCTGAGACAAATTTCCCCACTCGTTGGAAGTCTATTTGGAGAAAATATCTGGAGAGGGTACCCCAACAGATATTTTCAACATGCCCTGCACTAGCCATATTTAATACTATCTTATAAAATACAATAGAATTATAAATATATTATATATTATATAATATATTTATAATTCTAAATTATAAATATTTAATATATAATATACTTATTTTTATAATTTATAAATATACTATATATAATTATAAATTATATTATATACTATAATTAATAATTATAAATTATAAATATACTATATTATAAAATACAATAGAATTGATCACAAAATATACAATGTTTTTATATTTCTTTTACATGTATGTAAAAATTGTCACAATTAAATTTATATTACTCAAATTAGAATTAAGTAGCAGAATACAATATATACTGCCACTGTTTTTCAACATCTTAATAACTGATATTTGATTAAAAATTTATTTCTTGTATTACTAAAAATATTTGCAGAGTTTTAATCATAAAATGCAAAAAACACTCTGAAAACTCATTAAAATGTGTATGAAACTTTTTTCTAAAACACCTTCTTCAGCTTTACAATGACTTTGAGCCCAGATTATTTTTTAGTGGTCTACTGGGACCAAATAAGAAGGATTGACATAGTGCGCAATAATAAATTCAAAAATTTTTTTTTCTGAGATACCCTAATACACAGTCATAAACTCTCCTCTACCCCTTAAAGTTACAAATTCTTTTTATATTGATTATAAATAAGTTAAAGGTAATTTAAGAAAAATTTTACAATAAGTCTAATAGTACAATGCATTTATAACAACTTGTTTTTAGTTTTCCTAAAGCCTGCATTATAATTATTAAGAGAAAAATTAGAATTTCCCAAATTCATTGAGCTGAATCTGGCATTCTAAAAATAATTCTTTATATGTCAGTAAATTCTTAGAACCAAAAAATTAGCAAAATTGACAAATTTTCTGTTGATTCAATAAAATTTGGATAATATTTCAGCTTTAAAGCATTTGCAGCAGCTTTTATACTTTTTTTGTGACAAACACAGGTACTTTTGAGAAACCCTTATCGTAAAAGCTGATCACTGGTTACCAAGACATACTTATCCATACAAATACCTTTTTTATATAATAGTTTTTGATGATAGTGTGAGGAGGGAGAAAATTTTAAAACAGGGAAAAGATGTATAGACTGAGACTTATTTACCTGTCAAGTAAATAAATGATAAATAGATATAGCAATGAAATAAATAATAGTGGAGAACCACAAAAGTTCAAAAATAGAGTTACAAATGACTTCTCTTTAAACAAACGAAAAAAAAAGGAGGAAAAGGATTTCTTCTTGCTTATGCAAAAAAGAAGAAGGAAAAGTTCCTAAGTAAACAAAAAAAGAGGAAGATGGGCTTTTAAAGAGAAGTTAAAGAGAGTTTTTAAAAAAGATTTTTAAGAAGAATTTTTAGAGAAAGTGAGTTTTTTTATTATTGAAGAATTTGAAATTGTTGATAAAACGGAAGAAGTAAAGAATTAGAAGTCAGAAGAAAAAAAATGAAGAAAAGATGTTTGCTTAAAGCTCTTTTAGCTTTAAGCAAACATCTTTTCTTCATTTTATTTTTTAGAAACAGCTTACTGATCAAAAATCAGTAAGCCGTTTCTAAAAAATAAAAAGAAGAAAAGATGTTTGCTTAAAGCTAAAAGAGTTAAAGAGGAGTAATTGATAAAAAGTAAAACTACAAATAGAGTAAGAGAGTATTATCTATATTTTACAAAGATAATGAATAAATTAGTGCTAACCATTACACGCTAATAGAACGTATATTTAGATATATTGCATGATAAAATACACTAAGGACGTTAAACATAACCTTAACCCTTTTACAATTAAACCTTACCCAATCCTAACTACATAATCCCAAAACCTTTTTCTGCTTTCTGTTCAAGATCAAAACAATTGACAATTGATTCGATGTTCATGAATTCTTCTATTCAAAGTTTATTTCAACAAAGATCTTTTTTTTAATTGCCCTCAGGCTGCTGGTTTGAGGGTGCAATTAAAAAAAAAAAGAAATTAAAG
>QPEY01000081.1:531397-543897 GCA_014706445.1 Hydra viridissima | reverse complement strand
AAATGTAAACAGTATTAAAGAAACATATTAGCTAAAATATGTCAAGAAATTAAAAAAGAAACAATAAAAATAAATGTAAACAGTATTAAAGAAACATATTAGCTAAAATAATTTGATTTTTGTAAATTATTTTTTAACCCAATGATTAAAAAAACTTCCTAATTTTTTAAATTAAATGTCAGAAAAAGCAAAAAATAAGAGACTACTAAAGAAACAAATAATTTGTAACATAAACTCTGTTTTTTTTAAAAAATTTAGACATCTCTTCAGTAATCTATCATAAATTCAATAGATTCAGATTCATAAATTCAGATGCTGTTTCTGTTTCACTATCGTATTCTACAGAAATAGATTTTCTTAGTTCAATTTTAAGTCTTTTTTTGGATATATTTTTTTTTATTCAAATTTTTACTTTGTGTAACATCTTTCTTATCACCACCGTCATTTTCTTTCTCATTTAATATGTCTAAAAGGCTCTGGTCTAAAGCTTTACAAAGACTCAAGATGTTTTCACTTGGTAATTTGATATATTTAAAAATAAGAGTCTATAAATTTTAGTTTTGTTATAAAGTAAATAAAATTATGATTTAGAAACAACAGCAACAAATAGTTTAACAAGAAAATATACTTTTTTTAAAAATCCTAAAATACATTCATGCTAAAAACTGTTTTTCAAAATAAATTATTTGGATAACATGCTTCAAAAAAATATTCAAGTTATAATAAATAACGATCAGACTACTTTAAACTGAATATTATTTACTTGGCCAAAATTACCCCAAAAGAGTATAAACCTACGGGGTAACTTTGACACATGAATGTTGTTACTTGAGCCAAAAACTTTTCGTTTATTTTATCTGAATGTTTGTCTTTAAAACAGAAGAAAAAGTGAGTAGCTTGCTATCATTTTTACCTTCCCCCAGACAACATTCTCTTTTACAGTTTTTGATTGTGTTTTACCAAGATGTAGTTTTCATTCTTTTTTACTTATAGTAAAGGGCATTTGCAACAAACTTCAGATCAAAATTTAAGCAAGAAAGATTGCATTTACAAATAAAAAAAAATAGTAACACGTTACTTAACTGTTTAAAAGTTACAAATGTTTAATTAAAATTTTTAAAAATGGCCAAAGTTACCCTGGTTTACAGTACTTAAAAATACAAAATGCTATATGTAAAAGATTGTTGTTGAGTTCTTTAGTTTAAGAGTAAAAGTTCTTTAAGATTTGTAATCTGAAGTTATTTAAGATTATATATTTTTAGGGTTGTTTGTTTACTGTTCCATCTGAGTTGATGTCTGTTTGTGGAAGTCGTGAAGGTTTAGAAGAATTAGTTGATGTTGTTTCAAGATTTTCTGGTGGAAATATTATTGTGTTAACTTCATTACCTAAATGTTAGTTCTTGTTTATATTTAAAGTTTGTTGCTGATGCTAGAAAATTATTTGCTTCTTTATTTAAAAAAAAAAAAAATCAGATAAATAGTTTGCTCTCAGGTACTTACAAGATTTTAAACTTGTTTGTTTAATAGGGGGTGGGGTGGGGGTGCGGGTTGAGATTAAACTGAATTCTGAGATGTTTAAGAAAATTTTATTCTTTTTCATGGGTGACTGACTTGCACTTTGAAGGTTGTCAAGATAAACTTTTGCAAGTGAAAAAATCTTAGAGAAATTTGCCTTGGGCTGCAACAGCTTTTAGAAAACTGGGTATATTACGTGGAGCTAGAAACAGACATTTCCTGTCTTCTTCCAGCTCCTTCACGTATTATACTTCCTACTTTTAAGATTTGATTATCTGTTAAGTTTAAAAGAGTTTGTGTCTTAATGATTGTTTCACCACTGGCAAGTTATCTCTGTTTCAGTGACTATTTCTTACCTGCTGTTCAATATCATTAATTTCAGACCATCAGATATTTTAATTGCCCAGTGGCAGTTATGCTAGGTTTGATACATGTACATGGTATGTATGTATGTATGTATGTATGTATGTATGTATGTATGTATGTATGTATGTATGTATGTATGTATGTATGTATGTATGTATGTATGTATGTATGTATGTATGTATGTAATAAATGTATATATATGCGCTTTACACATGTTGTTGAAGTCTTAATAAAAATATTAAAATATGAAAACAAACTGATGTTATGAAACTAAGTCTGGAAAAGATTAGGTAAGAATTATGATGAGTTATTAGACTTAAAAAGAAAAAGAAACAAAAGCAATGAGCATATGACTTATCCTAATAAAAAACGTTTATAAAAATTGTTTGGCTTGATTTCTATAATGTTCTAGTTCTTTTGCTGGAATAATATATATATATATATATATATATATATATATATATATATATATACATATATATACATATATATATTTATATTTTAGATATGGTGTTTGTTGGTGGTAGTTCAAATGAAATAAGCAAAGCCATCAATATTTTTCAGAAAGTCAACATAGAGGTGAGTTCTAGTTCCCTTTCAATAGGATGGTATAAGAACAGCTAATTGCGTGTTTGCATTAGTTTTAGATTGCATATGTTTACATTAATTAGTTCCAATAAAAAGCTCAAATCTAAATAAGCAGAGATTCTATTTGTAAATGTCTATTATTTGGTCTCCTAACCCTCTCACAAAGTTGAGGCTATTTCCTATTTAGTTTCATACAAATACACTGGGTTTCCTGTCAACTCCCATGAATTGTGATCTCATATATGGTGTCTGCACAACATATGTGAATATGTAAATCTCATATATGGTGTCTGCACAACATCCATAAAATTATCCAGTTCTGTATATATATTGTTAAAAGCTCCATCAAATTTACCATATGCTGTATCAACTGATCCATCTAACATCCAGCACAATAGCAAGTCCAATGACCCTAAGGAGAATATTGTGACATTCTGCATCATCTGAGCTTTTAATGCAGTATCTATTGATTCTGTTGCACTTGTATCTCAGGGTTGCCACCAAATCAGGGAAATCAGGGAAGTTCAGGGAAATTTAGATACAATCAGGGAAAATCAGGGGGGAATTGTTGATTTTGGAAAAAATCGGGGAAAATCAGGGAACTTTTAATTTTTCTTTATGCTTTGAAATGTTTTCTAACAAAAACTTTCCTTTTCCAGCATACCAGGGTAAATGTTTAACATTTTTAAAGAAAACTAATCACATTGCGTTTACATATATACATATATATATATATATATATATATATATATATATATATATATATATATATATATATATATATATATATATATATATATATATGTAAACGCAACTACAGTAGAATCCCATCAACTTGAACCCTTCAGAGTTCAAGTGGATGGGATTCTACCGTAGTTATTATAATTTTTTCAAAGAACAATTTCATGTGTTGATTGAAGTATTTAATTATTTATTTTAATTTTCAAACATATTGGTTGGTTCATTACTCATCAGGGGATTATAGTATCTGTTTTTTTTAGAGATAAAAATCCTCTGGGGTTGATGGAGAAGTTTGGCTTGGAAGTTAAGTTTGGGTATTTGAATGCTGGAAATATCAGGGGAGATAAGCAAAATTTTAGTGAAAAATCAGGGAAAATCAGAGAGGAAAAAGCAAAGTTTTAGCAAAAAGTCAGGGAAAATCAGGGAGAAAAAAGCAAAATTTTTGCGAAAAAATCAGGGAAAATCAGGGAATTTTGTTCTTTAATAACGGTGGCAACCCTGTATCTGTTGGTCTGTCAAAACTGCAATCTTCAGGTTTTTTACCAATTTATTTTGAACTCATTCCATGTTCAATGTTATCTTTTAAAAACAGAGAAATATTTTACTTGAACCTCTAGATTGTTTCTAACTCTATCTGTTTTTTCTTTTCTATAAATTTAAGTGCAAGTTTCTTTCTTTCAAATCTTGCTCTGTAGATGCAGTTTAGTTCTCTTCAATAAACATTTTTCTGCCCTGCATCTGATTGTTAAAGAATTCTTGACAATTTTAAATACTTTCTTATTTTTGCTTTTATCCAATAGTTTTCTTTTTACCATCATCTTTTTCATGAAATCTTTTGTTGATATATTTAAAATAACGACATATTCTGAGTGGGTTTTTTCCTGTGGGATATCTTTACTAAATTTTATTTGAAATCAAATCTCATTCACAGTTATTTTGTTTATTTCGGGAAATCTTTTCACTAGTAAAGTACATTGACTTAATACTCTTATCATAATTACCCAAATGTTTTGAGCATGCAAAAAAAAAAACAAGTCATAGTTGGGTATTTTCTTAACCTAAATACCAAAATCATAAGGTTAGGAAGGATTTTTTTTTTAAAATGATACCCTAGTGTGCATGTATGGATGGATGCTAGTGATCTTTTTATAATCTCATATGACACTCAGTAGTAATCTTAAGTCTATTTGCATTGACAATTTTTTTTTATTGTATAAATTAGGTGTAGTATAAAGAAATATGATAATTGTGGAAATAATTTTATTAATAATAGAATTTCATGTTAATCTCAGAAAGTTTCACTTTATAATATTATTTAGAACTTATCTATTGCTACATTTTATTGGTGAATTTCAATTATAAGAGGAAGAAAAAAAATATCAAGTTTTGCTAAAAAGTTTTAAGTTACTTATTAAGTTTAAACTCTTTCTATGTTTGTTTTCTGTCTTCTTTAATTTGTTTAGGAATGTTATTTTTAAATTTGAAATGAAAGTTTTTTTGTTTTTAGTTGAAGTCTTTTGTTTTTAGTTATTGTGCAGTTTAAACAGCAATTATGACACCATTGATAAATTAGAATTTGATGTTGAGGATTTGGTTGAGTATATTTCAAAAAGGTTTGGCCATGAATTTGTTAGTCAAAGCAGGCTACCAACTCTTATGTCAAAGTGTAAATTTGATTCCTCTTCTTTTACCTAACTTTATGTTTAAGTCTTAAGTTTTAAGTTATCTCTTTTATGTCTCCTGTGATATGTTATTGGTCTAGTTGTTTTTTGTACACAAACTCATGTTTTTTAAAGTTTCAAACATATTCCTAAGTCAATAAGACCATTATGGTAGTAAATATATATTGGATATTGTTGTAGTTATTGTTTACTATAATGTTTACATACCATCTCCTTTATATAGTGATAGCTTGATTACATTTTTGTGAAGTCAAAGCTGGGTTATATGTTTGGTTCATTATTTAAAAAAAGAACTAAATTTTCTAGATTTTAAAGAAGAGAAAAAAACCACAAAAAGATTTGTTTACTCTTGTGATGAACTCATGGCCTACGCAAACTGCAAATATGCAGAAGAGTTTCCTGAATTTTTGTGCAATATGGAAGACAATTTAGCCTACAGTATTATTAAACCAGTAAGTGAAATAAACTATTTTTCTAGTTTTTTATCTAGTTCAAGAAGAAAAATTTTTCAATCTGTGTGAGGTATTACAAAGTGCAAAGCTTTTCACAATGTTCAAGATTTAAAACTTTTTTTATTTTCAAAGTAGCAATCTGTCTTCATTTTGATTTTTTTGAATATTTTAGCTTTGTTGAATCCTGTTGTTTTATTGTTGTCATTTTTTCAATGATTTATTGAAAGAATGTTTATACAAATGTTATGTTTTAATTGCTTATGATGTCATCCCATAGTTAGGTCTGTCTTTAGTTTCAGTTTTAAAATAATTTTGGGTATTTGTTGCAAAAATTTAAGTACGCACACATCCCTAAATAGCTCCATTCTAAAATTTGTGTTTTCAAAAATTAAAGCTTATAGAATGGTGGTGCAATATTTCATACTGTCTTACTATTTCCACACAGCATACAAAGCATGCAAAAGTATCTATTTGATTAATCATGCAAAAAAAGTTATAAGAATCATATTGTAGTTTAGATTTTGAAATTTAGGGGAAAAAAAATTGTTAGTTAAGCGAACAGTGTAATTTTAATATGAAACATAAGCGAGTTGTGTTTCCTCATATAAAAATGAAAAAAAAAGTGATTGTAAATAAAGATTGNTATCTGTTTTTTTAGAGATAAAAATTCTCTGGGGTTGATGGAGAAGTTTGGTTTGGAAGTTAAGTTTGGGTATTTGAATGCTGGAAATATCAGGGGAGATAAGCAAAATTTTAGTGAAAAATCAGGGAAAATCAGGGAGGAAAAAGCAAAGTTTTAGCAAAAAGTCAGGGAAAATCAGGGAGAAAAAAGCAAAATTTTTGCAAAAAAATCAGGGAAAATCAGGGAATTTTGTTCTTTAACAACGGTGGCAACCCTGGATCTGTTGGTCTGTCAAAGCTGCTATCTTCAGGTTTTTTACCAATTTATTTTGAGCTCATTCCATGTTCAATGTTATCTTTTAAAAACAGAGAAATATTTTATTTGAACCTCTAGATTGTTTCTAGCTCTATCTGTTTTTTCTTTTCTATAAATTTAAGTGCAAGTTTCTTTCTTTTAAATCTTGCTCTGTAGATGCAGTTTAGTTCTCTTCAATAAACATTTTTCTGCCCTGCATCTGATTGTTAAAGAATTCTTGACAATTTTAAATACTTTCTTATTTTTGCTTTTATCCAATAGTTTTCCTTTTACCATCATCTTTTTCTTGAGATCTTTTGTTGATATATTTAAAATAATGGCAAATTCTGAGTGGGTTTTTTCCTGTGGGATATCTTTACTAAATTTCATTTGAAATCAAATCTCATTCACAGTTATTTTGTTTATTTTGGGAAATCTTTTCACTAGTAAAGTAAATTGACTTAATACTCTTATCATAATTACCCAAATGTTTTGAGCATGCAAAAAAAAACAAGTCATAGTTGGGTATTTTCTTAACCTAAATACCAAAATCATAAGGTTAGGAAGGATTTTTTCTTTAAATGATACCCTAGTGGCATGTATGGATGGATTCTAGTGATCTCATATGACACTCTCAGCTGTAATCATAAGCCTATTTGCATTGACAATTTTTTATTGTATAAGTTAGGTGTAGTATAAAGAAATATAATAATTGTGAAAATAATTTTATTAATAATAGAATTTCATGTTAATCTCAGAAAGTTTCACTTTATAATATTATTTAGAACTTATTGCTACATTTTATTTGTGAATTTCAATTATAAGAGGAAGAAAAAAAATATCAAGTTTTGCTAAAAAGTTTTAAGTTACTTATTAAGTTTAAACTCTTTCTATGTTTGTTTTCTGTCTTCTTTAATTTGTTTAGGAATGTTATTTTTAAATTTGAAATGAAAGTTTTTTTGTTTTTAGTTGAAATCTTTTGTTTTTAGTTATTGTGCAGTTTAAACAGCAATTATGACGCCATTGATAAATTAGAATTTGATGTTGAGGATTTGGTTGAGTATATTTCAAAAAGGTTTGGCCATGAATTTGTTAGTCAAAGCAGGCTACCAACTCTTATGTCAAAGTGTAAATTTGATTCCTCTTCTTTTACCTAACTTTATGTTTAAGTTTTAAGTTATCTCTTTTATGTCTCCTGTGATATGTTATTGGTCTAGTTGTTTTTTGTACACAAACTCATGTTTTTTAAAGTTTCAAACATATTCCTAAGTCAATAAGACCATTATTCCTAAGTCAATAAGACCATTATGGTAGTAAATGTATATTGGATATTGTTGTAGTTATTGTTTACTATAATGTCTACATACCATCTCCTTTATATAGTGATAGCTTGATTAAATTTTTGTGAAGTCAAAGCTGGGTTATATGTTTGGTTCATTATTTAAAAAAAGAACTAAATTTTCTAGATTTTAAAGAAGAGAAAAAAACCACAAAAAGATTTGTTTACTCTTGTGATGAACTCATGGGCTACGCAAACTGCAAATATGCAGAAGAGTTTCCTGAATTTTTGTGCAATATGGAAGACAATTTAGCCTACAGTATTATTAAACCAGTAAGTGCAATAAACTATTTTTCTAGTTTTTTTATCTAGTTCAAGAAGAAAAATATTTCAATCTGTGTGAGGTATTACAAAGTGCAAAGCTTTTCACAATGTTCAAGATTTAAAACTTTTTTTATTTTCAAAGTCTTCATATTAAAATAAAAATCTGTCTTCATTTTGATTTTTATAATAAAGAATAAAATTTTATTTTGATTTTTTTTTTATTTTCATTTTGATTGTTTTGAATATTTTAACTTTGTTGAATCCTGTTATTTTATTGTTGTCATTTTTTCTAATGATTTATTGAAAGAATGTTTATACAAATGTTATGTTTTAATTGCTTTTGATGTCATCCCCTAGTTAGGTCTGTCTTTAGTTTCAGTTTTAAAATAGTTTTGGGTATTTGTTGCAAAAATTTAAGTACGCACACATCCCTAAATAGCTCCATTCTAAAATTTGTGTTTTCAAAAATTAAAGCTTATAGAATGGTGGTGCAATATTTCATACTGTCTTTCTATTTCCACACAGCATACAAAGCATGCAAAAGTATCTATTTGATTAATAATGCAAAAAAAGTTATAAGAATCATATTGTAGTTTAGATTTTGAAATTTAGGGAAAAAAAAATTGTTAGTTAAGTGAACAGTGTAATTTTAATATGACACATAAGCGAGTTGTGTTTCCTCATATAGAAAAGAAAAAAAAAGTGGTTGTAAATAAAGATTATTAAGATTTTTTTATCTTGATCAAACCAAACTCTCAATGTCAGTTGTGAAAATGCCACAAAGCGTTTTTATTTGATCAGCTCAGTTAACAATTTTACATATAAATATTTACCTGTAGAGGCAAATCATAGTTGAATGGATTTTTATAGATAAAAGTTGGTTTGTAGAGTTAAGAAAAATGTAATTTGCAGGTATTAGTTTTGAGTTGCCATAATAAGAAAATAGAATTGAAATAAGACCCGCCTCTCCAGGTGATGATGAAAAAAATTGCTGCAGACTGCGTTGAGAGCATGCGTGAAAGCATGCACATTAAGGTATAAATAGCATGCAAAGGCATGCAACATTTTGTAAAACTAGCATGCATTTTTAGATGAAAATACCATCTTTTAAAAAAGTGAAATGGGAATGCTGAATTTTTTTTTCTTCTTTTCTATTATTTTTTAGTAGCTATGTGTTAGTTATCAAATGACGTCATTCTTGTTCAGAAGATCGCAAAATTGAAAGCAAGATTTAAGTTAGGATTTTTTTTGTTTTTTAATTGTAGCAGTTTGTAGACAACGCAATTAAGAGAGTCAATTATGGAAATGTAGCAAGAAACAAAGAGAACAATATGTTGCATAAAGATGAGCAAACTGACAGGCCTAAAAGTATGTCTGCTACAATTCGGTCAACTAAAGATAGAATTGTTCACCCTCGTGACGAGTTCATGGCTTATGCACACTGTAAATACCCCGAAGAGTTCTCCGAATTATTGCGCAATATGGAAGACAATATAGGATGCAACACCATTAAACAAGTACAGCTAATTTTTTTTTTTTTTCTAATTTAACAATGAAAGAAAATTATTTTACTATTTGCGTGACGTTTTACAAATAACGAAACTTATTTAAATGCTTTTCAGATTTCACGATTTTTTTTTCTTTTAAAGGTAGTTTATGATATCATTAGGTTTTAATTGGCTATGATATTATTAAGTTATAAAGTCGTTCGTTAATGACATTATAACTTAATAATATCATAGCCAATTAAATATCATAGCCAATTAATAATATCATAACCAATTCGTTAAGTCTTTAATTTATGTTTTAAAATTATTTTGGACATTTGCTGCAAAAATATTAATACGCGAACAATTCTTCAAAAAGTTCTATTCTAGAATCGGCTTCTAAAAAGTTAAAACTAACATAGGAGGCTGTGGCTGTTTTACTGACTACTTTTTAGTTGTTTTTATGTCTTGATCTTAAATGGCATCTTTTTCATACAGAAAGAAAGAAGTTTGTAGAGCCGTTTGCAAGATTTAAACTTCGAGCTTTATTCTGTTTTAATCTTAGCAGTTTATAGATAACACAACGAAGAGAAAGAGAGTTGTTTATGGAAATGAAAGAGAGTTGTTTATGGGAATCTAACAAGAAAAGTTGAAGAAAACAATATGTTGCATCAAGATGAGCAAACTGACAATCTTAAAAGTATGTCTACTGAAATGATATGGCAACTAAAGTTAGATTTCCAGCAACTTTACAGACGTCTGGCAAAGTTATTTTTTTTACTGATCACGTGGCACTTGAAGAGACCTCACTTTCTTTTATCGATAGAGCAGATGTTTCTTCAGCATATTTTAATGTGGCAACTAGAGACATTGAATTTAAAAATATTTTATCTCCGTTTTCCAATAATGGATACAAAGGCCATAGTTCAAATGATTCTGAGAAATATTTTTGCAAAATTATATTTTTAAGTAAAAATTTAGTTTTAGATGGCTGTGTAGTGAAAAAAATTGCTCATCGAGCTTTAGGCTACTTTAAATGCAACGCAAATTTTATCGCTCGCAATGAAGAAAGTTTCAATTTTGACCAATATTCTAAGGCAACTATATAATTTAAAGTTTGTCAATTGTCAGGGTCATTGTTCTTACATAAAGATTTTTTCAGATGAAGACCAAAAAATAGTCGATTGGTCTTTAACTGAGAGCTCTCTTTTTATCTTGTAGATCCCAAAATACCGCTATACCACTTATTTCTATGACGTGCATTTTATAATTGTAATTCTATGGTATGCGTTATAACTATGTTTGTATTACGTGCATTACTAAACTATATTTCTATGATGTGCATTACATAATATTTCTATAACGTGCATCATGTACATAGCAGCCGAGAGAAAGTTCGGGCCTCGGGAAAGTTTTCTCTAGGGGCCCTCATTATGATCAATTATATACCCAGGACCAAAAGAAGTGTGCTTTGATCATTGAAAAGTAAAAATAAAATTTAATTAAATCTTTTAAAAGTCAAAACAACTTAAATCTTTTAAAAATTATTTTAAAAAGTGATTTATTCCCACACGGGGCCCCGAGAGTCTTACCCGTCTACCCCACCCACCCCCACCCCCCTCTCGGCGGCCATGATCATGTAGCAATGTTTCTAATGCGTGCATTTTAAAACTCTATTTCTATAGTGTGCATTACATAAAAATGTTTTTAATGCGTGCATTACATAACTATATTTCTATGAAGTGCATGATATGACTTGGATTATACAACTAAATTTCTATGACGTGGATTGGCACGCCGCTGGAAGGTTGTTTATGTTTTGATGAAAAAGTTTCTTATTTCTTCACAGGATGAGTCAACGCAATCCCAGTTTTGAAATTTTCTGTTAATGCAGCAAAAGAACATATTTTGAAACTCGTCTTCAACGTAAACGCTTTCTACATTCTGTTGTTTTACAACGTTAAACAAATACTTTGCTTATTCATCAATGATCAGATCTTCCGCGATCTGTAAATTGAATTTGCAATCTTTTTTTTATTTTGAATATCGTTGGCTGTTACTTTGCGTTTTTAAAATTTGCGTTATTTTCAGGCGTTCTTTGTTAACGTTGTTTTATGGATTACATTCTTAAGGTTTAATGTCCTTAAATGATCGTCCATTTACGGTAAAAAAAAGATTTTCTAAACATCCCGCTGATGGGTTTTCGTTTGTTCTGCTTTTTTCTTACATCCGCGAATGAGTTTTTGTTCTGCTTTTTTTTGTCTTGTTTTCGCTTTTTTTTTTTCTCGTGAAGTTTTTTTCTCGAAGATTTTTTGTTGTCCTTATGGAAAAAAGATAAAGCGAGAGGAGTTCTTACAAATCTCATCAAGAGTATTTTTTTTTGTAATTTAATCGTTAGCATTCGCTTAATATTAATATTCGACCACAAATTGAAGTTCCCGTAAATAAAATATTTCTAATCTGAATAAGTAAAAAGTCGTTCGGCTTCTTTTCAAAACAAGCGAGCTTGAGTTTTTTCTTATTTTAAAATTCATGGGATTTCGAAGATGTAATGCCACATGTTAGTATCTTGCACAAAATAATTTTTTTAACATTTTTGTTATCTAGTGAGCGAGTTTTGGGTTTTATCTTCAAATTTTTTTCTGTTTTGTTAGAAAACGATATTTTGAAATATTTCGATGATTGTATTATATCTAAATGTATTGTATTACATCTTCTGATAAATGTTTATATTAATATTATTACATATAATAATGATATCTTTTGACAATTTTTCTGACTGACTGTTAAGAAATATGACGCGTAATAAAAAATAAAAACTAGTTCAATTTCTTTGGTTTTAAAAATAAAACTTCGTTGCGATCAAAAAAAGTCAGTAAATATCACTATTAAGTTGTTCTAAACCATGGGCTATAGTTTTTCTACTACACGCGAAGAATGGAATTGCTATCTTTTATCTCAATCTTTATTTTCATTTTGAAAGTATTTTGAATTTTATTAGAAAATCTTAGATAACATTTGTTAACATCGGACTTTGAGTGTGGTTTGAACATTTAAGCATTATTTTATACAACAAACGTAAGCAATAGTACTTAACTTTCCCTTGCTTTTTTTTTTTTTTTTTTTTTCAAAAAAATTAAAATTAAGGAG
>QPEY01000081.1:474134-502432 GCA_014706445.1 Hydra viridissima | reverse complement strand
AAAATCAAAACAAAAATCATCATGAAATAAATAGCTTTAAATGTCAAAAACATCTTTTTTTTTCCAAAAAGGTATGACTGGAGGGTTTTTGTCTATGGATTGGTTGGGATTAAAAAAGTATTATCTTTTTTAAACTAAACCATAGATTAACATTAGTAAAATCTTTTTTTAAACTAATCTATATATTTTGATTTAACAGTTCTATCTTTGTTTGTATAAATGTTTGTTATACAAAGTTTCATAATCGGAAGGTCATTTTCGTAGAGTATCAAAGCTGAAAGAATAAAAAAACAAAAATGTTTAATGCTTATAAGGAGTATTATCAATCAGCATCTTGCGGACTTATTTTTCACCTCAAGGAAATAAAAGTTTCTCTACCACTCAGTTTTGTTTGTATCAAGACCAAGTAAGTGTAAAAGTTTCTTTATTGGAACATTTGATAAATTAAAGTTATTTAATAACAAATAGAATTAAAAAAGTATAAGCTCATTTTAGTTTTTAATATTCTACCTATACTACCTTGAACTTCTTCGTGGACAGCTTCTATTTTGAACTTGCATTAGGGAGGTTTGAACTTTGACCATGTTTATATGAGGGAACAATCAAGATTATTCATCATTACAGATTTGCAGTATAATTTTATAATAAAAGTGAAAATATTTGTTGACAAATACAACTACTTCCAAATTATACAGACCAGACACAGGTTTTTTCAAGGATTCATGAAAATGGACTTTCAATCACAAACTTAAAAAACATTTTGAACATTTTCCATTTCATGCAGTTTGCTATATTATTTTGGAATTATTATTGGAATACTCATATATATGTGGTTATGTCACTTATTTTAAATTGATTGGGCGTGCGGCGCATGAGTTTGCCTGAAATTTGGTCAATCTGTACAGCAACTGCGGTGACAAATGTTTCTTCTGTATGCCTTCTGTATGACTCAATTTTCTTGTAAAAATAAGGATTTTTGTAGATTGAGAAACTTGATAAACTCCTCAGGTGTTCTTCCGGCACGAGAGCAACACAAATGGCAGCTCTCTTACCATATTGAATCGACAGTTTTATGCTTACAGTTTTAGCTACTGTAGATTTAGAAAGATAATAAATATATCTTATTAATATCACAAAGAGATCTCAACATATGTTTGTATTTAATTTATTAGAAAACAAAGTTCTCTTTGAAATATTTACACAAATAATTAGTTACTCTATAAGCAATTAAAAAAAGCAATATATCAATTTTCAAATTTGTAAAAGAGTTGAATAAATACTTAAATATTTATGTAAAATCTACCTGAAATAGGTATATGTAGCGAAATATAAATGGTCACATAAAAAATTTATAAAAGCTGAATTTACTAAAAAAAATATTTTTTATTTTTTTAATAACTATCTTATAATTAATTGAATAACCTTTCTGTTACAAAACAAACCTGAATTAATTAAGCATTTTAGACATTCTTACTACTGTAAGCATTCATTTAATTATTAATGGTAAGTACATGTTTTGTTTTACTTAAGGTAAAATTCTCATAAAAATTAAAATATTTTTATGGCTAGGAGTTATTTAAAAATTAACATCGCGTTTTTTAAATGCTTTGAAGGTATAAATTATTTGTATAAAAAATGCAAAAACTGATAAAAACATAATTTTATTCCCATAAAGTGAATGGTATAGTAAACGAATTGTTTTTTGCTACTAGAAAAATATTGGCTACTTTAAAGCAAAAGCGAATGAGGCTACTCACTTGCGTTGACCATTATCCCGTTAATGTTCGGAAAGATCCATGTCATCTCCTACACCAATGCTATTTTACAGGAAATGACAAAGAGTTTTGAACATTAACCAGATCGTTCAACAAAGTTTGGCTGTCACACTTCAAATAATGTCACTAAATACATAAAGATAATAAAGTTAAAAACTTTTGATCGGCAACGGAACTCACTATTTCTAAACCCAGTTAAGTATATTGGTCTATTATCAAAACTAAGTTCAGATATCGTGATTTTACGCAAAAGACACAGCTTATTGAACCCATTATTAACATAGAATTCTAAGAAGCGGAAGCCTAAATTATGTGCCAGAGGGTTATTCTTTCCTAGTCAAATCATGTTACTTTAACTATGCACCCCACTGGAGAACATCTTAAGGCACATTTTTGGCTTACTGGTTTGTTAAATAGGGTAAACAAAAAAAGTGTCTCGTCAGCCAATATTTGACATGATTTTGCCAACAGTTTTGTTAATCCCACTTATCCAAATGATTTTGAGTAATAGATATTTATGTTTCATTTTTTTAATGTTAAATAGAAGCTAGACACCTTATGTAAAATCATAAAGCTTCACTACTCTCAAAAAAAACTTTATTCTGTTCTCCAATAATTCAAATCGATAAGAGGAGAAAAGATTTGAAGACTCTACGGGAAGAAACGGCAGGGTCACATTTTGAATTAAACTCGGTTAGTTAAAACCAGCAGCTGAAGCAAATCAAACCGCTCTTTACATCTCAGAATTGCCTGCTGAAGAAACTGCAATGCATCTGACCATTCCAACAACAGTAGCTCCAAGATATATTACACCTACCGATAATAGCAAGACAGAAAAAATTTAATCAGCCATTACTTTTAGCATGAGCAGCCCTGCAAAAATGTCATTTGATCTTGAAGTAATGTCTCAACATAAAGTAACATCAATTAATAGTCTGAGCCAATCCTTGCAAACTAAAACAAATTCAGGTGAAAACGATTATGGACAGTTTTATGCTAAAGCTTCGATTGCAGGAAAAACATCAGATCTTGATCAAGACATTTTTTTTTCTCATGGAAAACTCTAATTCGCACTAGCCTATGGTTTTCATTGAGAAGTCTGAGAATCCAATGTTAGCAAGAATGGTGTCACTGGTTCCAAACTTCAAACTGTCGATAGATCTGGATCAATGGACACTATGAGCTTTAAGCAAGCCATGAATGCTTTGGGACTGCTTTTGCAATCACTACCTACTGGTTGCTAGTTTAATGTATATAGCTTTGGATCAGCATTTGACTCTCTATTTATAATAGTGAAAAGTGTGATATCTACACACTGTTTGCAGCAAATTACTATATTTCAGAAATATCAGCAATCTATGGCGAAACAGGTATTTTTAAACCATTTTAAGCAATCTTTGCTCTGCCGCCCATACCAAAACACTTGAGGCAGATTTTTGTGCTTACCGATGGAGAAGTGAACAACACTATAGATATTATTGATATTGTAAAAAGAAATAGTGAGTATGGTAGAGTATTCGTATTTAGACATGGGACGATCAAGGTATCTGGTCAAAGGAATAGCGAGAGCTGCAGGAGTAACAGATGTTTTTGCCGCTCTCGGTGAAGATCTATGAATAAAGGTGATTACGCAGTTAAAAAAACGCTCTACAACCTTCAGTTTCCGAAGTAGAAATAATTTGGAACAGAAATTCTGTTAATAATGTAGATGAAGATTAACAACCGCAGATTGAAAAACAAAAAACGCTGCTTGGTTACAAGAAGCCAAAGAAAAGTTCGTATGCAAAGAAACTGTTTCATCCGGAAGGTCAAGCTCAACTTAAAATCTCTCCAACCTATGATGATTCAAGATTGTTGGCGCATTTTAGGATCGACACTTGTGCATCGCATACGATCAGACGGAACCTACAACACCCCGGATTACACCTGTGATGAGAATTTTAAAGAATATTTGAGCCAGCGCGTGGTTCAAGGCAACAAGTTGATCGCTTTTCTGAGCGACAAAGAAGAAGAAGGAAGTGAAAAGCACGTTTTTGAATGGCTGTTTATCGAAAACCAACACTTGAGCGAATGTGTGTTTTTGATCAATTGAGACAAGCAAAAGCAAAAAAAAAGAAATTGCTGCATTTGGCAGCCGCGACCATGTTAAAAACCAAATTAATCTCTTCAAATAGAGCTCTCAGCTAGCGTCACCCAATTGCGACGAACAACCTCTGCTAGCTGATACAAATTCTTAAAACTTTGCGGTCAACCATTACCCGTACACCTAGAACGAGCCGTTCACAGACTACATCGACAGACTCGTTTACGAAAATCTCGAAAGCAGACGGTGGTTGGACAACAGCAATCTGGACAAGAGCGACGAAATTAACGCTAAAAAATGAAACTACTCTAAAGAAGTGCCTTCGCCGTGGTACATAAAGGAAGCTGTAGTCTTGGCTCAAAAATGCTATTCGCTAAAAAAGAATAACTCTTTCAACCAAGACAAGGGCGAAAAATTCACGGTCAAAGGCGTAAACAAAAGCGCCCTTCGATTTGACGATTACGTGCAAAGCAACTTCGACGGCATTCGTACCAACGAAAACAGACTTAGTTTTGCCAAAAACCTCATCAGCAAGCTCTACGTGTTTTGCGACGCACAGTGGGACGAAATCCCGATTTCGTGGCCAAAAGTCAAATTTTTGAGTTTTATATTTTCATCTTTTTACGTTCAGATCTTGTTTACAGATAGTCCTAGAACAAAATTCCGAACAGGGCAGGTATATACCTGCTCTAGGGTGGCCTGGACATCAGTTGACATTTAGCCTCCGTTCGGTACGCACTAAACAAGTGGACACGTCGAAAAATTCTTGCCTGTTTTAAAGTGCTGTTAAACTGAAGAAACTATTTCAATTGGAATTCGGCAAAATGGAATCACTTTCTGGAGGCATGTAGAATATATCGTTATGCACTGTTATTGCTAATTTTAATTTTTTTTAATATTTAAATCGCGCGACAAGTAAACATAAAAAATTGTAAGTTTTTTATCTGAAATCGATTTTCTAATGTCGTTTTAAAAATTTAACCGCGGTTATCCACCTTCTTTCGACAAGGAATTGATAGTGTATAGTGTTAAATATAACATATAAAAAAACTGGCTGCCATTGAGTGCCATTTTAATCGTGAGACTAGTTTTTATGGAGGAATGCGTGGTGCGACATTATTCTATTAACATAGATTAATGTCTGAAAATGGTCATGGAAATTAGTGAACTAACATTATTTAATGGCACTAATTACATTTTAATGCAATAATCTTTTACTTTAAATATATGCTTTACAAGTTACTTCTCGTTCCGTTTTATGATAATCTCAAAGTTTTATAAAATAGTCCTCAAAGAACTCTCACCCGTTATCACTGTTTTTTTACAGAGTCTTCCAAATCTTCAAATATGGAATTTTGAAGAAAAGATATATTCTTTATGGTGAAAGACAGTTTAATAAATGAATATAAATTCATCATTGATGTTTTGACAGATGCAATTTTCAAAAAAACGGAACATGTGATACAAGTAGGCGAGGATGAAATGTCATTATCACGATCATTTTCAAATTTTCGATCGAGATGGAGAGTAGCAGGAAGATGGGAAGATTTTTTTCTGAAAAAAAATGAAGAATAGTTGAAGGGCACCATACAATTTTAAATATTATCCAATACTGAATGCACAAGACTTGAGAAGATTGTGAAGAATGATAATAAAAAAGGAACATGTGGGCGACCTTCGCAACCATTTGCTTTATCTAGTGAAAGATCAAAGAGGCGAAAGACTCAAGAAGTACGTTCTACTTTTTCTACAGAAGAATTAGCATATGCTGCTCAAATGAGTTTAAGGACTTCTGGTCAAGTACATGCTGCTCAAGTTGTTAAAGATGTCACGTTAACAACCCCTCTCGAGGATCAGGAAATTGCCCAATTGCAAAATCTCTACATCAAGAAGCTTTACAAGTGTTAAAACAAACTGAAGTCACCAGACAAGAGACAAGGAACAATTCCAATTTAGATACAAGTGGTTCAACATCAGATTCCGAATCGAATGATTCGAACATTGATGAATATGACATACGTGTTTTTGTTACTAGGATTAAATAAACAATTTTTTTACATATATGTGACTTAATCTTTTACCAATTTAAAAAAATAATAAAACTAAAGTTACAAATTTCTATTTTTTTATTAATAGCGTAAATTTGGAAATAATTTAACAATGTATTTGCTCTACTTTAACTCCTGAATTACAAGCAATGACCTCGAAAACCAAACTACATTAGATTTCATATTTTCAACGTATGAACAGTTTTAGCAGCCATATTGGAGCATCCATTTCGAATTTTTTTAATCTGACCTCAGATTCGTAATCAGCGACCTCGAAAACCTTCGTGTAGGTAATTTGGGAATTTTGGCCACGAAATCGGGATTTCGTCCCACTGTGCGACGGAGTGATGGGTGAAACACGAGATCATCAGATGCTTGCAACACGTTCAAGCCTTAACCCTTAATGACCCCAGGTATCAGATCTGATACACAAATTTAAACCACTGTATTTTTTAAATGGAAGCTTGTTTTTATCTGAAAACACCCGTTGTTACAAATGTGAGAAGTGAATTTTCGATTCTGTACTATTAGTACTTTTCATCCGGGTAGATTTTTCAGTTTAAAAATATTTGAAAACGGCATTTGCGACGAGTGGTTCCCGTGGTGTTTACCCATTGTTGTTTTTACTTCTATTTCATATTGGTTTTATAACTTTTTGTGCTGTTTTTTACTTTTTTTTTTAGAAGCAAGGTGCAGGAAAACTTTACTAAATATTTTATGCAATTCGGTTATCAAATATGCATAACATTTGCTATTTGCATATGTATGTATCAAATTTGATACAATGGCCGTTTAAGTATGAAAGCTTTTTCAAAAAAGTTCAAATTTTTATTTTTATTCATTTAAACAAATATAGAGAAAAGTTTTATTGTATATTTGTCTAGATGAATAAAAATAAAAAAATAATTGTCTCTGATGATTTAAACTATGTATTTGATGGAGAAAGTGATTTTGGGGAGAGTGATGAAAGTGACAATGAGTTTGATTTGTGAAATGATGCAGCCAATACTAATATTGAAGAAGTAAGCGAGATAGAATATGATTCAATAAGTGATGATGAGCCATTAGCATGTAAAGCATCAAGACCAGTTGAGAATGCTAATGAGACAGCCATTTAAAAAAAAAATACCACACCAGCTACTTACATATGGAGAACTAAGAACTTTGAACCCCTAGATGGCGTAACCTTCAAGTAGCCTGGAATGACAACAACACCAGATATGGAAAAAAAAAACCTTTCAATATTTTAAATTGTTTGTTAGTGATGAGATGCTGAACAACACAACAGAGCAAACAAATATTTATATTTTGCAATCAAAAGGTGCAGAAAAAAGCATACTAAGAAAGCATATTAAGAAGTTTGTAGGTGTATTTCTCAGGATGGGTTCATAGATCATATTGGGAAACATTTATGACCTATGATGGGGTTTCTTTAGTTATGGGAACAAATTTGAAACGATTCTTCGGAATATTCATTTTGTAAACAATTTAGAAATAACCGAGGAAGAAAAAGCAAATGACCGCATATGGAAGTTACGAACATGGATAACAGAGCTCTGCCAAAACTTTCTGAGAGTTTAACCAGAAGAGTTTCACGCTGTTGATGAGATAATGGTTCCTTTTAAAGGGAAGTTCCTACTGCGTCAGTACTTGCCAGAAAAGTCACATAAACGGGGGTTCAAGCTTTGGGGTCGAAGTGGCACTTCAGGCTTTTTATATGACTTTGATATTTATCAAGGGAAGTTAAAAAGCATTTCTGATACAAGTTTAGGTATCAGTGTAGATGTATTACTCAATTTGACTTCTTCACTGCTTGATAAACAAAACTTCAAAGTCTTTGCTGATAACTTCTTTATAAATTTGCCCTTGATAGTTGAATTGAGGAAGCGTAGCATTTATTTTGTAGGAACAATTAAAGGTTCACGAATGAAGAAGACACTTCTCCATTCGTGAGCCTCTAATTGTTGAGTTAAATAATTTAACTTTTTTCCATAAATTTCCAAGGCCCTTTAATTTGAGTGTCTATAATCATTTGAAATCTGCTTCAACTTATGACGTTAAATAGGCTAGAACACTTAAGATAAAGTCAAAAAATTTAAAGTTGTGTAAAATATTTGTTCAATTTTGCCCGTTGTATCAGATTTGATACAATTCAAAAAAGTGCATTGTCATCGTTTTTATGACAAAGAAATATTTTTCTCAATTTTCTAATGCAAGTAGGATTACTTGTATCAAAAATTAGAATTTTTTGAGCATTTTATGCTGCTTTGGGCATTTAAAGGTTAAACAAAAGTTGCGCAGGAAACGTGCAAAAACTGTGTAGCGACGAGCACATTGCTTTGTTGAAGGAATCCGAAGAAAAAATAGTAAAAGACTGGTCGATTTATCAAAACAGACGGTGCATGATCGAGCATCACACCCTTCCTCATTTTACGAAAAAGTGAGTATAATTTTTTAAAGTTTTTTTTAGAAAAAAAGAAATGTATAAGTAGGATTTTATATCGAATAAAAAAAATGTTAAAACGTATTTGACCGTGCATTCTCCGATGACACACTTTGCAATATAAAATCATGAACAATATGACTCAAGAAATGATTCGAAGGATAGAAAAACGAGAAAAACGAGGAAGAATATGAAGCTAAGGATGAAAAAAAAAAAGAAGACATTTTGCTTCGTTTGTTGAAAGAAAAGGGGTTCGATCTCTGAAAAACTGCAGAAGAGGGGGGTTTTGAATGCGTAAAAAAATTCAAACCAGATATTTTTGAACCTCGTTTGGACACAGATCCCGAGAACAGCATTTTGGTGGGACACCACAATTTCGGAAAAACGACACTCGCCTTGAACCTCATCAAACCCGGCAAATATCCACACGCCAAAATGCTTTTCGTTTTTCTGAGCAGACAGACTTCGCCGTCACAGCTCGAAACTGAGCGATCCGTCACGACATCGAATTACAATCCCGTGCAAGCGGTCTTTTTGACGATCATAGACAGCGTAGAGCGATTTAACCAAGGGATTTTGGGAAGTTTCTTCGCTGAGCTTGGAAGCTTTTAAGGTGCAAAACAACAAAAAAAAAACTCGTCAAAACGATTATTCTCTGACGACATCAGCCCTCTGTGATTATAGAGCGAGCAGTATTTGACGCTATGTTCTAGCGGATTGCATTGCAGTTTGAGCACCAACACCGTTTTTCACAGCTTCCTCCATTCGACTCAATTGCAAAATTTGTAAGGACACAACAAGCTGGTTGTGGGGTTTTATACCTTCGCTTTAATACAGAGCATGTTTCGAAACGAGATACTGTCAGGCGGCAGTTGATTCAAGCATCCCATTGTTGTTTTGTTGGACAACAAAACGAAAGAAGGCAAGCACTTTGCTTTTATTCAAAGAAAAGTAGCGTGGCGCGCTTGAGAAGATTGTTAGACAACCTTCACAGCAGAAGGTTTACGTTCCCATTGACATTAGAGGGGAATGCGATTTTGATTAAAGTTGCACAAGGAAGGGCAAAAACTTATCTCCTTTTAATCGTTTCCGTACGTCAAAGTCAAGGACAACTCTCTGAACTTTAATTTGAGAATTTATCATAACGATGAACTCCCGGTTTTTAAAATACCCGTTGAAAAAAAACACAAAGACGTAAAGGACGACGTTGAAGCGGATTAGAGTCCTTTCGAGAAGAAGAGACAACGAGAAGAGAGAAAACAAAGACGCATTAATCGCGCCAAAGCATTGCTCAAACAACTAAAAAGAAAGAAAAACGAAGAGAGCGACGAAGATTGAGGAACAACAAGGCGAATGGTGGAGCTAACTGATGGAGACAAAAAACGACGTCTTCAAACAAGCTTAAGACGAAAGATGGTTTTCGGAATTGAGTCGATACATTAAAGAAAACGAATGCCTCGCGCAAAGCAAAGTCAAAAGACAAAACATCAAGATCAAACTGAAGGTGAGAGCTTGCTTGTTTATACCCAACATGAAACGATGCAAAGATTTTGATCAAAGCGAAATTGTTGTTTTGCTAAGGCCTATGATGCTTCAAAGATCGCGTCGTTTCTCTTTTAAAAGAAATTATCTAAATGCTTTGGTACTCTTACGCCAAGGAATATAGGTTTTGCGGGGAAAAAAACAAAAAGACAAAAACATGACAAATAAAGCGTTTGTTTGGGAAAATTTAACGGCTCTAAAAGAATATTTCAACTCTGCTCAGTTTAGCAAATACTTTAACAAATCAATCTTTTCGCCATCAAATATATATCGTGCGTCTCGCAAAAGAAAAAAACCTGCGTCATCGATTTGCTAAGAGCTAAATCTGATTCTGAATGCGCGTTCAAAAAAAGTTGTGGATTTTTTATATAAAAAAAAGAAAAAAAAAGAATTTGAATTGCGTTTTTGATTTGCTAAAAAACATGAGAGAAAACGTGTGGCAAGGACAGTGACTCTCCAATAAAAACCCCGGGGACGAAGAACAAATTATACAAAACGAGGGAGAAGATAAAGAGAACGAACACGAAAGAACAATCTAATTTGATGGTTTTTCTTCTAAATTGCTGTTTCAAAACGAGAACAACGATCCGATGAGACTTCGCATGAAAAACAAACTGGAATAAAATTGGATAGCTTGGTCCGATATGACACTCGAAAACGTCTTACAAATCAAACCATTGGATTACCCATTCAAACCTTGTGAGAAATGTGGGAACAGACGCGGAGAAAGAAGCTTTTTTTCACAAACTGCTGAAGCACAAGTTCACGAAAGTCTTTTCCGATAGAATGAGATACATGGAGCTCTCGCCTTTAATTCGCTCGCAAAAATACGTCAACGCCGTTCGTCTTTCTAGTTCGACCTTGAGCGGAATTCAACGAACGAGTAAAGCGCCTAATCGTCCCGCTACGTTCAATTCGCCCGTCTCGGTGAAGCTAGAAAAAAAACCATGAACAAGGAGGATTTTAGACTGCGTAATCGCGCTTTGGAAACACATCTTCCGTTTACCTTCAAGGTTTCGTACAAACAGGAAAACTCTGCCGCTTTCTAACGGACATTTCAGAGCACACGTGACGCTTGTGTAGAAAAGCAAAATCTTTCGAGATTGATGTATCATCCCTTCGAAATTGTTTGACCTCGACTGAAAGGTTTCAAGCTTTGCGTCGTTTACGGAAACAGAGCTACGGACATTAACGAAAGTTTGTGAGATTTGTACGAATACCTGACCAGCGTCGCGCCGGGAAATCGAGAGCTCAACAAAAGCGAAAAAGTCTTTTTTTATTAAAAAACGTGAGTCAAATGGTGACCGAAGGCATTTCATCACACAATCCTTCATTTCCGTTTTCCAAAGCGTGGAAACTGCAAATCAAAACCGACATCACATTAACGAAAAAAGATACCGAATGGGAAAGCGTGAGCGTGAAAGAAGATTTGGAAGAGGATCTGTTTTACCCAGTCTTGCAAGGGTTGATTCACAAGGGTTAATACGGAGAAATGCCTCCTCAAGTCTCCAGAACTGCCAAATGCTTCTTCGACCAAGTCGAACCGAAGTTGAGAGAATGTGAAAGATTGTTGGTTATGAAATACGCCTAAGACGCCAAACATGAGCAACAGCCTAAATCGAAGAATTTTTCAAAATACACATTGTTTTATTAACCGCAGACAATAGATATAAAAAAGCCATTGAAAACTTTCACGAATTTGTCAAATGTAACGAGTGGGACGAATTTATACCCTTGATCTATTGCGGTTTCACATTGGATACCATCTTGCCGCTCAGAAACGAAGACAATGTTTGCAAATTGAAAGATCTTTGAGAGAAAGAGATGAATAAAGACGACTTAAAATTAACCACGTTCTTTTCAGATTTTGACGCGAGCGCATTAAAAATGAGAAAAGGAGGGTTGATTGACGTTTTTACTTGTTTCATCATGTTTGTTGCAGTGAGTTGTCTTTTGAATTATAGACTCGACAAAGTTTAAAAGGAGACGTAAAATTTCTTTGACCTGTTCGTAAAGGAACATAAAGTTAGAGAAAAAGAATTTGCGAATAAACTGTTCAAATCTTAAGCGCGTATCTTCAAGACGAAAGATTTCAACTTGCAAACGAAGCCGAAGAATTACGACACTCGATCGCAAGCGAAATAGCCTCAATGACTGTGACGCGCTTTCACGAGTTAGTCGAGAAATGGAAGACCGAAATCAAAAGCAGCCTTTAAGCTTTAGTCGGTCGACGGGACAAGATTTACCACTATCTGATTGACAAAAAGCAAATCAAAAACAAGACTGATAAAAAGCTGCTCAATCTGTTGCACGATTCACATGGCGAGCAAGGAGATTTTTCTTCCGTCAAAGACATGCTTAAAGCTTGGTTGATGAGCAAAAAGGTTCAACTCAAAACGGATTTCGACATAGAAATCCCTGTCCATACGAAACGTATTTTCAGGCCGATCTGGCAGACATGAAAGTTTTGAACGTCGACAAAAAAACGCAGTACTGTTTGGTGATGATCGACAGCGTTTTCAGAGAAACCTACTTGCAAAGCTGTTGTAGCAAAAAACCTCCCACCGTCACAAAAGCCTTCAAAAGCGTCTTCGAATCGATCAACACAATCTTCGACAAACGTGTTGACCTCCAAACAGACTAAGTTGGAGTGGTTTTCAACGCTTCGTTTCAAAAGTTATGCCGAGAAAACGACGCCGTTTTTATTCCCAGTAAAACGGGACACGCTTATCGAGTCGAAAGAGCTATTTACACGTTTGAAAAAATCGTTAGACGTTTGGAAATGAGCGAACAACTTACGGTAAAAAAAAAAGAGATGTTTATCCCAAAGATTTGCAAGACGTCATCAATTCCACTCAGAGTTTGTATAGCGGTTTCACTCCCGATCAACTCGACAAAAAAAGCGAAGCAGCGTCAGCTTTAAGAACCCAAGATCTTCTTGCTAGACAGAAAAGAAAATCGCAATGGAAATACAACAACGTCGGAAAAGCCGTTAAAAAAAAGGAAAAAATTCTCAAACCTCTACCGATTGGCATGCTTCGCTATTGAAGAAGATCGAAAAATCACAATCGAGAGACGTTTAGCAAAACTTCGTTTACAATACAGTCAAAGAGTTCGCCACCAAAGATCAAGACAACAATTTTTACGCCCCCACGCATCGTAATTTCGTCAAACATATCTTCACCAAAAAAATATTTAACGCTCGCAGAGAACATTTGCACCCCGTGACATTGAACGACGAAGACCGTTTTTTATTAAGACAATTACAAGGATTATCAAAAAAAGCTATATAAATCTCATCGGGATATAATTCAAAAAAAAATGAGCGTTAATTTGGGTGTCACAAAATTTCAATGACATTTGAATTTCAATTTACATGTAGTTTTTGACAGAAATCGAGCAAATAATATATAATGGAATAAAATATTTAACAAGTAATTCATACAGTTTTAAATTGCTTCTGTCATCTCCTTTGTGAGCTTTTTTCTGTTGTCTTTTGCTGCTAGTATTACATTTTGCTTCATGTCCTCAGATTTGTGTGAGTTCACAAAACCTTGAATTAACCGAATATTTCGCACTGCACCATAATTGACACAGGTACTGTTTCTCGCAAATAATACTAAGCTTTCAAGACTAGGGGTGTTTTGGTCCTCAACTCAATTCTCTACTTCAGTGGTGTCTAAGTCTGCAACCTTCAATAGAACCCAACTCTGAGACCCAACAAGATCAATCGACTCAGTTGATTCTTGTATTGTTGGAAGTTGAGGTTTGCCGACCTCGAACTTTTGACACATCAAACTCCAACAGTCTATTCAACATCTTTACTTTTAATTTATAGTCTAAGTTAGCATCGGCAAGAGTTAATAAAACCAGCTCCTCAGTAAGATACCATGTGTGTCTTTGCATACTTTTGAGTAGAGCATATTGTTTTTTAATATAAAACACTTTTTTAAAAGCATTAAGATCGTTGTTTGGAGAATTAAAATGCCACTAACTCACACAGCTCCTTGTAATCACATCTTGAAAAAGTACCCAACGTATATCTTGCTCTCCAAACTCTAGGGCTGCTCTGGCAATGGTATGTAGAGGAGAACCAACTTCTAGTTTACTCCAATCAAGTTTCACTAAATCATAAAAATTTAGATATTCTTTAACATCTTCCCATCCTTTTTGCAGTCTTGTGTACGAACCTCCTCTTAGATCCTTTGTTTATTCACCTGTCAAAGCCTCCATGAAGTGTAAAATATGGACTTCCAATATATGCCTCTTGCACATAAACCATAAAAGTGGAACATTTAGACTGGAGGCAAGAATGGCAACAGCTCCAGAATATATTCCAGTATTTGATGGTGTAGTGTCACAACATGTAGCATAAACTTAATCTATAATACCATAGTATCCAAGCATGTTAAGTATAACTTTAACTTGAACACAACCTTTGTAGCTCTTGGCTTGAACCACTCCCAAAAGAATGTCATCTGTATCTTCTATGTCTGGGGAAGTGACTATTACAGCTATTCTTTCAACTTTGACAGTTATGTTCAGCTGTTCTTCTATCTGCTTTACTTGTTTTCCATCAAAATGATGACAAAGTCTCTTCCCTTTCAATGCGTCAAATATGTCCTGCCTTATCTGATCATATAGTCCTTCAATTTGTTCAAACCTTTTTCTATGGAGTGTGCTTCTTGATGAGTTGATTTCATCCAGATTCACACCACTTTTTTTACATATAGCTGCTACTATTGAAGTTTGAGGTCTTATGGCAACATTTTATCTTGCAAAAGCTGCAGTTGTGCATTCTATCAGTTCTTTAGGACTGATATGTATGAAAACCTTTGGTTTAGGTTTATGTCGGATATTTTCCTTATCAGAATCTTCTTCAGAGGATGGTTCATTATCAGATTCAGGGTCAGAATTTTCAAACTCAAAGGAATTTTCCATTTCATGCATTTCTGCTGGAGCAAAGTATGTATTGATTTTCTTTTTCTCTGTTTCTTTTATCCTCAACAGTTTCTGATATCTTTGTTCTTTGTTAATCATGGCTTTTTGATTTATTTCTTCTGAAAAGTTTTTGTTTAATTCTTCTGAAACATATTTTTCCCTTTCACCCTTTTGGTCTTTGTAGAAAAGCAAATCCTCATCTTTTGCATTCTTAGAACAAAGACAGTCAGAAGCAATGTTATCCTCGATATTGGGAACAGAAATATCAAAGAGACAGTTACTTTCCTCAATAAAATCCAGTTGCATCTTTTCAAATCTATTTTGACTTGAATCCTAGTTAAAACTGCGTAATTTTCTCATCTTTTTATACTTCTGATCCAGCTTTAGAATCTTTTCTCTTACAGAAGCTCCCTTTAACATGAAATCACCAAAACCAGCTTTTTTCCAGATTTCTATTACAGATAAAGATATGCATCTTTTAAATCAAAGTAAATAAAACCCTAAATGAGCTTGTGGACATGCAACCAGTTGCTTGGATGGTTTGAATCTTACAGATCTAAAATAAACAAAAAACAAGAGTTAGATTTTAAAAAGGCACACATGATAAAATTCAATTCTTTTGTTATTCTGTCACCTTGTTGAACGAACATACTCCAAATGTCTCAACACACTGCCAACACTTGGAAGTTGATTCTAAGGAAGGTCTTTCAGAGAGTATTTAAGAAGGTAAATCAGCCTTCTTGGCTTTGTCTGTATAGAGTTCTTCCTCTTTTCTCCACTTGCTTTTATTTTACACTTAGTTCTTTCCATTTTATCAAAATCGTATTTATTAATACTTAAGCTAATACAAATTAAATGAGGTTAGTAAATATTATTTCACAGTGATCAAATTTGAAAAGAATATAACACAAATCTTAAACAAAAAACTTTAACAACAAACACAGCTCTAATTTAAAATCTTAGCATGCACCAGACTGGATATTGCAAACTGCGTGCGCTTGTACTGTAAACTGCGTACACTTGTGCTATAAACTGCGTACACTTGTATGTGTTGTGTGTAGAGTAAAAACTGAATGCCTACTCCAATAAGCACAAGAAAATATTAAATGTAATGATCACATGCTTTCTTACTAGGAGTAATATGCATATTGTAACAACAATTGGAATTTTACAAATATTTATTAAATTTTCAATTTTTTCAATTTTTACATCTATCACTTTTACAAGTGTAAAATTAAAAGTTTTTATATTTTTAGAATCAGGACATCAAGTAGAATGGGATAAAACACAAAGTAAAATTTTTTTGAAATTTTGGGACACCCTAGTGTTGACTTACCGAGGTGGCGGAGACTTGCTTCCCCCGTATCGTGGGGGAAATAGCGGCAGAAATAATTTGAGAGAGTGTCTAGGAACTGGTAAAAAAAAAAAAAAAAGGAAAGTTTGTCAAATCATAAAATGAGTTATTAAGATCAAATTAAAAAAACGCAGAAAAAATAAAAGACAGCGAGACTGCTTACCCGTTTTACTCTTAGGCAGTTAGGCGTTGCTGGGAAGATGCATTTTTAAAAAGATTAAATCAAAATTGTAAAAAAAAATTATAATTTATTGAAAAAAATTTATCTCTTTGATTTCGATTTTTCTTCAAAGTTTCGTTATTCGTCAATTTTCATCGGTTCTTCTTGGAACGGTACTTCGACGAACCCATCCTCTTCGTCAATTTATATTGGTTCTTGATCGTAATACGTTTTTTTTTCTATTCAACATATATTTTTAATTTAAAAAAATTTCACACAATTTTTACATAATTTAACAATTCGTCAGCGCAATATTTACACATGAATTATTTAAACAAACAAACTTCGATCGACAGACAATGCGTCACCTCTCCATTGACGTGTATGCCGCATTGTCCAAAATTAAAAGGCGATTTAATGTTTTTACTTTTGTAATTACAAACGCTTCGATGCTGAAAGAGAGGATTTCAAGTTCCTCACAGAAGCGTTTTTCATGCGTTCCGCTTTTGTAAAACACGACATCGCCCTTTTGAATATATTTTTTGATAAAATATTTAACGCTTCGAAAATCGCGCACGTTCAATTTTTTGTTCTTGCGAGGATAATAAGGCAAACAATCAATGTGTTTAAAGTAAAAGGCCAGCGTTTTTCATCGCATTTAATTCAATTTGTCGGATTCCACACAAGGCACGCCGTGCACATTGATGATGCGAACATACGGAACAAAGAGACTAACGATAGACATTTTGCATAAGCAAGCGTGGTCTTTTTCTTCTGCATCGCTTCAATGTGCATTAACCTATATCGACGTCCTTGTTCTAAAAAAATGAATACCTTATTTAACGTTTTTTCGTGAACACCCACTTGATAATTCTTTTCCAACATGTTTCAGTCTTTGGTTCATTGTGTTGTGTGCGTATTTGGAGTAGGTTTTTCGTTTGCAAAATTTCAAATTTTTGACTTTCTTCAAAAAAAATTATTTTTTTCCATCTTTTTAAACCTCCTATTTGAAAATTGATTCATTCGTTGTCCTCGTTAAGATCCTTATAAGGAGAGTTTTTTTGTATTTGTTCAAATTTGTTTCGCATTATATAATCGTGTTTTCTTTCCAAATCTTTTGCTCGTCGTTTCCTAAAAACCATTTTTTATAAAACTCGATGCTTTTTTTGTTAAATAGTTGCTTTATAAAAACGGTTTATAGTAAAAAATAACGCCTTACCGTTCATCTTCAAATCTATCTTTTTTTATTCTTGTCGACAGTTTATTTTTAATCATTTTTTTTGTTTCAATCATCTAGAAAAGAAAAAAATATCATCACATAAGCAAACAGCTACCGACAAAATCTTCAAAGACTTTTTTCTTTCGCAACGACGGTCGTTCAAACTATGTTAATAAGCGACAGGCTATTGTGCGCAAAAGCAGTTGGATTATGAAAATTTTAGAACTTTTAAAATGGCTATCCACCTTTGTTACAAAATAAATTTTTACTAAGCGACCAATTTTTCATGACTTATTGCGTTTTTTAAAACCGTCTTCGTTTATAACCAGCTTGATCAAGAAGGTGATCAAGATTAATACCGATTGACGTAAATTTCATCAAAAATACCTACAAAAAATAGTTACAAAATACCGTTGACGTAAAAAAAAATAGTTACAAAAAAATAGTTACAAAATACCGTTGACGTAAATTTCTTCCAATCATTCTCCCCCTCTTTGATGGACTCCAGTCTATCAAACCTTTTCAATTATCGAACTCAAGAAGACACAATCTTGTAATTGGTCGTATAAATTCTTTTTCGCCAATTTTAACTTTTACAACTCTTACACGTCCATCTATTCCTTCAAATACTTCTGTAATTCTGCCGAGCGGCCAATGTCCTCTGGCTGTATCCGGAGAAATGACTAATACAATATCATCTATTTTCATTTTTCGGCTTTCTTGATTCCATTTATACCGCTTTGATAAAGAGGGAAGCCATTCTCGCAACCATCTTTTCCAAAAGTGACGTAATAATTCTTGTACTCGACGCCAACGTGTTTTAGGATGATAATTTTTTGATTGACTTGAGTCGGGAGCGAATTGTCCTCCCACTTGTCCAGTTAAAAAATGATTAGGAGTCAATGGAACATCATCTTTTATATCAGCACTCTGATACGTTAATGGGCGGGAGTTCAATAAACTCTCAGCACCTGTAAAGGCCGTATGGAGTTCTTCATCAGTAATATCGGCCTTTTCAAGTATTCCAGATACTGCACGTTTTGCAGCCTTGATCATTATTTCGAACACACCACCAAGATGAGGTCCTAGTGGAGCGTTAAAGTACCACTTGATTCCTTTATCAGCTGTAGAGTTGGTAATTTTATTCTTATCTAAGCTATTGACAAGTTCTTTTAGTTCACGAGATCCACCAACAAAATTTGTTCCATTGTCCGTCAAAACTTCCAGTGGTAATCCTCTTCTATTCACCATTCGAAAAAAGGCATTGAGGAATGAATTTGTATCTAAATTATAAGCTATCTCGAGATGTACTGCTCGTGATAGTAAACAGGTAAACAAGCATAAGTATCTTTTTTGTCGTGTCCTCCCTCTACCTTGCATCGTTAGAAATGGCCCAGCAAAATCAATGCCAATTCGGGCAAACGCACGTAGTGGTTCCTTAAAGCGAATTGCTGGCAGAGGAGCCATAAGCTGTTGAGCAGGTTTACATTTTCTTCTTCTACATTTGTTGCATTTTGCTTCTGCATCGCGGATTTCTTCTCGTCCTCGTATAATCCAATATCGTTCTGATAATTTTGTGAGTAACTGATTTGTTCCCATTACATGATTTCCTTCTTCATGGTAATGTTTAACAATCAATTTTGTAACCGCATGACCTCTCGGCAAAATGATTGGATGCTTAACATCGTAAGGCAAGTAGTAAGCATTTTGTAATCGACTACAAGAGCGTAATAAGCCATCTTCATCAATTTGTGGATTTAAAGATATAATTTTGCTTGATACTGATATTGTTTTTCCTTTTTTAAGGTTGTTATATTCTTCTTTGAAGCTTTCCTGTTGAGCTTTAACAATAATTTCCTTTTCGCTTTCATGATATTCATCAGCTGTTATATCACCTATCATACGCAAATCAATTTTACATCGACAGTTCTTTATAAATCGATACATCCATCCGTTAACTCTGACAAGTCTTTTCCAACATGAGAATTGGTTTATATCAAGCAATTGATTTACTACTTCGGAAGATAATGCGAAATTCATTAACACAGCGTTTTTCTTTACTTCAATTGAAGCTTCTTGTGTGATTTCAACGTAATTCTGAGGCCATTTTTCCTCTAAAGAATTCAGGAAACTTGGTCCATGCCACCATACATTATTGTTTTTTAACTCATTCACTGATGTTCCTCAAGATAATAAATTGGCTATATTAGTTTTTGTAGGTATGCACCTCCATTGTTTTAGGTCAGTCTTTGATTGAATGAGTCCGACACGATTAGCAACAAATGATTTCAACTTTCGACTGTGATTCCTTATCCACCATAAAACTTTAAGACTATCACACCATATAGTTACGTCTTTAATTTCAAGCTTCAAGGCCTTAACAATCTTCTCTACAATTCGTAAACCGAGAACAGCTCCAAGTCACTCCAGTCTTGGTATACTGATAGATTGCAATGGACTTACTCGGGCCTTTGACATTATGACTACACAGGTCACTTCTCCTGTGTCCTACAAACATTGTTGATAAGCAACAGCACCGTATGCTTTACAAGACGCATCCGTAAAAACGTGTATGGATCGGTTTACAACTGTTAAAGTCGTTTGTATCATAGAAAGATCTTTTAGCTCTTGAAACCATTGATCAACATTTTTCAAAATCCTATCCGGAATTCGATCATCCCACTCCATTCCGTCAATCCACAACTCTTGCATAATTATTTTTATTCGAATGATTTATGGTGATAAAAAACCCAATGGATCGAACAAAGTTGCCATTTCTTTTAACAAAAATCTTTTTGTATATACCGCATTTTCTTCGGTAGCGACGGAGTGAAAAGTAAAATTGCTTCCCAGACAACTCCAAGCGTTTTCATGGCAGGTAATTTCCAGAATCTAAGTTTATATGTTCTGCACGATCATTTTCGGGTGTTATTTTAAGAACTTCGACCGAGTTTGAAAGCCATTTTCGTGCAAACATTCCGGCTGAACTCCATAGTAGCGAAAGTTCTTTGTATATTTGAATTCCGGTTTTTTCATCAACTACAGAAATTATTGTAACGTCCATGTAAGTTGCTTCAAGAACAGCTTCAGAAGCTAAAAGAAATGTTTCTGCATACTTTCTTGCGTGTTCTTGTGTTACAAATTGAGCAATGAAAGGCGCTGAGTTGATCCCAAAAACCAGTCGATTAAACTGAAACACATCAGGCTCAGCAATTGGATCCAAATTTCTCCATAGAATTCGTTGGTACCTTCGATCATCTTTATGTATTCCGATTCGTAAATACATTTCTGCTATATCGCAAGCTAAAGCGACTGGATATTTTCGAAATCGAAGTAAAACTGTTACAAGATCTTGTTGAAGTTTTGGTCCTTGATAGATAAAGTCGTTATTGGATTCCATTGTGTTTTGCAGATCCATCGAACACTATTCTGACTTTTGTGGTTGATTTCTCGGGACGGAGAATTGGAAAATGTAAGTACCAACCATCTCCTAGATTCTTTTTATCGACTTTCTCCAAGTATCCTTTTTCTAGATACTGCTTAATAATTTTGTTATACTCATCTCCAAGACTTTGGTTTTTCATTAGACGTTTTTCCGTGTTTTGTAGTCTGTTTAACGCCATTGTATAATTATCATCCAGCTGTCTATTTTCTTTCCATGGCAATTTTAGCTCATATCTTCCGTTTTCTGTTTTCAGCGAACTTGTTACAATATTAAGGGCGGTAGTTTCTTCTGGGCTTGTTATTATTTTTTTAAATTGCATCTCTTCCTCACCTTCAATTGCCCATAACTTTTTAATGGTGTCATTCGCATCTTCTATTTCCTTTGCCTTTGGTATCATTTTCGTAAAGTGTGTTTGAAGGGATCCTCCAGTGCCGCCAATGCATGTCCATCCAAGCGGTGTTAGCCGGGCCACTGGTTCATTAAATTCTCCTCTTACTTCCTTAATTGCACGATGCAACTCAGCATAGTCCACACCAATTAGAATGTCAATTTTTGGTTTGGGTCCAATATTTGGGAACTCGATGTTTCTCAGATGTCTCCAATTATTTGACATTTTTCTCCAATTAACGGCTTTTAAGTTTCCAGTTACATTATTTACTGTAAAGGCTTCCACTGTTATAATTGTTTTTCCATTCAATGATTCCAGCTGGAATTCCACCGGCATGGTTTCGAATGAATCAATTTTTCCATTTATCATGTTTACAGTTACTTTTTCTGTTTTACCCTGCAGTGACAACTCAGCCGCCACATCAGAATTCAGATACGTTTTTGTACTTCCATCGTCAAGCAATGCGTTAACTAAAACTCTTTTATTTCCATTACGAAGAATAACCGGCACCGTTCGAAGCGATATACAGTTCATGACGTGTTTTGAATGTAGTTGGATGTTTGATATATGAGAGTTTTCAATTACCATGTTCTTGGGTTCTTCAGAAATTCTCTCATTTTGACGTTTCTTTTTGTGAAGCAAGCGATTGTGAGTATCTGTACAGCCGTCAATCCCACACATTCTTGTATTCCTGCATTCCTTTGACAAATGATTAGAGTTTAAGCACCTGAAGCAGAGTTTACATTTCTTGGCTGTTTCCCATCTTTCTTCAACAACTTGATTTTTAAATGTTGGACACTCCCATATTTTATGATCGTTTTTGCAAGCAGCACATTTTTTTATCCAATTTGTTTTCTTTTTTCTTTCATTGTCTGTAAAGTATGAATTTCCTTCAGACGGTTTGCTACCAGTGCCTTTTTTTAAGCCATGAAGAGTCTCTGTTGCTGCCATTTGAAAATCCGCTTCTTCAACAATAAACTTTTTTAGAGTTTCAACATTTTCGTTTAATCTGTATTCATGCACCCAACGTTTATATCTTATTAACATCATCTCTGGAACCTTTTTTTGCAGTTGGTGGTATAATGTTCCGTTACCAAGTTCTTCAGTTCTATTAGCTTCTTTTAAGTTTATTACTGCCACATCCAACAAGTCGGCGAATTTTTCCAAATCTCTTGGTTGGTTTTCCCTCATAGGTTTGAAGTTGTTCAATTCATCCAAATACATGAGGACCTTTCTCCTCGTTCCGCCATATTTTCTTTCAAGTCTTTCTTTTGCAGCTTCATAGGCAAACGATGAATGCCCAAGTCCTTCAATTGCTTTTAATGCGTCGCCACATAAATATTGACGTAACTGAAGTAATTTATATTCAGCTGTCGCTGGAGCTTGATCGATACATGCGTTGAATGAAGCTTTCCAATTTTCGTAGCTCTTTTTATCGCCATTAAATATTGGTATAGAAACGCGTTTTAGTTGTTTCCATAAATCCTGTCCAATTTTTGCAGTCTTTTCATCTAAATTATTTGTTGTACGCAAACGGCTATGAGTCGATTTGATTGATTCATATTCGCTATTATCTTTTTCTTCGTCCTTTAATTTTCGAATACTCGACCATTGATCACGTTGCTGCTTTTCCGTTGTCCGCATAGGTTCTCGATCCATCCTTTGGTCAAAATTAGATCTTTCACTTCCGTTGCACAATATCCATCTATTTACATGTTCCATCGCTTCCGTGAATTCGCCATTTATTCTTTCAATTTCTTGATTGAGTTTTTCTAAATTTTCTTTTGACTCCAGAAACTCGTATTTGTTTGATAAATCAACCATCACCTCGAGAACTTCGTTTTGTGTCTTTGTTAATTGATGAGTTAAATCGCGTAACTCGTTTTTACATGTCGGATCGTCGTCTCCAAGAAGCTGAATAATTTGATGTTTAATTTGCGTAAACGAAGAGTTTAAAATCGTTTTCTTCCTGTTTAATGCTGACACTTCATTTTGGACGGTTAGTTGATCTTCCATTTGATTTGTTAATTTCTGATTTCTTCTTTTTACCATTCTTCCGTTGTGAAGAAACTACCCTCTGCTACCAACTTTGATCCGAAGGTGATCAAGATTAATACCGATTGCGTATTATATTATTTTTTGAAGATCAACACCGCTTTTGTTACTTTTTAATCAACATGTTCTTAATAAATTTTTACTCTATTTATACAGTTTTGATCGGTTAAAAATAGCTAAATTATTTTTATCAATCTTCATAAATGGGCTATATATAGCACTTATGGTAAAGCACCCAAATACCACAACCACGCACAATTAAGATCGGAATGTCTCATAATAAGCTAAGTTACAAAATAGCGTTAACGTAAATTTCTTCCGATCACAGCTTTTAGACTGTTAGTAGTGTATCAGTAACTTAATTTTATTAGGAAGTAAGTAAAATGAAAAAAAAGGAATATTATTTTATGATTAAAGAGGATCCACTTAAAAAAGACTTTTTTTTTTGATTTGCTGATTTGGAAGTCTTTTAATATTTTTTTTTCTACTTTTACTTATATGAATCTTTTAACTTTTTGTTTTTTATAAAAAATTTTAGCACTCAATTTTTTTTCTTGTTCAAAACTTACATCTAACCACTGTCCTAAATTGACAACATTTTACTTATATCGTTTGCGAAATAAAAACTGTCCATGTGTAAAAAATTTAACTAAATATTGCTAATAATTTTTTATAAAATCTTTTACTTTATATGCAATTTATTATTGATTTATTAGCTTAATTTACTTCATGAATGTAAACACTCCGTAATGCATGCGGTTAAGCTTGATGGTTATTCACAAGAACTATCTAAAACGTTTTATATTTTTAGATGAAAATCCGTTACAAAAACTTGAATCTTATTTACAGGGTCTGTGGATATTCGGTTGGGAATAAAAAGTATCCTATTGGAATAAACCTAAAAAATAAAATTGAAAAGGTATTCCATGTCATTTTGTCAGATTTAGAGAATGTTCACCCTTATAAATTTGTCAAAAACGTTATTATGCCATAAAGAATGTGCTCCAAAGAATGAAATCAATAATATTTGTTTTAAATATGAACTGGAAAACTCATTGTGATGAATGCTATTGTTGTCAGCAGGTAGAAAAACTCAGTAAAATTTTAAATGTTACGAAATCACTTACACAAAATAAAAAGCTAATTGGTCGCCCTGGCATTGGTAAAAAGGTGTGGTCATTTTCCATGATTGCTACCATTAAAAAAAACATTGTGACAGCACATAGCTCGGAAATAGATATTAAAGAACTGAAAAATAAAATTAAATCCAACATGTAAAGCGCTTATTTTACCTGAAGATTTGATTTCCAGTATTAAAACAAATTCTCTTTTAATTATGTTGACTGTTGCATGTATATGTAAAAAAAAGTTTAATTCAATCAAAGAATATGGTTTAATTCATTCAAAAGAATATTCAATAAAAGAATTTATACATTAATCATAAGTGCATCTGCCTTAATAAATCATTTTTAATAACACAATCAGCCTCATCCTTATCATCAATATCCTCACAGGCATTACTAAAACAACGGGAAGCAAAACTCTTACTTTATGTAGTTTTGACGACAGGGCCGCTGAAAAGAAAAAAAGCGAAACACTTCTATTGCTAAATAATAATATAATTACCAATAGAAATATAATAAAAAAATGTTATGGCTCAATTACTTATCACTATTTTCAAACAAAAACTAAATTGTGTTGATGAAGTGTTAAAAACAAAACAGCTTTTTACTAAGAAACTGTAAATTATCTGTAAATTAGCAGTAAATAATCAACACACTGTTAATGAATTAACTAATCATTATCATTCTTTATTCATATCATCATGATAAATACATAATTATAAATAAATTTTAAATCAAATAAATGTAATAGCATAAATACATTTCAAAACTTTATTAATAAGATCGCCAACAAAAAGTAAAAGATCAGATCAGTAAGTGTTTCTTTCTTTTTCTGTCCTCTATGTTTAATGAAATAATAGATAAATCATCAAGGGTCGTAGCACCTTTCGAGAAACAGTTAGTCACTATTGAGATAACTTTTGTAATATCTATACTGTCTGTTTCTAAATCAAATGGTAATGTTAAATGCAAAAATAAAAATAATTTTTTTAAGTAAACAACACATTGAAAACATTTTTCAGACTTTGGAACGCTGTTAAACCGTAAATAACAAGAACAAATAAACTGGAAAAGAGTATCACCAGGATAACGCAATTTACCATGTGAAACATAATCTGTAAATTCAGAACTAGCTGACGATGATGTTGTTATATCAACTACACGTTGCAGATCGATCTTGTGCTCTTCATAACCAACCATATAAAAAAGGGCAGCATTCTCCTGATCATTTATAGATTCATTGTCTGCATTAATGAAACATTGATCTAAATAAATAAAATCCTCTTACAATAGATCCATTGTGCAACAATCTGAATCGTATGCGTGAGCAATGAATATCAGTTTCATCCAAAGAAACAAGTTTGCTGAATAATTTTAACCGCTGAAGGTGCAAATTGTTCAATACTTGTTCTGCTGAGATAAAATAATTTCCACCGCTTAGTTGTCTTAAGATGAGCAAATAAATTGAGTTGAACCTCGTATGAAATTATTGTTAAAACAGCAATTGTCAAATAAAAACGTATTGTTAAACATATGTATCTTAAAATAAATACTTTCAAATAAACAATTGAGAGAAATATTAGTTTTTTAGATTTTAAATTTACAATATTTTCTTAACTACAAGTAACACAAAAATAATTTTGCCAGTAGATGTTGAATTCATCTTCAAGACGATCTGTTTGGAAAATACCAGGAAGAACATATTGGTGATCTTTTGAAAGCAGCTTTTTTATTAATTCTTCCAATCCTTATAGGGTGTTAACTAAAGCATGTTTTGTTTCTGGTGTAAAAGTATTATGACGTTTAAATACCTTGCCCTCTGACATCTTAGAAGTTGCATGAGCAAATGCTAAAATTCCTTTAAATCTAAGGTCATCGAATGTCCGGAAAGAAGACCTATTGGTATCATTAAGTAAAACATCAAAAACTTTCCTCTTTACATTTAGTATGTTCCACAGTAAAACAATTGGTGCCAAAAAACGGGCAGTGTTTTTAAAGTTGGCAATCTTAATTCTGTAATGGTTTTTTCATTAGATACAGCAACTATGTTTGCAACCTTCTGTCTATCAATCAAACTAGGGAACACTGATTTGCGTGAAAGCTTTGTAGTTTTGGTAAAACACTATTTATGTCTCTTATATAATTGTAGAATGTGAAAACAATCACCAGAGAGAAGTTGATTATTAATTTTTAAACTAATTGTTTGCGGTTTTTCCGTAAACCAATTATTTTTTATACTTTTAAACAAGTGAACTGGGTTGTGTAGCATTATAACTCGTTTTTCTTTTTTGCAACACCTTGCCATGAAAAACTCTTATGAACAAGAAAACTTCGGTAAATACGTCGATCTGTGGGATGGTGATCTGATAAGGGACACTATAATTTTCCTACTGCATCAACTATTTGTTTATTTATGTTTATGATCAAATCATGAAGAAAGTTTACTGACAGTTTGAATATTGGTACAATTCTACAAACTAAAGAAGGTTAACCAAACATTGGTTTAAACATAAAGAACTAATAAAGTTTTTGCAATTTTTTTGGGATTGTCCTCACTATATTCAATGAGGTGTCCACCACTGAAGCTAACACTTGGTTTAATATAAATATCATCAAAGAGAAGGCAGCAACGCTTTTCAGAACTATAAAAGTTTTCAAAAACAACTTTGATTTTATCAATGCACTCTTTTTTATTTCCAACTTCTCCAACTCTTCCTAATTTTGAAATAAGTGTCTTTGGACTGGGCAAACAAAGCAGATTTCTTAAATAATGATAACATCATCTGGAGGACAAATACAGTTTAAGCGCACGACGTATACATAAAGTAGAAAAGCAACGTGCATTTGTAGAATAAGTGGTGAGGCGTAGTTGTTCAATGAGGAAAGAAATTTCTACAGAAGAGTCACTGTATGTTTTTTCAATTCGACTATTCAAACTTAATACATCATATTTTATTTCAGGACTAGAGATATAAACTCTTTAACAGCTTCAAGGTGTGACCACCGAGTAAGACAACGTGAAAAGCTGAGCAGGTCATAGCAGTTAACTTTTTTATGCCTACAATAAACATTAACTTGACGTGAATGACAATTAATTACAACAGAAAATATTGTTTCGGGCAGACATGATCAAGAAACATCAAACAATATGACTTTTGAATTTTCAATGATTTCAAAGTATTAAACAAACAAATATCATAAAACAAGGAAAAAATCATTGTTACCTTTTTTTTTATTTCAGACAGCATTATTTCAACATCATAAAATCTAATTTAATCAATTTGATTGAAATCATCCATTTCATCAGGTATTGCATTTCGTGACGTTAAAGAAATTTTATTTATATTTGTAGATCTTAGATGTGTTGAAACTGCTTGGCGCACCAAAGAAGATGTGCATTTAGGAAAAATAGATGGGCGATCAATAGATAAAAAATGCTGTAGAAATATGTAATCTAAATTGTGAATATAATTAGATTAATGTAAGTTTTTCCTAACTTCTTTGTTAAATCAAACTAGCATCGCCATTTACGATCGGCCCTGTCGTCGTTTTAGCATCGATTTGAAGTTTCGCTTCCCGTTATTTTAGTAGTCCCTGTATCCTCATTTGCATTTAATTTGGTTTCGGTATCGTCTTTTTTAGTATCATCATCATCATCATCATCATCATCATCATCATCATCATCATCATCATCATCATCATCATCATCATCATCATCATC
>QPEY01000081.1:433074-445757 GCA_014706445.1 Hydra viridissima | reverse complement strand
TAATAACAAAACTTCCAATATTTCAATCAAAATTCCAAACTCTAAATGCTCGAAAGTAAAATACTTTTGCGTCAAATATAATTAAACGTAGCTAAACATTTCCACGGAGAGCTTTCGATTTAGCTTCGATTAAATTCTATTTGTTAATAACTGTTACATTAAAAACTTAAAAATATCAATAAAAATTGAAAACTTAGAACGTTTGAAAATTAATTTCTTTTGCGTCTTTTCAAATAGCATTGAATGCTTCAAAGCTGTTTGAAAAATAATTGTGCCAGTCACTGAAACAAACATCAATTATCGACTTTTTTAGCTTAAAGTATATATTATATATACAAAAATATATATTTCACATAACGTTATATTGTTTATATAATATATATGTACGTAATATTTATATATCGAGGAACATTCGATAAGTCTCGAAAATCTCAATAAGTCGGACATTTTCAAAAAGTCCGACTTAACGAAAGCTTTGGATAATTCGGACATTCGCTGAATCGGACAAAAAATATATACCCCTTCAGAGTCCGAGTTAACGGGATTCTACTGTATATATATATATATTTATATATATATCCAAGATAAACTATATCTTGTATGTTTTGTTAGTTTTCTTGGAGATAACTGTAAATCTCATCTCATCGTTGGATTTACATGTAGATTTAATTCCTCTAGACCCTGTTGTTGCTGCATGATAACTAAAACAAGATTGAAATCATTAACTGCATCAAAATGTTAGGAACTTACAGTTGTAACAATCCTATTGCAAAAATGGTTCAGGAAAATGGTTCTTTGAGTATTACCTATGATGTTGTCTGTTGCTCACCACTTTACAATCTTTACAATCTTCACCCTCTTTTTTCCTGTCCTCCTGATATCTTGTATGATATTCTTATAGTATGTTGTTCTAAGAAGATGGAGTTGGAACTAAATTATGTGGTAGATAGCAGGTTCATAGCTTGGAAACAGATCAATGCTTTTATGATTGGATTTCAATTAAAGGATGGAGATAAATCAAATAAACCAAGGCCTGTTGTGAAAAAAAAATTAAGGGCAAAGCAGTTCAAATATGGTGGTTTATGATATTGTTTGGCTTTTTTTTTTCTGATGATTTCCCCATAAATGAATCTGGAGTATATTGAACCTTTTGTATCAGTTAGAACATATAGGTTTTGCACCGTCATTTGGCATTTAATATTAACCAAATTTCAAGGATATATAAGAACAACATTTATTAACAGGGGTTGAATATTTTCCTAACAGCATTATTTCACCAAAACAACACTACAAAACATATTACCCTTATCTTTTTGAACAGTATGGACTCCCCAGTAGCTTCTTATTTGTGTTCTGAAGGCATTCTCATGTGATTTGCATCAGATGTACAATCGACTTGCATCAGATGCACAAGCGTTTGCGTCAGATGCACAAGCATATCCTATGGTTGAACTAAAATTGATTTTGTTTAGGAATTATACTTCAGACAGTCCTGATTATCACAATTACGCAATGAGCTATTGATTGTATGACACATACCCGCTATATTTTGTAATGAATAATGCAACGTAATTTGAATAAAACAAATACGCTATAACCTGCAGCAAAAAGCTATGAAAAATAAATGCGTTTTAATATTCTAAACCGTTGCAAATGGTTTATTGGCACATCTTTAAAAATTAAAAACATGTCTTTTTCAATAAATCCCTAGATCAAAAAGAAAGTAATTACAATCCTAATTCCAGTTGTTAACAACTTATTAGGGACATTAAGCAAAGACAAAGGGTTTTGTTGACAACGGTAAAGCGATTTTGACAACGGGGTTACCGTTGTTGATAAAGGTAAAACGGTTAAGCGATTTTAATTCCCGTTCAGTTTTTCCGTTTTTAGTTTTATAAATTAAGCAAAATTTATTTACTCATTCGCGTAAACAAATATGGCCTCCTTAAGAGAAACAAGAGAAGTTATTTTAGTCGCTTATAGCCAAAACGAGATTTCAGATGAATAATTTCTATTACTGTTTGATATAAATTCCAGTGCAAATTTTAGCTTTCCATATCAGAAATACCATCATTTTGATTTAGATTCAATGACGGATCCTGAATATTTTGCAGAATTTAGGTTTTATGAAAATGAAATTTATCGTATTGCAAAAGTACTAGCCATAACTGAAGAAATAATCTGAAGCAACAGATCAGTTTTTAATGGCGTAGAATCCTTCTGTGTTTTTCTAAAGCGATTTGCGTACCCTTCATGCTGTTTGGACTTAATTCCTTGTTTTAGCCGACCAATTCCAGAAATATGTATGTTGTCAAAAGTAGTTATGAATAAAATATTTTTAAATCACCACCACTTGCTCAAGACTTTCAACCAATATTGGTTAGGACCTAACCAACTTGATCGATATGCTACAGCAATACATAATAGAGGTGCTCCACTTGATTTTTGCAGTGGATTTGTTGATGGGACAGTTAGACCGGTGTGCAGACCTGGACAAGACCAACAAGTATTGTATAACGGACACAAGCGAGTTCATTTAATTAAATTTCAATCAGTTGTGGCTCCAAACGGACTAATAGGAAATCTATTTCGGCCAGTAGAAGGTTTTAGACACGATAGCTCAATGCTTGCCTTGTCAAATCTCTATAACTTATTACTTCAAAATAGTGTAAGGCCAAATGGAGACCCTTTATGCATATACGGAGATATTGCATATCCACTTAGAATTCATCTTCAAACCCCTTACAGTAATCATTATGCATTAAACCCAGAACAAAAGGAATTTAATAAAGCTAAGAGTAAAGTAAGATCGTCTGTGGAATGGGTTATTGGAGAAATTATTAACTATTTTGCATTCCTAGATTTCAAAAAAAATTTGAAAGTACAATTAAGTGCAGTGGGAAAAATGTATCAAGTTTGTGCATTGTTAAACAATGCTCACACTTACCTTTACAAATCAAACACATCCAATTATTTTGAGGTTGAACCCCAATTGTTAGAAGACTATTTTGTATAATGATTCTTATATGTTTTCTGGTGTTAGCAACGATAGAAGTTAAAATATTTTAGTAAAATATGCAGGTATTAGCAACTATGTAAGTTATATTTGTTCTTGTTTTATATTTCTTTATTAATACTTATATCCAGCATAAACAGCATGTTATAAAATATTGTTTACTAAATGGGTTATATTTGAAAAATCATTATTCTTAAAAACTGCCATATTTAATTTGTTGAAATGCAATTAATTTGCATTTTGATTCAAACAATCAACAATCATATTCTCATAATGTTACAGATCTATTACTCATCACTTATATACATTTTATGACAACTATATCAAAAATATTGAATTAAAAAATAGCAACAAAGAAAATATTTACTATTCATCTAATTATTGTTTTTGTAAAAGTTGCACAACCAATCCAAGAATTTGCTGATTTTGTTGAAGAATACTTGCAAACATTTGATTTTGTTGCTCTTGACAAGCTCTTTGCTCTTCTCGCTGGATGTTTAGTTCTTGTAATCGTAATTCACAATCTGGTTCACACTTTTCTCGGAGATACTGAATAGTTTCAGATCCTGAACGTCTTTGTTTTTTTGAAGGTGGAGAAGTTACATTAATTTCTGTATTTTTACGTGCTTTTGTTTCCATAAATGTTTCAATAGACTTCTTTCTCATGTCCTCTGCTTTCTCTCGCTTAGCTTCCTCGTCAGTTTGTTTTTCATCATGGTTCATCTCTTCTTCACATATTTTTATTTGTTCTAATTTGTTCTAACACTTTCTAAGGCTTCATCAACAGGAGTGACCTGAGGACTAATGCCACTTGCTTTCTCTTCGGCCTTTTGTTTAGATAAATATTGAGAAACCAGTAGATCGAATCTTTCTCTCACAGCACGAGAGTCTACTTTAAAATATATCTCGTCATTTGAGCTGGAACAGAGATTATTTGCTATTGTTTTCCACGAACTTCCCTTTTCTCTGCTTCTTGTTTTATATTTATAAGGTTCTATTAGCAGTACTTCTCGTAACAACAGTTCGTCTTTCAAAAGACTCCATACCATAATTTTTCTAAAAAAAAAAACTTATTTTCAAATTAACTACCTATTGATGACTTTTTATAAAACATTTTAGTCAACTATAAGTTATAAGGTATAATTTTCTTCAAGCTAAGTTTTAATTTCAGAATGGTCTACCATTGAAATGACAGGGCTTTAAAAACAACTTAATAACTAGTCTAAATTATTAATTCTTCTCTTGTTATAAATAACAGAAATAATCTATGCTTAAAATAAATCACTTAAAAATATAATCTTTTTTTGCTAATTTCGGTAACTTCAACACTTTTTTCCATTACAACTCACGTTTTTGAAACGACCGCAAAATGACTTTTTCCCGTATTAAACTAGTTTAGAACGGCATGTTGGCAAGGGAATCACCATAATTGGCCATGCGTAGTAAAAAAAAAATGATGTTTTGTCTTAAAATCCCGTTGCAGACTCGCTTCCGTCCTGTTTGCTTAAAGTCCCTATTAAGGTGAGTTTCCACTCATCCGTTTTTACTACGGGAAAGGGAAAGGGATGGGAAAATTAATTACTTGAGCATGCGCAGTGGTTAATTTTCAAAATTAAATTATAAACTGCGCACGCTCACGTGATTAATTTTCCCTTCCCTTTCCCTTTCCCGTAGCTAAAACGGATGAGTGGAAACTCACCTTTATATTATTAAAATCGGCATTTGGTTTTTCCAATAATAACGAATTAACTACTAACTTTATTTCGGTCTTTTAAGTTTACTTTTCTGAAGCTCTTTTAAAAAGAAATCTTGCTTTGTCTAGATTCTTGGATTATTTAAAATTCGATTAAAGTCAAATGACTTTTATAAAAGTTTATACTTTTTTCAATTTTTTTTGTTATAAACAGGGAAAAGCCATGCCGGAGCTTAATTTATAAATACTCATAAAATCTAAGTTTGTCTTTATAAAAGGTATAGTCAGGGAAACGTTTTACGTCAACACTTTGATTTTCTTTAACACTGAGATTAATGCAAATATTACTGCCAAGGATGTTATTTTAAAAGAAGTTGTTTACTTGTAGATAACAAACTGTTTACAACTTTTAAATTTGTTTAGCAGAGAGCATGTGAGAAATTCATTTTATTTTCTTTAGTTAATTTTGTAGTTGCTATGACAAATATTTGTTTTTTAAGCAATACGAAGCAAAAAATCGATTTTCTAAAATCATTTAAACAAAGACTCAAAAAAGTAATCATTCATGAAAGAGGTGCCATTGAAATAACCAAAGTATATCCGTCTCTAATGTAACGGTTGTCTTGAGAAAACTTTTTTGAAGTTATTAAAAAATGAACAAATCTTTGATTTTTTTTTTGCTAGTGCGTTTCAATCTTTCCCTGCTTGCATCCTCAATAGCATATATATCATAGTCATTAAAATTCCGGATCAAATTTCCATTTAAAACTTTGAGCGATGAAAAGTGGTCGGTATAAGTTATGAAAAGGAAATTTATCATGCAAATACTGTTCAGAATGTCAACATAATGTATATAAAGTAGTTCAAATTGTAGCTCAATATAATTCATAATCAGTTTCGAATTTGGTTTCTTTAACATCGCTTCCATGATCAAGTCATCGATTTTATAAAGATTTCGATTTTTTAAGTTTGCAGTGTTCTTCTTTTTCCTTCTACTTGCTATCCTCCCAGATTCTTAAAAAAAAATATTATCAGTAATATAAGCTCTTCTAAAAGGACTCACTTTTCTTTTGCTTTTGATTAGTTAAGTATAAACTGAAAAAGGCAGTTGTATGAGGTGCTAAGTTCAAATTTTGAACTAGATAATTCCAATCATCTCTCTCTTCATAATCAACAATTTTCTAACTTTTCAGAAGTATCTAGCTCTTTAGAATCATCTGGTGAAACGAAACATTGCTTTCCACTCTTTATGAATGGTCTCATCCTCATACGTCAATCCGGAACCTTAATTAGCCTGGGTAACAATGGTTTTGTTAGAAGCCCTTGTTTAATTTGTAAAGGAGAAAGATTTTTTCCTTGCTGTCTCCCTTTATTTAATTAGGCATCTATAAAATGTCTACCTAGATAATTTGCATTTCTTTTCCAGCAAATAAAACGGAATGTTTTATGTTTTCAAGGTTTCAAATGTTTTCAAGGTTTCTTTTTGCTTGAAAGTTTCTCGTCAAAGATTTGACTTAATCTTGAATATATAGCAATGACCTACTTAAAATACACAGCCTGATTGATTCACATTTTGCTGGATAAAATAATGGATTACTTACACCAAAAAGACATTTTGTTTATGTTATTTTGAATAAAACTTTAAAATAAAAAACAAATTTTACATTTGAAGGGGGTGTGAAAAAAATAAGTAAAGTTTGTTAAAAGAAAAGATTGAAAGCGACGTCTTAATCAGCTGTTTTTAAGAAAAGTATTTTATTTTGAACATGTTAACAATAATATGTTAGCAATAAAATAATGATTAAATTAAGAAATACAAACCATTTTGAACTAATTTCTAATTAAAAACATATAAAAAAAAAAAATTTTTCTATGGCTGTGGATTTTAAAGATATGAATAATATTTCATTAAATTATAATTGGTCGTTTTTAATAAACACCTCGAACAAGTTTTTCTTAGGAAACTTGTTCAATAATTTAGAAACAAAAGCATATGTCAACTTAATAAAAATATTCTAAATCAACTTCAAAGACGGAAATTTAATCTATACCTATTTCAACTCTCACAAGAACCGTCCGAAAAGAGAGAGCATTGCGAAGAAACGGATATGGTAAATTCCTGTCACGTGATTCGATTAAAAGTTTCAATTTCTAAAATTTTTTGTTCAAATTTTCTTTATTAACAAGTTTCATTTTTTCTGTATATTTTGGAATGAATCTTTGTAAAATCATTTAAAAATTAGTCTTACAAAGATTTGCTCCAAAAATTACAGAAAATGTCAGAGTAATTAGGATTAACATAAAACTGTTTTGTAAAATTTCGTTTTCGTTATGGTAAAAAATCCCATTAAACGCAAATAAACGTATGGTTAATTGTGTTCTAATTTATTTGCAATCTTTCTGTAAAAAGTATTTGATAATAATTGACGAGCTGGTGATGGTTGTAATTTCTTGATTGCCTTTTTTCTGAAAGTGGAATAAAGTTTTGGATAAATGAGACAAAATGAAAGAAGATAAAAACCTATAATTCGAGTTTTTACTTTGACTTAGCTGGAAATTCAATAGAGAATTCTACAGTTTTTTTGACAAGAGTCTACTAATAGTTCATGTTTACTCGTGCTTTAAGTTCTCACAAAGAAATGTTGGTCTGAAACACTTAACCGCCAAAAGTTGCAATTTGAACCAACCATAACATATGCCCGCAAAGGCAGTGGGAAAATTAAAAGCAGAGATTGGCAAAAATGATACTTTGAGATAATACCATTCACCGTATCAGCGTATTTTTCTCATCATATTTACTTTAAAATTTATTCTCACAATAAATGAATGCATTAATTCAAAAAACATGCTTACTTCTACAAAGATTTTTTTCCCTTGTTCTTCGCCAGTCTTAGTCAAACTTATCTGAGAATCCCTCCATTTTTTGAAGGTTTTGCCAAAAAATATGTATTTCTTGAACCACAGCCAAAGCACTCTTCTTCGTTGGAGGATTAGTGACTTACACAACATAGAAAATAAGTTTAAAACATGGTGGATCGATGATGATTTGGCTCCGACAATCTGATCAGAAGAGTTCCCAACAAGAAAAACATTAAAAAATAAAATTCTAAACTTCTGCAACGTCAATGCTAGTTCACATATGCTGGAAAAACACTTCGCAAAAGTCAATTTTCAGCTGTTTACAAACGGGTCTAAAACAAATAATTATGAAAAACCATGACTAATTACATATTATAACATTATTTTTGTGGAATCATTTATTCTAACAACTACCAAAAACAATGGGGTTGTAAAGTAACTTAATAAGTTTTCTAAACTATTATGACAACAAAGAAAAATACTCATAAATCAAGGTTGAGAAGATTTGTCAGGTTGAGCTAAACTTTTTCACAGATCACTTTTTCGTAAATTGATTTATTATAAGTTACGTCTGAATTCTCAGGTAATCTTCGGACAGTAGATATGGTGTTAGAAAAGCAGTTTGCTGGCGGAAAATTATGAGCTTCGATTCCTTATTTTTTACAGTTTTATTCATTTAAACGAGCTCAATGGCTGATGAATCAGAATTAACGAAGTGTAATTCTTATAGGCAGAAAAAATCAAAAATCAACAACTTTTTGTTTAACTTGGATACAAGCAAACTAAAAAAATTATTGACGCTAGCACTCATCCTAAAACCGCTCCTTGCGTCGAAGATTTGATTATTTTTGTGAGAAGCATTAAAAGCTGTTTATACTGCGTTGAAAACACACTCGTATTAAATGGCGTATGTTTTTGGATGCCTAAATAAAAGTACCAACTTTGTGTTTAATTAAATACTTTTTTATCTGTTTATATTTTCAGAGTGTAGTGTGAAGATATTTCAGCATGTCTGAGCCTCTAAACACAGTTTCTGATACAAACACCGGGTCACAGAATAATATAAAACCAAACTTCAAGTTTGTTCGTTCGCATGTTGGAAGTCTAATGGTTGTAAATATGGTATGTACAGTAATAATTAAAAGTCTGCACAGTTTTAATGATTGACATATAAGTAATTGATAATTATTTATAAAAATTAATGCAACTTAATGCGCATATTTACCAATTATTTGCAGATGATGCCTGTTTTTTTTTTTAGATTCTACTATTTTTTGCTTGGGTAATGATGGCTGGCTTTAAAGAAAATTCAAACTTCACAGCATTTTCCTCTTTAGCGCCTATTTCTTTTTTCCTGGTCACCACAGTAATTCCTTGGTTAACACTCGTCATTGTATATCTAGTGTTTCTTTTAGAGCTGCACACTAAATTGCAAATCAATTGGCCACTTACGGTAAGACTCCTACCTATTCTACTTACCGTTTGACTTTTACTTACGGCCAAAGACATTTTTAAAGCTTTTGTAAATATTTCATAGCAGTCTGAGTTTTCTGAACTTTTAAAATCTTTGTTTAATAAAAATCTTATTTTTTTCTCTGTTTCTAAGCTCTACATAACCTGCTCAGTGTGGGCTACTCTTCTATGTATATCTTCAAGCATCGTCATAATCCTTGGAATTAATGACTTCCCATTCACTGCAGCTATGGTAAAAAATATAATTAAAAAAAGCAATGTTTTTTCTTGTTATTATTACACAACTTCTTTTTTTTTTCTCATGATTTAAAATAATTTCATCAAAGTTATAATGCAGGGCTACACAAAAAATTTTCTTTTCTTGGAGCCAAGAGCCTTTTTTTGGTAATTTGAGGGCTTTGAATCCAATAATGAAGTCTATTTTTTACTATCAGCTTTAGTAATTACTCTGTAAAATACCTTCATTTTGGTGATAAGTGGCATTACAACTAAAATACTACCACCAACACTGATGAGAAACTACTCAGAAATACCTGCAGTTGTTTTGTTTATGTAATAGCATAAATAGGTATGTAGTCAAGGTGAAAAAAAAAATTTAATAAATGTATAAATCGGTGACTAACACCTTTGCTTTTGTGATTCACTAAATTGTTCGGAAACTAGTTGCAGTCTGAAATAATTTTGATATTCGATCCATGTCTATCTTACCTAAAGATATGCTTAGGATTTGCTGCCAAAAGAGAAAAGCACGCGTTTAGTGCTGTTGAGGCAAATTGTGCAGCAAAAGACTTAAAGCTAATCAAAGAGATGAAATAGCATTTTCTGATTCAGCGTCCCAAAGTTACCTTAAAATAGTTCTTACATTTCCAGCACCAAATTGTGTTTTGTCCAGTGAATTAATTATATCATTCTTCCAACGTTTGAAATATAAAAACGCCTTCAAAATGTAATGAATGATAAAATTGAATTTTTTATCTTTAATGTAAAGCTGAATCATAAACAACTTTTTTGTTTCAATAAGCTATTTCTTTTTTTTTTTTTTTTGTTTTTTTTTTTTAGGTCTTTGGATTCTTTTCAGTTTTTGGTTTGGCAATACAAGGTTTTTTTCATTTCAAAGAGTTCAGAAATCCCGTCTAAGATAAAATGGTCTGAAATAAAGGATTATATTTAAAAATATTGTTTACTATAACTGTAATTTTATTACTGCGACATATACACTAATGTTAAAACCAAACCTTAAAAATTATTGATATAACACAGTTTTTGATGTGACGTAACCTGTTATGTAATATTTTTTGCGAAATAAATAATTGAAGACATTTTTTTCCTAGTCCGTTTTGTTTTTCTGATATTTGGTTGGCTCTCACTTTTTTGGTTCTGGTTCTGAAACACTTAGTAAACATTTAGTAATTGTTTATTTAAGCACCATTTATACAGTGGCGAAAAAAGACTTTTGTGAAAAGTTCTTCTTGTATATGTTAACCAGGATTCAACTCGTTAAGAAAATACTTTTATGTCTTTTTTTTTGTTTGCAACTCTTTTGATTGTCGGAGCCAAATTACCTTTGGTTTAGCACGTGTTAAGTTTTTTTCTACAGTAAACATGCTGCAAACCTTCTAACGAAGGAACATGCACTGATTGTGATCCAACGAAGGAACGTGCACTAATAGCAACCCAACGAAGGAAAGAGCCCTTGTTGTAACTTAAGAACTTTTTATTATTTGGCAAAAAGCATGAATTCCAACTAGAAGAATTAACTCATGCAATTACAAATTGCTGAAACTTTATAATAAATGGAAAGATTTCATATATGCGTTTATCTTGAACTAAAAAGGAAAATGAAAAATAAAACCTTAATTCATTTACCTGATAATTGTCTCATTTAGCCAAATCTTTATTCCTTTTTGAAAACAAGCAATGAAAAACTTTCTTTCATTAATTCTTCAATAATTTTCATAGAAAAGTTGGAAATATATGTAGTATATTGTCAAACAGACATTTTTTTTTTATCTGTTTGACAGTTTTGCAATTTATTCCCAATCTTTCTGTGCATTCATTAAATAATAGGAGCATTCAAAAGTTTTGTCGTCACACATTTAAGTTAATTATGTTAACTAAAATGTTTTTTACTATGTTTTATATATAATCTTGAGGCAATTATGCAAACTAAAACATGATCACTATTTTATACATGATCTTGAGTTAATTATGTGAACTAAAAGTTGATCACTATGTTTTATACATGTTTTTGAGTTAATTATGGAAACTAAAATGTAATCACAATGTTTTGTAGATGACGTTGAGTTAATTATGCAGACTATACTGTAATCGTTATGTTTTATTCATATTCTTAAGTTAATTTTGCAAATTAATTTGTAATCGCTTTGTTTTATAAATAATTCGCAGGAAAATTATTTCTTATTTAAAATGACTATTTACTGTGAGCAACTTTTAATCTAAGTATTTTCTCTGAAACAGTTGAAGTAGAAAATATTCTTTCAGAGATTGCGTGCTTTATAATTTCCAAAAAGAGAAAACGCTAATGAAGCTGCCCATGCAATTAGTTCTGTTTAAAGAATTTGACGCTCTAGAAGTTAGAACTTGTCAAAGTGGTTTGCTCGGCCTATCAAAAGATGCTATGACTCAGAAGACAAACAACGCTCTTGAAAACCACAAGAAACTAAAAGTAAAAATTTTTAAGAGTTGCTTGATGAAAGTCCACGTCAAAGGACACTAGAATTTGCGCAAAAGCTTTCAGCTTAAGCAATGAACCATTTCTTGTCGTTTGCATGAACTTGAGAAATTTCAAAAAAGTGGAAAAAAAAAGTTCTAATAATTAAAAATGTTGGTCAAGTCGTGGTCAAACAACAGTTGCAACTCGAAAAAGAGAAAACGTCTGTAATAAAGAGATATTATGCGTTTGGTGGAATATGAAATGTTTTTGGTAATTTAAGTTATTAGAATATAGACAAACTGTAAATGCTTAACGTTTTTCTCATCAGTAAAGATTTTTGAATGAAGTAATCTTAGAAAAAAGATCCGGACTAGGTCTTTGGAAAAGAAAATCATATTGCTACAGGACATCGCACCTGCAAAATTTGCTGCAGAAACACAAAATTCTGCTTTTTCAATAGACTTAGCACCATCAGATAACTATTTGTATTGCTCACTTGAGCATTTTTACTGTTTGCAAATGTTCACAAACTGGCAAGACGTAAAAACCTCTGCGTACCTTTTTGAGTGCATACCAAAATCTATTATCTGTAGAAAAAGAACAGATATTTGTTTAATTTTTGTGGCATTTGATGATGTAAATTTTAAATGTTTGAGTAGTAATTAGATTTTATTAACTTAGAAATAAACCCATTAACTATTTGTCAATAAATAACACTGGTCAACAAAAAAATACTTTTTGAATGCACCATGAATCTAAATAGCTTTTTCTGAACCAGTTTTTTGCGCTGATTTCAAATCTGCTTTCAGTTTTCTTCCAGCGCGTCTAGTTCTTGAGATATTTGAAATTTTAACTTTCGGACATTCTATACTTTATCCCAATACATAAACATTGATAAACATTCAATATTTCAAGCACCACTTATGTTTCTATACAAATAAGTCAAAGTCTCTGTGACTAGGTTTATT
>QPEY01000081.1:401257-432352 GCA_014706445.1 Hydra viridissima | reverse complement strand
ACATACATTATCTCAAGATTCAGACGTGCTGGAGAAAAAAACTAAACACAAATTTGGAATCAGCGTGAAAAACTACATCTAGTAAGCCTAAAATTAAAGCTGGTGCAAATTCATTGTTGACCAGTGTAATTTATAGTGATTTACATTTTTTAGTATTTTGTAAATTAAAACACGGCATATTTTTTTTATAAAAACTTTTATCACGCGGTTCAAAAAAATGACCTTCCACCCAACCTTTCTGACCCAGAGAAAACCTCTGGAGGGGTGATAGTAAATACCTAGAGGATTAAAAAAATAATTTACACAAAATTAGGCACTGGGGTCCGAGCTGGAAAAATGCATTTAAAGATTAAGCTGATATTGCTGATATACGCAAACCTTAAGATTGCTAAATTTAGTTATGAAAAGGGGGCTTTTAACTTCAAATTACATATTTTGATAAATATATTAAGTATGCATAGATTAATGAGAAAATAAAAATAAATTACAATTTTTACTAACTAATTATTCTTTTTTATTCTAAAAAGATGAAAAAAGCGCAAATACTAGATAATAATTTGATCTTCAAATGTGTTTGCTGTTCAGGTCCACAAGGCTGTTGATCAGGTTCTCTTTGTATCGAGGATGACCAGAAAAACGTTTAAATCTTTGCCAGTGATGCTTGAATTCATGCTGCTGAGCCTCTGTTGCTTGTTCACTGAAGATTCCTAGTGAGCACTTTTACCGGTTGATGAAATGTCTAATGCGGTAGAAAACTGCATGGACCTTGGGTGTAATTGAATCTACTGGGAGAGCAACATATGATTCTTGGAGACTTTGAATTTTTTTCTGAATATTTGTACCCCAAATTAGTGCTAAAACAAGACTCAACAACAGCATTGAACTTTTGGAAAGTATCAACATTGCCAAATACTCTAATTGCAGATTCACTTTCTGCAAGTTGTTGGAGCAAATCATTGTTTTTCAGTAATTTTCTGCATTCTGGTCCTACCAACTGACTCCCATATTAGGGAATGGTCTGGATGTTAAGTCCAACTAACCACTTGTCAGCATTTCGCCATGCCTCTTTGAGTGATTTTAGGAGATGATTTACTACCCCTAGCAATACATGCAGTTCCATGGTGGGTTGGGGGAAATTACATTTGTTATTAGAGTAACATCTAGTGAGCCAATGAGTGGAGAATTATTGGTGTGGTTGAAATTCTTTACTAATTTACCCTCTCCACCAGAGGAGATGAAGCCTTTAAAGTCTTTCCTGATTAACCCAAGGGTTCTGGGATATCCACAGTTTACCATGTTCTTGGCTACAATATCACGCCAGGTGCATGGGTGCGAACTTGAATGTGATTGAATCTCACAAATGATGTTTGCAAGTTTCAAGTCACAGGAAAAGAAGAAGTGTATAACCTTTACTTTTATCAAGTCAAAGATCAGCCTAAAGTTATCATGTTTTTGTGAGTTCTTTACACGGAGCAAGTACCAGTTGTTGTTTCACACTGGAATCTTTTGAGTTTTTTTCAGTCGAAAACCTTCTTTTGTGCAGTTGAGAAAGGTTCTCCAGGTCTATAACACCCAAACTGACTTTGAGAAAACCACCTCCTCCAGCAGTCCCTAGGTTTGTAAGATGGTTTTGTAAAATGCCTCTATTTAGGATAATTTGCTCAAGAAGGAGTTTGATATTTAAGCAATAAGCAACAACCCTGACGAAACAGACCCTTTTCCAGAAGATAGTTAAATGTCAGTGGATTTAAGCTCTTCTGAAAGTTGTTTTGCAAAAGATCGGAAACTTGCTGCAAAATTTTTCTCCACTATACGAGTCTGTGACACACCAGTTAGAGTAGTTGCGAATTTGTCTATTCTCACATTAGGTCTAAGTCCTGTGTTCGTTTGAATTTTAACAAAACACTTGGCAGCAATGCATCCTTTTTCTGTGAAGAGACGTCTGGATTTAGTTGAACCTGAAATCGGATTCAGAAAAATATCATCTATCATTAATTTGTAGTACTTTTTCGTTTCTAACTGATAAAAATTAACGTTATATCTTTATTAAAAAATCAGAACATGTTTCATGAGGGGAAGCATAAGCTGAAGATATAACTGACACTGCAGTATTCTCAGCTGCATCTCTGTCTTTTGTTGAGACTTCTAACAAGTTCTTGTGCTGGCTGTATTTTTTGCAGACATGAGAAATACCTCATCCAACAACAGAGAAGCACTTCACACATCTTTTCTCTGTAACAATTTGACACTTTTAATGTCTTCTAAGGGTAGATCGATAAACCTTACAAATTCCAGATGGCACTCTCAAATCCTGGAAGTCAATTTATTTCAGTAGAATGTTTTTGACCCTTCCCATTATATCGTTTGTGAGCAGCCTTGATGTCTTATTGAGGCAAACAAAAAAAACCACCTAAAACCATTGATTAATATTTTACACAGCAACGAATAAAAAATGAAAAGACCCCAACACCTGAAGCATTTTAACCAATATAAAAGGGGAGATATGAAACAGAAAGAGGCTCAGTCAGAAGATATAAGAGAGAGAGGAGATACGAAAGGAGGGTTCAGTCAGGGGTTATACGAAGGAGAGGAGATACGAAGGGAGGGGAAAGAAATATTGGAAAGATGGTTAATTGATGGGGAGATACAAAAGGAGGGGATACAAGACAAAACTTCTAGAATTGCGAAGAGAAGAGTCGATACAGAGTTTTAGGTTCTACGAAAAATACGTAGACCGGAGTTTTGATTTTATAAAAGGAGTTTAGAAGAAACAGTTTTTATGTAATTTTAAATTAGAGAGATTTTTATTAACGATTACGGTACATTAAAGGAAACGGATTGTTATCAATATAGTTTAAACAAAAAGTTTGCGCATAAAGAAAGGTACGCGTGATACCAAGAATAAGTCAAAGTGCTACCATTACACAGAACTAAGAGGCTTCCCCATACCCCCATACACCTTTAACCCAAAGCTTCTAACCTATACAAAAAACTAAAACCCCATCCCCCACTCCCCTAAATTACAAATTACATCAAATAAAAACCCCGCCTTACAGTAAAAAAAAGATTTTGATTTATCCAGTAAAAAAAAGTGAAATAGTGTTTTTATTACTTTATCGTAATAATATTGCTACTATTATTTTAAATTCTGCACCAAAACTAAAATGTTTTATACGAACTGAATCTTTGGATAATCTAGCCGGATAATCGAACCTTTGGAAAGTCGAGCCGTTTCAGATTTTCAGATTAAGTTTCGGGACTAAGTTTTCAGTATTTTGAAACAAAATGAAAATAAAATGATAATTGTTTACTAAACCTTCAGAAAACTATAAAAAAACCTAATCTTTGACAAATCATTAATAATAACCTAAAGCTGCATCAAAGAAAACAGAAAGATGTTCTGAACCGAAATGCAAGATTCAAATAAAAAGGGGGAAAAAGATTGAGGCAACCGCTTTTGATATCTAAAAAACCTTTAAGTCATTCAACCAATCAGAAAATACTTTTTATTATAAAAAGAACATACAGTTTTATTTATTTAAAATTCTTTTAATGACGTGCTTTGTGTAATGAAACTGTCTTTAAAAGAGAGACAGTTGAAGTCACATCAATAATATTTAATATGAATTTATCATATATTTAAGATATATTTTTTCATAAAAATTTAAGTGAAGATGCTAGATGCGTTGATTTATTCTGTGATTCAAATAATGGTCACAGCAAGAAAACAACACAAGTTCGTTTCATGAATTTCCTCATAACTTAAAAAAAAAGATATAATTCTATTAAAATCACATTTTACAGAACAAGGACATTCCGCTATGGAGTGTGACAAAGACATGGACGTCATCAATTTTAGCTGGTGTCCTACGCTACTTAATGTTGTGCAGTTATACATGGTAAAACAATGGTAAAAATGGTGTAAAATAGTATAAAATGGTATAAAATGGTGTAAAATCGTATAAAATGGTATTAAATGGTAAAAATTATGATTTCTTTTTAGAAAAATAATGCCCTTTTCTATTTTGATCTCTGAACAAAGTTTCTAAAGGTGAAGTGTTCAGATTAGCAAGTAAATGAAAAATCTATATCTTATCCTTAGCCTTTAAAAGTCTTTACCACACAATGAGCAATCTAGTGAGCTGTTTTATGAAGTTGCTGAAGAAAAATTAACAATTGACAAAGGTATTTGAAAACAAGTTATAAATATATAACCTTTCTTTTCCTTTTTATATTGAATTTTTATATTGAATTATTAAACTATTTTTCAGTTCAAATAGTTCTAATAACTTGAGCAGCCTTAACTGGAATGTTTATAATGAGATATTTTTAATATCTAGAAGACACATATGAATGTAACTTTGAGTTACATTTACTCAGAAATTTGTTAAGCAGAAAAGTATTTCAATCAAAAAGTTTCAATTTTAAAACTATTATTGACACTAGGCCTGGGTTAAGAGAATTTGGCTAGAAATACACGGAGCAGGAACTAAAATCCAATATCATATTAAAAACGAATTAAAAAGTCAATATTAAAACGATTACAAGCACTAGGCAAAAACTAAGAGATTAATGTTAGAAAAACCTTTAGGAGAACCTTAATTTAATCAGAAGTTCACTCAGAAACTTCAGCTTTAAAGCAAATAAAGGGTTTTAGGGATATCATTCATGGCTCTGAAGTATTAGATAATATTGGATGAGGAAGAGCTGTATAATGATCTTGTGCATGTGCGACATTTGGGCATAGAAATTTTATCATCTGCGCGAATCTTTAATTTCTTCACCTACGTGAGTCTAGTTTACTCTGGACGTCTGTCCAAAAACATTTTGATTACTCCCAATCTTAAAACTATGCTCTTTCCTCCCTGAGGCGTTCACTGTTCAGTCTTGACCAAGCGACGCAAAAATATTTCCAAATAAGATAACGCAATATGTATAAGTATATATATCTTAGCGCATATAGGGCCAGTATAGAATTACTTAAAAACAGTATAGTGCATGACAAGCAAATAGTCAAGTAAAATTTATAGCTGTTATAAATGCGTGAATGAATTTGGCTTATTGAACATTTGCATAAACTTGTGAGTCTTCGAGGGATAGTGGTTAGTTTGAATTCATGCGCTATACGATCAAGGTTTAATGAGAGGCTTTCGCCTTATAGAGTTTATTTTGGCGAGCTGTTATAATTTGATTGGCTAACATCGGTCACCACTGCGTTGACAATAGACAAAGAAGTTAAGATGTATTATGCCATATTAGTTAAGGGTAAGAGTTATAACGGTTTAGTTGAAAATCACCGTTTTAGCATAATAAATAAATTTCTTCCTTTGACGCAACTTTTCTTTGGCAATCAAGAGATCACAGACGCGCAGACCATCAAACTCACTCTCTTCTTTTTAGGCGATCGATGCCCCCCGTAACTGATTTTTTCATTTCTCACTTTGGATTTAGGAACATTATCACAAAGTTCAACAAGCGAATATCTCAACTAAAATATTTATCCAAAAATTAAAAAACCCATAAACACCACTGGTTTTAATTTGACATCCACTATGATAAACTAACATACCTAAATCTCCAACCCTATCAGTAACCACTCTGCACAGCTCATCGAACATCCAACACAAGCTGTCTGGTTCTACCCCATTAAAAATCCATAACAAGGACTGAACGATTTAGTCAAATAGTTCGAATACAATGACAATGAAAAGAAGTGCACATTGATCTTAGAGAACTCCATCCATAACAACCTGCAAAAGTACGTAACAGACAGGAGACTCACAAGTCAATTTGTTCAACAAAAATAAAATTGATGACGGAGATGCATCATGAAATATGGTGTGAGAAAACACTGTTTGTCGGTCTGGTGCGTGTTCGTCATGGGAGCGTGAGGAAATTTCTTACATTGAAGTGAGCCTTGAATTTTTTCATCTACGTGAGTCTTTAATTTGCTGGGGACATCTGTCCTAAAATATTTTAAACTACTCCTCATCTGAAGGTTTTCGCTGTTTCTTCCCTGAGGCGTTCACTGCTCAGTCTTCACCAAGTAACGCAAAAATATTTCCAAATCAGGTAAAATAATACTTTTTCCTGTTTATCACTTCTTCAAATCACGTTTTCATATCTAAAACAGAAATAAAACGAGAGAAAATGTTTGTAATTAAACTACACATTCATATTTCTCATTGAAAGGTTAAGTTTGGAAAAAATTCGTTTAAATGATAATTCCATTTAGCATTATTTATAGTTATGGGAAAGAAGGTGTGGCATAAGGCGTTAACAAGAAAAACTGCTCAAGAGTGCTGAGTTGGCATCAGTAAGCTAAACTATGATTTGCAACAAGAAAAACCGCATTTGAACTGATTTTGACAATCATGATGAAATTGTAAGCGACAATTAGGTAAATTATTTGTAATATGCTTTATTGTTTTCAGAGTGTATTAAGATTTTTTAGTATAGACCCCAATGTTGCTGCCACGTCGCTTTATACCACCAAGAGCCGTTATGGTGACTTTAGGCGACATGACAGAGTTTGTTGTTTTTTTTTTACTGTGACTTTTAGCATTGATGCTATGCAATTTTCAAATTACCTGGGGTGAATGGTGAATTACTCACCACCTCTATATGCTAATGTAAACATGAAAAAACTGCATTTGAAGTCCACCTTAATCTTTTTGCTAAAAAAGAGCAACAATATAGGGACTGGCATCAAGTTTCTTGTTCCTTTTTGTTAAAGTAACCAAAAGTTTACTTTATTAAAAAAAAACCCTTTAAAAAGATCTTTTACGACATGATTAGAGTGATACAACAAAAGAAAAGCTGTGGCGAAACATAGTGTGTTATATTTTAATCAATTTTTACATGTCCCATGATGGTAATAAATTCCATAAAAAATCATCTTTATCTCAAAAACCAAGTAATAAAGTCTGTTCAGTATGTTTCTTGATTAATCTGCTGAATGAGTTTTACAAATGGATTGTCTTAGAATCCAGCGTTTCTTATTAATCAATTATTTGTTATTTTTGAAAATAATTTGACTAATGCAAATATTTTAAATCTTGATATTTCGCAAAATAATTCTTCTAGCAATGATATACTTGTATGTTTACAATGCGACACTTAAGATAGAGACAAATAAAGTTTCTATAAGAGTTTACACTAAACTAAATATGCAAATTTATTTTCTAGTATGAGTTGATTTTGTTCCGAACTTTATTCAGAGTTCATGCTTACATCCATTTAATCATACCCAGACAAATTATGTTCTAAATAAAAAGCTAAAAAAGGAGGTATATTTTGCAAGTAATGATTCAGGATTTTCAAGCATTGGAACATAAATGGTTTAATACAGCTGATACGTTATTATAATAGATGTATTAAACTTTGTTGCAAATCATTACTGCTAGTCAAGCGTTTTTAAATTTCTTGAGAAAATTGCTGTGTTTGTAAAAAGTTTTGTATGGTACATACAAAGCAAATACCTCACAGTCCGCCAAACAGCATACAAGTTTCAAAAATCAATGATATCTAAATGTATTTAAGTGTGTTATTATTGAAAGACAATTAAATTTCCATTTCATCATATAAAAGTTGTTTTAAAAGCCTGATTGGTTCCAGGAATATGCTCGTAGTTATATACCCAGTGGTTTGAAAAACACAAATTTATTACAAATTTATGTACAACAAAAGATAACACATTAAAATAATTTTTAGCTATATATACGAATGCCACTATTAAAGAAAGCTAATTTTAAAGTTTGTCCTGTTGCTTAATTGTGCTCGATCGCTCCGTTGACTTAATTGCTACAAACACCCTTTAAATAGTTTTATTCCTTTTTATTATAAATATTATCATATTGGAGTTGTAACATAGAGAACCTCTTAATAAAATGTTCTAAAAAGAAAACTTCTACGCAGGAAATTGATTGGTGAGAGAACACATGCATATTTGAATGTAGCAACTTTAACAATAAAATAAAAAAATTAACTAACATAGATCATATTTTATTTTCTCAGATGACCGCAGGAAGAAAATAGTTCCTTTGAAAGATTTTCTTTCCATGTGATGACTTAACAAAATTATTACTTGATTTGAAATAAATATTGGTGACTATTTTTCTCTAGTAGTTTCTCCACTTTCAAATTTTTTTAGTTGACACGTTTAGTCTGTTTTTTTAAAAAAAATTTGATTACGAAATGTCACTGCCCGCAATCATTTGCACGCCACTGCGAAATTGTACAGGAAAAATATTAAAAAAATTCAAAACAAAAATCATCATAAAATAAATAGCTTTAAATATCAAAAGCATTTTTTTTTTTTTCCAAAAAGGTATGATTAGAGGATTTATGCCTCTGGATTAGTTGGGATTAAAAAAAATATTATCTTTTTTAAGCTAAACTATAGATTAATCTTAAAAAAACTATCGTTTTTTTTAACTAATCTTTATATTTTGATCTAACAGTTCCATCTTTGTTTAGCAAATATTTGTCAAGTTGACTCATTCAAAAGCTTGAATGAGTCAACTTTACAAATATATTTTATACAAAGTTTCACCATCGGAAGGTCATTTTCGTAGAGTATCAAAATTGAAAGAATAAAAAAACAAAAATGTTAAATCCTATTAAGGAGTATTATCAATCAGCATCTTGTGAACTTATTTTTCACCTCAATGAAACAAAAGTTCCTGTAGGAATAAAATAATAAAAGTTCCTGAATCTCTCAGTGCTGCTTTTGTCAAGACCAAGTGATGTGAACGTTTCTTTATTGCAACATTTGATAAGTTAACATCATTTTATATCAAATAGAACTAAAAAAGTGTAAACTCATTTTAGTTTTCAATAAACTTCCTGCTGCGTGAGTAGCTTCTCTTTTGAATATGCCGTAGAGAGGATCGAACTCTGACAATGCTTGTTTGGCGGAGCAATCAAGATATTTATCTATCATTTTAGATTTGCATTTTTATTTTATGATACAAGTGAAAATATTTATTAACAAATACAACTAATTCCGAATTATACAGACCAGATACTGGCTTTTTCAAGCATTTATAAAAATGGGCTTTCATTCACAAACTTGTAGATATAAAAGAAGTAAACATTTGCCATTTCATGCATTTTGGTACATTTATTGGAATACTTATTTTTATGTCATAATGTCACTTATTTTAAATTATTTGACCATGCGTGCATGAGTTTGCCTAGATTTTGGTCAATCTGTCCTGCAACTGCAGTGACAAATGTTTCTTCTCTATGTCGCAGAAATGAGCATGTTTTTACGTAAGCAGCTGAATGTCACTGACTCTCTGCAGCATTATAATTCGTTTTTCTTGTAAAAACAAGCTTTTTTGTAGATTGAGAAACTTGATAAACTCTTCGGTTGTTCTTCCAGCGCGAGAGCAACACTGATGGCAGCTCTTTTCCCATATTGAATGGCAAGCTTTATGTTTGTGGTTGTAGCTCTTGTAGATTTAGATAGAAAGTAAATATAAATTTTATTAATATCACATGGAGATCTTAACATATGTTCGTATTTAATTTATTATGCAAGAAAGTTCTACTTCACAACCCTGTATAAACAATTTAGTGCAAAAAAAGAAATGTAGTTAACAATAACTTTCATTTGTTTGAAAAAACTATTTTAACATCTATTTTGAAATATTTACACAAATAATTAGTTACTTTATAAGCAATTCAAAAAAGCAATATATCAATTTTCAAATTTGTTAGAGTTGTATAAATACTAAAATTTTTATGTAAAACCTACATGAAATAGGTGTGCAAAAAATAAATACTTACACAAAAAAAATATGAAAGTTGAATTTACTAATAGCAATTGTTAATTTTTTAAAATTCACTGTTACAAATCTTATAATAAATTGCATGACACTTTTGTTACAAAGCAAACTTGAATCGATTGAGTATTCATTTCATTATTCGAAACGCAAAAGACACTTGTTGAACCCAGCTTTTACGCAAAAGACATACCTTATTGAACCCAATATTAACATAGAATTCTCGGAAGCAGAAGCTTAACTTACTGGTCTCTTAAATAGGGTAATTGTAAAAAGTGCCTCGTCAGCTAATATTTGACATGCTTTTGCCAATTTTTTGTTTATCCCACTTATCCAAATGATTTTGAGTAACTGCTGTATATATATATTTTTTTAATATTGAAAAGAAGCCAGATACCTAACGCAGAATTATAAATCTTCAATACTCTAAAAATAAACATTTTGTTCTCTACTAACTCACGTCCATAAGAAAAGAATTATTTTAACAAGTTTTATTTAAAACTAATTAAAGAAATCGAAAGCTTTTTAAAAACGATTTTATTTTAATTGGTAAATATTGAAATAATTCTATAATAAGAAACTTTTGTTAAAATAAAAAATGTGCTGCAGAGAACATAACTATATGTAGTAAATTACTCCTAAGCTTACCCAGCCACAGGCAGTTGCTACCGAGGAGGACATCTCCCAAATTAATTCTTGTAACGGCAGTTGGTGCGGCTGAGGATGTCTGCCTAATTCTTCTAATGGTATTTAGTTCAAAAAATTTGTAAATCTGACTTTTTGTGTATAAAATACCGTAATAAGTTTTCTAAGGGTCGTTGACCTCGTTGCCGAGGTCACCATAGTACAGAAGTGTGTCAACCGCGAGTCAAACCCGATTGAGACCGTTCACATGTTCCCGGTTGAGGAGGAAGCGACCGAAGTCTGAGGATTTCAGCATAAATAACATCAATTAACAGTTCAAGCCATTCTTTGCTCACTGAAATAAATTCAAGTTACAACGAGGACAGTCAGTGTTATGTTAAAGCTGCGATTGCCGATAAAACTTAAGATTTTGATCGAGATATTATTGCTCTCATTGAAAATGCTAGTCCGCACGACTCAATGGTTTTTATTGAGAAGTCTGAGGATTCAATGTTAGCAGGAATGGTGTTGCTAGTTCCCAGCTTCAAACTAAAGAGCAATCATTGGAACTGATTTTCCTTGTCAAAAGATCTGGATCAATAGCCGGTGTCGCGTGACTAATGTTCCCCCCATATTTTTGTCCTCCCGGAAAGTATATACCAGGACAAACTTTCCCACCGGAAAGTATATTCTAGTATAAACATTCCGGGGGGATACATTATTTCTTCCCCGCCCGTAATAAGTATTCCCCCGATAATATTTTTACTAAAACTTTTGTTTTTTTGATAAAACATAAGTTAATATTGTTCCGCTAATTTATTTATTAAATAACATGCCTAAACGTTAATTATGACCGATACCAAGGAACGTTAATATGCATGGCGGAACTTATGTAGAATTTTCACATGGCCCCCAGTATTTTACTTTTAAAAAAAATAATCAAAATAAAATAAAAACGTAATTTAGCAGTTAAAATACAGTTTAAAAATACTAAATAACATGTTCTAAATGTTGATAATATGCATCCCCTTCTTGCGTTCATGTTTACGAGAGACGGTTTTTGGAAAAGGTGTGATGATTGATGTTTTCAAACAGCAAATGAGATGAGAGCGCATCATTTTGTTTTCAAATGTTTGCGTCATACCATTATTTCCATAAATTGCCAATTGAAATGCAAAGGCAGGTGCATAAACACCGCAGTCCGATGTATTCGGTTGTAGTGCGCATGGTACAACTGTTACTGGAAGAAAACCTTCGGGATAAACAAGTTTAACATAGAGTTGTCTCATTTGAGCTTTAACATAGTTTGAAACTGAGCTATTAAGGCTATCTAAATACGAAACTTCTCCTTCAATGCATACAATTGTCACCCAATGGTTGACGTCGTGAAGAATGATGATCGACTCACAGGTGACTGCTTCGAACCCAGATCGCGTCAGAATTAGAAGAGTTGATTGATTGTTTTTGTTACCAAGATGTGTTGAAACCATTTTGTTGACCGCATCTATAATTCTGTCGTTCAACCATGCGTCTGAAGTCAGGATCTGTTTATCTCCAATTGTTAGATTGTACTTTGAAACCCACGGTTCTGATTTTGAAACCTTTTTTTGATAATCGATTTTTTTNGAACCCAATATTAACATAGAATTCTAGGAAGCAGAAGCTTAACTTACTGGTCTCTTAAATAGGGGAATTGTAAAAAGTGCCTCGTCAGCTAATATTTGACATGCTTTTGCCAATTTTTTTGTTGATCCCACTTATCCAAATGATTTTGAGTAACTGCTGTATATATATATTTTTTTAATATTAAAAAGAAGCCAGACATCTAACGCAGAATTATAAATCTTCAATACTCTAAAAATAAACATTTTGTTCTCTACTAACTCACGTCCATAAGAAAAGAATTATTTTAACAAGTTTTATTTAAAATTAATTAAATTAATCGAAAACTTTTGAAAAACGATTTTATTTTAATTGGTAAATATTGAAATAATTTTATAATAAGAAACTTTTGTTAAAATAAAAAATGTGCTGCAGAGAGCATAACTATATGTAATAAATTACTCCTAAGCTTACCCAGCCACAGGCAGTTGCTACCGAGGAGGACATCTCACAAATTAATTCTTGTAACGGCAGTTGGTGCCGCGGAGGATGTCTGCCTAATTTTTCTTATGGTATTTAGTTCAACAAATTTGTAAATCTGACTTTTTGTGTGTAAAATACCGTAATAAGTATTCTAAGGGTCGTTGACCTCGTTGCCGAGGTCACCATCGTACAGAAGTGTGTCAACCGCGAGTCAAACCCGATTGAGACCGTTCACATGTTCCCGGTTGAGATGGAAGCAACCGAAGTCTGAGGATCTCAGCATAAATAACATCAATTAACAGTTCAAGCCACTCTTTGCTCACTGAAATAAATTCAAGTTAAAACGAGGACAGTCAGTGTTATGTTAAAGCTGCGATTGCCGATAAAACTTCAGATTTTGATCGAGATATTATTGCTCTCATTGAAAATGCTAGTCCGCACGACCCAATGGTTTTTATTGAGAAGTCTGAGGATCCAATGTTAGCAGGAATGGTGTTGCTAGTTCCCAGCTTCAAACTAAAAAGCAACCATTGGAACTGATTTTCCTTGTCGAAAGATCTGGATCAATAGCCGGCACGACCACTAATCAAGCCAAGAAAATATTGGAGATGTTCTTGCACTCACTACCTACTTATTGCTTTTTTAATATATTTAGCTTTGGATCAATATCTGACTCTCTGTTTAAAAATAGTGATATGAATGATGACCGCACACTCTTCGCGGCAAAGAACAATCTTTTAGAAAAGTCATCAAACTATGGCTAAAAAAGAGATATATCAACCATTCCAAACAATCTTTACTGAACCGCTAAAACAAAAACACTTGAGGCAAAGTTTTCTACTTATCGATGGAGAATTGAGCAACGCTATAATTATCATTGATCTTGTAAAAAGAAAAAGTAAGCATGGAAGAGTATTCGCACTTAGAACAGAGGCAAGTGCATCAAGGAACCATGTCAATGGAATAGCGAGAGCTCCAGGAGGAACAGCTGTTTTTGCCGCTTTTGGTGAAGATCTGCGACCTAAGGTGATTACGCAGTTAAATAATACTCTACAATCTTCGATTTCCAAAGTGGAAATAATTTGGAATGGAACATCTGTCAACAAAGCAGAAGTTGCTGAACATCTGTCAACAAAGCAGAAGTTGCTGGAACATCTGTCAACAAAGCAGAAGTTGAAAAAAACCCTGTTCGGTTGCATGAAGCTGACAAGAAACTGCTTTATCTGGAAGGTCGAGCTCCTCTTTAAATCCCTCCCATCTATGATGGTTCAAGAATGTTAGTGTATCCACTTTCCTCTGAAAAAGAGACAAACATCCGAAAAAGTATGTCAATTAATGCAAAAACTCCTGATTGTCCATTGAGTATTGAAACACCAATAGGAAAATCTTGTTTTGTCAACGTCAAAAATCCAAGATAATGCAGAATCGTTATTTAGAGATAACGGAGTCAGGGGAGAGGAAATAAAAAATAGCATAATTAATTTTGTGATCAAATACAAGCTGGCATCCAAACATACGAGTTTCGTTGGTGTAAAAAAAAAAAGAGCTTAAAAACTGCTTCGAGCTAGAAATGGTTATCAGAGAGATCAACAATCAAGTTCCATTTGGGTTTGGTATTAGCCAAATATAAACTATCCACAGTTTGAATGGAAATATTAACAATGTACCATTTAATTTTTACAATGTAAGTTTTTCTAGTGACGCAGCAGAAATATGTTATGNCTCGCTTTCTTCTTTTTCCATATTCTTGTTTCAAACAATTAAATAAAACAAAAACAACTTGTATTTGTAAGTTTTGTACTTTTATGTAACTAGTTGAATAACAATACTTCACAAATATTCTTGTTCTTTACTGATAGCAAATGACTATAATAAATAGAAATTGTAAGTTATTTCATAAAAATGATCCGCAATTTTATGAAATTTTTTCACTAAGCATAACAAAATGCTCATACAGATGTGAATTACTAGTTCATAAATAGTCCAAAATCGAAAATTAACAAGCCTTTGCTTTTTAAAACATTCGAAAAAACGTTCTAAACTTGCGCGAAGTAATTTTGTTAATAATCAAACGTAATTTTAGTAATTGTTATCAATTTGTTTAAAGAAACCGAGTTTAAACTTATCTGACATTTTTTTTTTTATTTTTATTGATGCGTCTTATTCAATTGAAACTTTGTTTTTTATGTAGTTCAATTTAGCATTTAAAGAGATTATATATTTATTAAGATTTATTATTTTATGAGATCATTCTTTAACATTTTATGGCGCAATCATATCAATTTGTATATTTAAGAAAATATTTAGGGGGAACTAATGTCACGGAGGAAATTTTATTTCGCACATGGAGGAAAAAATTATACAAGGGGGGAAATATTATTTCGAAATAAATTTTCCACCCGGAAAGTATATTTCGGCCGGGAGGAAGTTTTATAATGGGGAATATTAATTTCGTGACACCGGCACGACCACTAATCAAGCCAAGAAAATATTGGAGATGTTCTTGCACTCACTACCTACTTATTGCTTTTTTAATATATTTAGCTTTGGATCAATATCTGACTCTCTGTTTAAAAATAGTGATATGTATGATGACCGCACACTCTTCGCGGCAAGGAACAATCTTTTAGAAAAGTCATCAAACTATGGCTAAAACAGAGATATATCAACCATTCCAAACAATCTTTACTGAACCGCTAAGACAAAAACACTTGAGGCAACGTTTTCTACTTATCGATGGAGAATTGAGCAACGCTATAATTATCATTGATCTTGTAAAAAGAAATAGTAAGCATGGAAGAGTATTCGCACTTAGAACAGGGGCAAGTACATCAAGGAACCATGTCAATGGAATAGCGAGAGCTCCAGGAGGAACAGCTGTTTTTGCCGCTTTTGGTGAAGATTTCCAAAGTGGAAATAATTTGGAATGGAACATCTGTCAACAAAGCAGAAGTTGCTGAACATCTGTCAACAAAGCAGAAGTTGCTGGAACATCTGTCAACAAAGCAGAAGTTGAAAAAAACCATGTTCGGTTGCATGAAGCTGACAAGAAACTGCTTTATCTGGAAGGTCGAGCTCCTCTTTAAATCCCTCCCATCTATGATGGTTCAAGAATGTTAGTGTATCCACTTTCCTCTGAAAAAGAGACAAACATCCGAAAAAGTGTGTCAATCAATGCAAAAACTCCTGATGGTCCATTGAGTATTGAAACGCCAATAGGAAAATCTTGTTTTGTCAACGTCAAAAATCCAAGATAATGCAGAATCGTTATTTAGAGATAACGGAGTCACGGGAGAGGAAATAAAAAATGGCGTAATTCATTTTGTGATCAAATACAAGCTGGCATCCAAACATAGGAGTTTCGTTGGTGTAAAAAAAAAAAGAGCTTAAAAACTGCTTCGAGCTAGAAATGGTTATCAGAGAGATCAACAATCAAGTTCCATTTGGGTTTGGTATTAGCCAAATATAAACTATCCACCGTTTGAATGGAAATATTAACAATGTACCATTTAATTTTTACAATGTAAGTTTTTATAGTGACGCAGCAGAAATATGTTATTTATGGCCCAAAATGTGGAGATATCAGCAATATCAATCAAATCAGCAATAATTTTTATGATTTCAGTTGTCATATTTATGCAGTATAAGAAAGTCAACACAGTACCTTTCAATCAAATCGTTGTAATTCTTGGAAAAAAATTCGAAATAAAACGAAATCAGCATCTTATCTCCAAATATATCTTTAACAATTCCTTGTAATCCTACTCTTCACAAAAGAACTCATAAAGTTTCTCCTCAAAAAATAACTCATAAAGGTTCATTAGACAAAGCAAGCTGTGCTTTTTAAGGTACCAATAACTTTTTAGACGAGAGTAATATCGTAAAAGTGAGAAATAGCTCAAGACAATTTATTGAGGAAGAAAACCCATTATTGCTTATTGGATCTTTATCATATGTTCCCTTCTGTTCTAAACAAAAAGCTGTTCAGAAAAAATCTGTAAAAATACCTGAGTGTTATGAAGAACAGCCGTATGAATGTTCAAACAAACCCCCAAATGGTTTAATTGCAGAAAATAGCGATCCTGTACATTGTGCTGTAGAAACTAAGGCAGCTATTAAAATGGCTAACAATTCTTGTAGTTATGGGTTTAAGGCAAGAGTATGGAATGCATTTTCTTCCTTCATCTGTAAACAAAAGTCCAAGTCTCCCTCGGAAAAAGATTCCAAATAATTTTTTTAAGTATTTTCGGAAAAACTTGGATTTACGTTACAGAAAGGAAAAATTTTCAGATCTTGAAGTTTCCTCTAAGAATGCTCTTTTTAAAAACGTGGGTGTTAAACCCGTAGTATGTTTAAGAAAAAAATCCTGAGATCTTGAAGTAACTAATGCCAAAACGGATGACCAACTATCCTCCTTAATAGATTTGCAAGCCTCTAATGTACACTTCAAATGGGAAGGTATGTTTACCAGTTGCTTAGGAAAGAGTCAGTCTGACATTGTGTCAGCATATCCAAAGCATGCTAAGAAAGTCTATTGGATCACTGCATTAGCCATAATTGTTCTGGAAAAGCTGCTTGACCAGAAAGAATATGTGGGAGTTGGTTGTTTTGAAGACAAAGATGTTTGTTTTGAAAAAAATGAAGGATACAACAAAGGAGGAAAAGTTAATGAACGCAGCTAAACATTTTATCAAGTAGTTTGACAAAATATGTTCCTTAACTATTTACATAATTATTTTCTCTGAACTTGTTGTATCTAAATTTTAAAATCTTTCTTGTTGTGAAAAAAAAATAAATTCTTTTCCAATTCTTTGTTGTTTCATATTTCATTCTTGCTATTTTCATTTTTTTCTTTAAACGCAGCAAAAATATGAAGTTCATTTACGATACGCTTTGATTGTGTTTGGGAAATGATCTTAAATGCAACTTGTCCAGAAAAATAACTTCCTATTAAAGTTGGATAACTATTTTTAAAGGATAAAAGGTAATACTTGGATTACAACATATTAACAATAAATATAACTTATTTGTAAAATGCTGTATTCCAAATATTAATGTTTCATTGTATACAACGATGTAAATAACACTTTTTTAGAAATAACTTTATTCAATTTTGTGCACACAGTTCTTTGTTATGCACAGCATTAATACCATTGTACTTATGATGCAAATCTAGACAGAAAAAAGCAACATTTTAATGTTGCATATGAACTGTACAGGGATTCCACAATTGTCTTAAAGAAAATGTAAAAATTTAATCAAGCCAAATTACAGCATACTATATATCAATAGAAAGCTTTAATTCTCCTCTTTCAGAAAATATATAGTTTAATGTAGTCAGTAGCATTGACTAATAATTATTTGTGCTGAAGTAGAAGGTAAAAATATGCAATACTCCTGTGTTTTTGTTTTTTTAAACAGTCAAAGTTATGCATGTCCTGTAAAAATTCAAAAAATTGTGATGAGCACAATCAGCTATTTGGCTTCACTAATCATTTGCATTTAGGATAACAAATGCCTATTGTCAAAAGAGAGCATAAAATCAAAGTTTTAGCGAATCAATATAGTCACTAAGGTCCCGCTGTGACAAAAATGGTACCAATATTTCTTTTTTTAAGGCAACCAGTGAAACTTAAGATTCCAAATCTTAGAAGCATTTAAAAACTCCATGTAGGTAATCTAAAACAAGAATCAAAAGTTTTGAAAAAAAAAAAATTTTTTCATCTATTTTAGCTTGCTTTTATGTCATGCTATGACGTCACAACATGACTTCTTTTTAACAACAATCCAAAGTTACTGAATTTAAGCCACAGGTAAAGTTTTATCTGCTCTGAAAACGCAAACTTTAGTAAGGAAATTTTTATTTTTTTATTTTCTGCACGAACAAGACTCACTTTGCCATTCCCAAGACTAAGGTATGTTTTATATGTGCAACATTTGGAGGATGAATGCTCAGCTATCCTTGAGGGTCTCCTTTTGGGATCCATAGAACCTCTCTAAGGGATATTTGTAACTCCACTGAGCCCTAGATGAGCTGTACACCTCGTGTATCTCTATAACATGTATCATGTATTATGTTATATTTCAAACATGAGATGCAATAGGTGTGCTAACTAATACTTAATGCATTTTTGTAGTGTCAAATTACCTTTAAAAGTATTCCCTTTTTTTTCAATTTTTGTTTACCTTTTGCAGTTTAAGGTTTAACATACCTCTTACTTATGCTGAACGTCAAAAGAAATTACGCAAAAGACAGTTGGAAAAACTTGGAAAAGAAGTAGTTAAAGAAAAAGAATCAAAAAGGAGAAAAAAAAAAAAACTTGCTAATGTGGAGGCTGAAAAGGTAAAAGAAAGAGAAAGAGTATAAAAAAAGCAGAATCAAAATCTCTTGTTGTTACATCACCGCCTTCCAAATCTGAGAGCGCTCTTGGAAAAACTGTTAAAAGAGCGGAGTCAGCACTAACAAAATCACTGAGAAAGAGAGCTACGGTCGTAAAAATACTTTCAATTAAAATTATTGATACGGCAAGCCCAGAAAAAAAGCCACTTTATACAGTATTAAATGCTTTAACTGTACAATTAGTCGAAGATTTTTATCAGTGTGATGATACATCCCTTCAAGCACCTAGAAAACGAGACACTATTGTGGTGAGATCAAATGAGAAGAGACAGACTATGCAAAACTGTAATTTGTCTATAAATGTTGGTGAAGCTTATGCACTTTTTAGAGAAAAACATCCTGAAGAATCAGTTGGAAAATCAAAGCTTGCAAGTTTAAGTCCACCAGATGTGCTTTTGTCAAGTTTAATGCCGAGAAACATTTCCTTGTCAGCAACATCAAAACTTGATACTAATTCTTGTAGCGCTGCATAAATTTGATTCTGTTTTTCCTTTGTATTCATATGAATTTCCGGTGAGCATTTCAAGTGATGGTGCAAATGATATTTGTTGGAACAATATCTGTAGTAAATGCAAAGATGCTGCATAATTTTGTGATCTTTATGTTTTAAAAGAAACTGACAAGAAAACATGCTGTTCTTGGCATCAATGGGAGAAAGTTGTTGGTGGTAATGGAAAAGAATATCTTGAAAAATTTGAAATAAAAGGAAGAGCTGATGACCTTTACAGCACTCTTTCAAAATCTCTACCTTCCTTTCTTATGGATTGTTTCCTTAAAAAGAAACAGTGAAAATCATATCATGATCATAAAGCCCAACTCTACAGCAATCCAGATACCGCAGTTCTTCAATTGGGTTTTGCTGAAAACTTTTCAACTTTATGGCAAGATGAAGTGCAGTCAGCACATTGGCATAAGAGGAAAATTACTATGTTCACTCCTGCATTGCGATATCAAGATTCATGTTCATCAGCTGTCATTGATACAGATGATTTAAGCCATTCTAAGGTATCAATTGCTGTATTTGTTCATAAGTTAATATTTATCCTTGTTGAAGCAATTGTGAAAATGCTACAAGTTTGGACAGATGGGTCAAGTAACCAATTTCAAAATCGGTTTATTGCATCAGCAATACCCTGGTTGGTGGAGCAATATGGGTTAAAAGTAAGCGGGAACTATTTTGCCGCCTCACTTGAAAAAGAACCAGGTGATGCTATTTGCGGTACCACTAAAAGAATAGCAATATAGAAGTAATTCAGAGAAAGATTTTAATAACTGATGCTTTAATGTTTTATGAAGATTTTAAAAATGAGACTCTGGTCAATGTCTATTTTGTTTCAATCAAAGATATTAATAATACAATAAGTAATTTTGGAATAGATGACTTATTCAAAAAAGCAGCAACGAAACAAGGTATACTTTCTGCATATCAAATACAAAACAGTAATGGTACAACAGAGATGCAATCCTATTCCAGTGCAATGCATTTGGTGAAACAACTTACTGCCCCTGAGTGTGAGCTTATTATAACTGTATCATGAAATACTATTACAAAAATATTCTTAAAATGACGAAATATTTCTGCGGCACCTTTATATTTAGTTCTTAATAAATTTTAAAGCCCAATTAACTTGGTCTATAGATACCAAAAGACATGTGCTCACGCTGTGACATTTACTAGAAGCTCAATAACTGCCTGGCTAATGGAAATAACTTTTCAAAACTATTTTTTGCTATTAAACTACTAAGAGCAATATGAAAACGTTTTGTTTAATGCCAAGTGATTAGTTCAAATAATCTGAATAATCAAATGGCTTAATTACATTGTTGAACTAGAAGTTAAAAAACCGTAGAAAAATTCTTGTCATACGGTGACTTTTTGAATTTTCTTGCAAAATAAATGGCTGATTCACCAACACAGTTTTTCTGCCTGTTTGTTGCAGTACCTATTATTAACTTACTGAATACCAAAACTAAGCTTTTTAAATCTATTTAACAATAAAATATTGAAGGCTTGAGACAAATAAGAAGACAATTGTCAAGCTGTAAAAAGCGTGAATTGCTCTGTATGTAACGAATATATCATTAGTTATTTAAAATTTGACTAATACTTTTTTCCCTTTTACAGAGAAAGAAGAAAGTAAAACATTTTTATCAAGCATTTGTCAAAGTTCTTTTATTTGGATGGCACTGGATCAAACTCATGTGAAACAGTTATTTTTTGAATCTTAACATTGGATATATAATGAACAATCAACTCGTTTATTTAGAGTTCCAAGGTTTAAGTAGTCAGGTTTAAACATTATGGATTCGTAAAAATAGAAACAAAATTTATTTTTGATTTTATGTTCAATTTCAATGAATACAAAACGACTACATATGAGCAAATTTTCCTGCAAATAAAGCTGTACTAAAAACAGTTCTGATTTTCATATTTGACTCCTCAAATTTTTCTTTTAAATGAGAATATTGATTTAAAAACGCTGAAAGTGATTAAGCTGAGAAAATTGAAATTCGTTATTAAATAAAAATAACGCTAATTAGTTCGCTCACTTGCAACACACTTATGAGTAGTACCAGTAATACTCAGTGTCATTTATATTTTAACAAGCAAAAAGGTGTGGTCTAGTTTCAAAATAAAAAATACAATAATTTTGTTGTAAAAAGTAATTATTACAAAAGACAGAGAGATGAAACCTAACATACCCTTCGAAAGAAAATTTAATGAAAAAACTGAAAGTAAGTATAGATTTTTTTGAACAACTTTTGAAGTTTTGGTATTTGATTTTCTTCATACTTTTTTTTACTTTTACACATTTTCATTTGGTATAAAGTTTGCAAAATAGAAACAACTTGATTTTAAAAGTAGAATTAACAAACGTTTTATGGAGAGTTTAGTTTGGTTGTTTGACGACTGCAAAAGTTATTTTCAATAATAAAGAGAACCACGAAGTAATGAAAAAAGTACTTTAAATGCTTACTGCTTTGAATGTTTTCAGCATTTTAGAATAAATGAAAATAATCAAAGTTTAATTGTATAAATAAACGACCTACTTGTATATTCTTACATAAAGAAATAGTTCTAATACTCCTATGATTACCTTTTATTAAATTTAAAGTCAAAATAATAATTGAATACAAAGATTTGGTAGAAATTTTGGCTTTTTTGATTTTGTTACGACAATAAATACCACATTGTCGGTTTCACTTTATCTTCTTAAATAAAAACGTTTTCAACTTACATTGTTACTTACAAATTATCACAATGTAATTTTTATTATCATTTCATTATTTTTGTTTTATTTACCAATAAGTTTCCTTGCGCAACTCATTCAACAAGGCTGGGAGCTACTAAACACAACATTCAGAGTACATTGCATCACAATATACAAAAGTTTAAAGGATTTAATTACAAGAAATTCTAAAGCTGCTGAGCACAACGCAGCAAATATTTTTGCCCAAAAACCATTTACTTGCTGGTAATAGTACACATCGTAAAGGAAACTGGAGGACAGCTTCTTTCTATAACTCGAAGTCCATAAATAAATTATTGACTTGATAAAAAAAATTGCAACAATCTTTAAGACGAAATTTTCTATATGTTAAAAACATTTACTATTTTTAGAAATGTAAGCATATAAGAACTAAATTTTTCTCAAAAATTGTTGATTGAAAGATGAATTTTTAGTTCCAGCTCTTTTAGTTACTTAAATTTCCAAAATATTTGATAATAAGAACAGTTACGAGCATCCAAAAGTTTTTCAACCAATAAGTGAAATCAAATATTTAGATGAAAAGTAAGAAACAGAGCATGGTTTTAATAAAGTTAGTGAATCAAATGAAGCTTCCGACTCTGATTCAGAACTTGTTTTAGAAGCTTTTGAAACAGAAAAAGTAACACGAACGGAAGCTTCGAATAACATCTAATTAACTAGTACAGTATCTGACTGCCCTTAAACGTTGGCGAAATACTAGATTAAACATTAGAGTTGTGCAAGATGTACAGCATTTTTTATGATAAGTGATGGTTACTTAAAAAGTCAATGAGTCAATCGCAGAACAAAGGCAATCTATATAAGAAAATACTTTAATTCCTTTACTTATGTTTGTAGAAAATATAGGAAGTAAATTTGGAAGTTATAATTGCACCAAATCAAGTTGACTTGCATATTCGTCAAGAGCGTGCTATAAAAGCATTAGCTTTGTTTAAATGTGACCAAAATGATATAGTAACGATAATTGGAGCCACTTTCCTTCATTACAAAAAGTCTTTAAAGAAAGCAAAACCACATTGATTATGACTGTAAATACACTTTAATACACGCTCCGAGGTACAAGGATAATGAATGGCTCTTTGCACAAGATTTACTAAAAAACAAAAGCTGAGAGAAAACAAATAAATTGCAGCATTTAGTAAATATTCTTAAAAAAAGATATGCAAATAAAATATTACACTTAGGAATGCCAAACATTAAAGGATATTTTACTTCAGACTATTAAAAATGTTTTATGGTTATGAACTAAAATAGGAATAAAAAAAAAAGTTTTACCAATCAACTGACTGATCACCTTAATTCAGATCTTGATATTTTTTTTTAATAAAATGGGGAGTGTCTACTAAGTGACCCACGGTAATTGAATTTTTCCTAAATTATAAGTGTATAAATTTAATTGTATGCAAAATGATTATAAAAGCTTTGTAGAAATGAGGTTGATCAGAAGTTTCCTTTTGATATACAAAAAAAAATATAATATTAAACAAGTCCAAACTATAGATGATTTTTGTCAAAGGTTTGATAAACCGAAAAACACATCTTGGTAAAAAGTACAACGTAAGTATTGTGCCATTGACCATTTGGCTACTCAATAAAGTCTCTCAAAATTCATAGTTCTAGAGGAAATTAAAAAAATATACAACTTTTGCGCAAAATGTGAGAATAGCACAAACTTTGGATGGTATAATTTGATTTAACAATCGAGACAAAAAACTACCGGAAGGAAAATAGGTTTTAGGCGAAATTGGTTTTCCTACATGCCTTTGAATCCAATAGATTTAAAAGATATTGATGTTGATCTAATAATTTGCCTCCAAAGCCATCTTTCCAAAGCCATCTTTCCAAAGCCATCTTTCCAAAGCCATCTTTCCAAAGCCATCTTTCCAAAGCCATCTTTCCAAAGCCATCTTTCCAAAGCCATCTTTCCAAAGCCATCTTTCCAAAGCCATCTTTCCAAAGCCATCTTTCCAAAGCCATCTTTCCAAAGCCATCTTTCCAAAGCCATCTTTCCAAAGCCATCTTTCCAAAGCCATCTTTCCAAAGCCATCTTTCCAAAGCCATCTTTCCAAAGCCATCTTTCCAAAGCCATCTTTCCAAAGCCATCTTTCCAAAGCCATCTTTCCAAAGCCATCTTTCCAAAGCCATCTTTCCAAAGCCATCTTTCCAAAGCCATCTTTCCAAAGCCATCTTTCCAAAGCCATCTTTCCAAAGCCATCTTTCCAAAGCCATCTTTCCAAAGCCATCTTTCCAAAGCCATCTTTCCAAAGCCATCTTTCCAAAGCCATCTTTCCAAAGCCATCTTTCCAAAGCCATCTTTCCAAAGCCATCTTTCCAAAGCCATCTTTCCAAAGCCATCTTTCCAAAGCCATCTTTCCAAAGCCATCTTTCCAAAGCCATCTTTCCAAAGCCATCTTTCCAAAGCCATCTTTCCAAAGCCATCTTTCCAAAGCCATCTTTCCAAAGCCATCTTTCCAAAGCCATCTTTCCAAAGCCATCTTTCCAAAGCCATCTTTCCAAAGCCATCTTTCCAAAGCCATCTTTCCAAAGCCATCTTTCCAAAGGCATCTTTCCAGATTTTCATATCTTCTATTAAAACGTTAACATATAAAGTGCATCAAAATATATTTTAGGCTAGGTTATAAACCTCAAACTTTTTAAAACTAGGACCACAAGATTATGTCATATAATGAAATAAAATTTTTTTTTCTTTAAAAATTTGTTTTGTGAAAATAAAACAAACATAACAAAATGTTTTTTTTTCATTTGTTTGTTATTAACATTTTAAAATAATTATACTATTCATTTAAATATTTTTAGTAAGAAAATCAATCAGAAAGAAAATCACTTAACAAATCTATTTTTAATAGTAAAAGGGGAAAACCTATGTAATGTTCAAGATTTGCCTTTTCTTTAAATGCGTTATCACTCGTTAAATGGTTACTAATGGCTTAAAAAAGCCACATTTTAAAAATATTCTTCTGTATTAAATTAGTTACACTTTTACAAGAAGCAAGGTCAATAAAAAAAAGTGATGTATTAATATCATGAAAAAATCCTTAAATAGAGCAAAATTCATCTGAATTCAATTTAAACAACTGAAGCCCATCAAAATTTATCTATAAGGATAAAAAGCTATTGGTCACTTTAGATTTATTTCACTTTATTAGATGATCTTTGGCTGTAAAAATGGTAATAAAAATTATCATTTCCAATATTGTCTACAAAATGGGGAGTTTTTTTTATCAACAAAACCATTAAAGCTTATAAGTATTAAGGCTGAAATATTTTAAGACGGTTGCATAAATTAGAACTAGCGATATCATTTATTTTAAACTGACAGCGCCACTCATACTCAGCAGGCAAAAAGATATCTAAAATACATCTGAGACTGATCCAAAAGATGTCTGAAATCACATCGTGAATGAACGCTAAATAGACGTCTATCTTATAGACGTCTTTTAAATCCATTTCATTCAATAAAAAAATAAATAAAATAGACGTATATTGCACATCTTTTATGCATCTAAAATGATGCGCCTTTATCAAATAAAATGCATCTAAAAGACATCTATAAGATAGACATCTATTTAGCGTTCATTCGCGACGTGATTTCAGACATCTTTTAGACTAGTTTTCCGATGCATATTGGATGCAGTTTAGATATCATTTTGCCGACTGAGTTAAGATTAAAAAGTTTTTAAAAAATTACACAAGAAACAATTAGATTCAAGTTGTTGAAATTTTTTTAACAAGACTATAAAACAAATGTCTTAAATAAAAAACTATAGTTCTGTATTAAGTCCACCAACCCGCTGTTCCTTGGCATCGGTATCTAAAATATAATATAATAGCATGTAAATAAATGCACTAATGCTTTCAAAAACATGTAGAATTGTTAAAAAATCTTTTTGCATGAAACATATATAAGTTTTTACTCGGCTTGTCACCAAATTTCATAAAAACATCAAAGATATGAGATATACACGTCTTTCTGGTACAAAGTAACCTTATGAAGTTGCATTTTTGCTATTTATCAACCTCTTCATCTTCAATTATCTGAAGAAGATTTAAAAATATAATTTTAATGATTTTAACAGTAACGTATCACCAATTTACCTGTATTAAAGTCTTTTTTTTTTCTGGTTACTAACATAAGCATTTCGCAAAACATCAGTTATGGATTTTTCTAGATCTTTTATCGATTCACCATTGCATTCACAGTAATCTGTCAAAATGAAAAAATTTTTAAATACTCAACATAATTTACTTTGATATAGCTAAAGAAAAGTGATGGGGACAAAAATACTAGTATGGCACAAAAACGAGCTTAAGAGTACAATTTTAATACAGAGAGCAGATATGTAAACTATACCTCATAAAACTCTCCAGATATTTACTAGGTTTTTGAGACTTATTTTCTCCCAATTTCCTTTTCGATTAATTTAGATTGTAGCTGATTGGAAAATAACCAAACAGATATTTTTACAATTAACTGACATATTTAGTTGAATATGTTAATGACATATTTGAATACATGAAATAAATTATTGGAATGAACTGTAAATTGTAAAGTTTTATAATCATTAAATTTAAACCCCACGCAAAATTACTTTTGCATTTTGAATACTAAATTGAATACCTTCAGAAAATTAGTCAAAAATTTTATTATTTTCAGGTTGCAAGTAATTGTTAGGCAAATGGTCAAAATTACTTGCTTTTTGCTACTATTTAATTAAATTTCTGATTAACTGAAATTAGATTAGAATTGTCATTTACCTATTCATGATCATGAAAACATGTTCTCTTGGTTTTCTGCCAACAACTATTTTCAAACTATCAAGCAAAAATATACAACATATAGAACTATATCTATACAACATATAGAGTTAATACTGAACCTTCAAATAACCTAAACAAAAACAAGATAATTAGATCATACCAAGTTATTATATTCTAATTTGTCATTTAGTTTATCAATAAGTGCTACAAATTGGTCAACTGATTCTAGCAACTTCACCCCAGTCGCATGAAACTTTACTTCAAAAGCTCCTTTAAAATAAGTTTTATTTCAGCCAGCTCTTTGAGAATAAGATATTGCACCTCTATAAATAATTGTGTATATGTGAAAAAAGGTTAGTATTTTTTAGTTCATGAAACCAAATAGCAAAAAAATGCTATTACTAGTTTATTAATTGATCCTAATAATCTTTGGGTGCATACCCCATAGTGACATACCCAGGCTGATTTTGACGCTGGTATACCGGTTTGGGCACCCTTATTATTCTGCCATAACTCCAGATCAAATTAATAAAAATAAATATAATTCATTTATAAGTGCTGTTTAGAGAGTAATAGAGACTGTTATGACAGCATTCAAAGTATTTGGACACTAATTCTCAAATTCAGAAANATTGTTAATTTAGTCACTCCCAATAGTTGGCTTAATATTTTTGAATACTTACTTTTTATATCAGCGTTAACTTCTTGCATAGAATTTGAAAGCGGCAAAAGATGTAGACTGGAATCCTAATAAAAACAGTCTGGACTGTAAATAAACTACTTTTCTAATATTGTATTTACAAAAAATACTTAATACATGCAAATTATTTCTTAAACAGGCTAAAATGAAAATAGAAACTCAGGTTGTAAAGAAAATCTTACTTCGACAGACAAAAAACTAAAAAATCACATACTATTCTGCTTTATGATATACCATTATTGATAACTTCCTCTAACTTTTCTTAGAGGTTGGCTCAAGAGCAATTCTAGATCTTTCCTCCTTGATTTTCCTCAAAACTTAGGCTATCAAATAGATTTGTTTAACAACTTATACTGTACTTAAACCTGGTCAAATGCTAAAACATCCAGACAAACTTTTCTTTAAAGTTGAGTTATCTTCGTACTCATTAATCTCGTGGTTATCAGAGCATTCATTGTCAGAAAACAAATACTCCATATGGTCAGAATATTCCTCAAATGTCCTTTCATTCTCATAAGATGAACTACTATCTCCTCCTAAGATTTCAACATTAAGTATACTGTCTAAAGATATAAATGAGGATTCCAGTAACTTCTTGTATTCCTTTTGAATATATCTACGACATCGTTGTTGGTATGAACTTTTTGTAAAGGGCATAGTTGTATCTAGATAAAAATGTTCTTATTTCAAGACAAAAAAAAAAGGCAAATAACTCACACAAGTCAAACTTTTAAAAACTCCTTCCTCTTACTGTTGTTTTTAACTATTTTTCTCTATGGAAACGTTATGTGCACATTCAACCACTAAAGCAGTTCTTGGCGTTATTAAAAACACCATATATTATCATAAAAATACGTATATAAAATAAAATTACATTTTAATCTACAAATAAAAGTATCAACTGAAGAAAAACGTTCCTATCTTTCAGATCATGAAGTGACTTTGATAAAATGTTATGAACTGAAACCATAAAATAATATCGTCGTGATATTAGCCAGTAATTTATAATAGCATGTAATTTTATTATTTAAAACTCACTTAAAGCTTTCATTATGAGTTTTGTCGTTCATAGGTTAGTATAAACTTAGCTACGTATAAATTTTTATTCCTTTCTAGAATCAAGTTTCCGCCATGCACGTTTCTTTAATGGCGGTCATTTATAATAATCATTCTGTAAAATCGATTGTCTTTAGTTAAAATTTCTTCTTTCTGCTTCACTGATCTATAGAAGATGTTTTAAATACATCTATATTTAACCAAAAAGAGAAATCTATGTTTTAATCTTGTTTATACATTTAATATGCGTCTACAATATAAATAGAATCACTGAAATCAGGCCTTTTTTCAATGTCTAATATACGTCAATAATATACTCATCTACGAAAGATGCATATTAGAGTAGCCTTGGATGATCTACACACGTCTTTTGCCTGCTGGGTAGAAACTTAAAGTAATAGCAGTTGCGGTTACTTCCTTTTAAAAAAAAGTTTTTAATCATCCAGGTAAAACCATCACAGCTGGTTTTTTCATCTGATTATAAATTTGAGTTTGATATTCTCTCAATAACTTCTAAAGAATTTTCTTTTTAAGAGTTTTGACTACAACTGGCATTATCTTTTATCATTAATTGCATCAGTGATGAAACTGTTGTCCGATCCAATGACAAAAACTGACAAAATCAATGAAATATTTTACAAGTTATTTAACACTAGAAGCCCCAGGTTTTTTATATACCTAGAAACACCAAAGTGGATAATAAATTGATCCAACTTAATATTTATATGCATTTAGACTTATTTTCTTGTTTAAATGCATAAAACTGTTAATTTTGATGTAAGTTATACAAAATATATAAATTTCTTTCACTCTACATCTATATACATAGGTTTTATGCCCAAATTACGGCGCGTTTTACTCTAAGCAGAAGCTTAGTAGCATGATTTGCCTACATCTGATTTACCAGCATATTTGTACAGATTATTTAAACCAAAAAAAAAAAATGAAATAAAATGCAAATATTAGCGAATTAAATAAATATTGTTTTCGCATAATTGGTATAAATATGCTGCCACTACAAGTACACTAGTATTGCTCCTTTAAAGTATGAAACGTACTTCTATAATCACCTCTAGAAAAATATCATAAAAACTGTTAATATTATAACTAAACGCTTAAGTTCATAAAACGCTGATGATGCTTCATCATCAAAAACCTTTGTTGCAGCACATCCTCTTTCAATTGACTAATCAGTTACAAATCAATGTCCAAAACGTGTGTCGGCGCAACAGTGTTTGTTCATATTACAAGAACTCTCGTAAATTGACAGTGGTGATGAATCGGATTCAATAAAAGAAGATGACAAAGCAGATGTTGTTGAAGATAATCTTTCTGATGATGATGAAAGTAATACTTTTGTTTACCATTCAGAAAGTAGTAGCGACGATGACGTAGAAGAAAGTTCATGCGGTGGGAGTAATGATTTAACTGTTAAAACTCTTAGAGATAATGTAAAATAGACTATTATGTCAAAAGTTGTGGTAACTGGAAGATTTCAAACTCAGAATGTGTTTACCGCTAAAAGCGGAAAAACTTCTTATTGTCGTAATGTTTTGACACCTATTGATCCATTTAGACTAATTATGGATGAAGGGTTTACATACTTTATCAAAAATGTACAACTTAATCTGCCAATTTAGGTAAAAATGAAAGCCGAGTAGAAAATTTAGGTACTCATGTGGTCATGTCACTAATGGAAACTTATTTAGGCCGCGGGTATAATGTTACTACAGATAACTTTTTTACAATTGCCGATCTTGCAACAAAACTTTAGCAAAAGAAAGCTTCAATTGATGGAACAGTTAAACAAAGTAGAAAAGAAATTCCAGTATTTAATCCAGTCCCACTTTACGATTCCACTTTCTACATAAAGGCCCATTGAACTTGATTGCCTACCAGGCAAAGAAGAAAACTGTAATTTTATTATCAACACTTCATAGAGGGGCGACTAAGCAAAGTGATGGGAAGAAGAAATCAGAAGGAATATTTTATTACAATGCGAATTGATATGTTGATTCAATGTGTCAACAAATGTCAACAAAATCTGTGTGCTGACGCTGGCCGCTAGCTGTTTTCTTTCGTATTTTGGACTTGACTGGTGTAAACACTTGGATTTTTAAAAAAGTTACATAACAAAAAGTTTCGAGACGAAAGTTTCTTTACACTTTATCTGAACAGTTAAGAGATAAAATATTACTCACCGAAAATCCCTAGTTTCTGCCAACAGTAATACCACAACAGCTACCAACAGTAATACTCAATTATCAACTAGTTTGAGATGTCAGATGAAAACAAACTGCAAACGTAATCTGACATCAACAGTATGTACAAATTGTAAGAAGCCTGTTTGTGGAAAGTGCTTGTCAAATATATGCAAACATTGCAAAT
>QPEY01000081.1:373273-385040 GCA_014706445.1 Hydra viridissima | reverse complement strand
TTTTTTTCTTTTTTTTTTATATATATATATATATATATATATATATATATATATATATATATATATATATATATATATATATATATATATATATATATATATATATATATATGTATATATATATATATATATATACACACTAAATCTAAACAGTTTATAACCAAAGCAACTGACAATTGCACAAACAAAACAACAAACAGATGCACAAACAAAACAAAAACAGATGCACAAACAAAACAACAAACAGTTAAACTTCTGTATTCCTTTTTCTATAATTATATTAAACATTGGATCACATTTTAAAGTTATACACATTAAAATAAAAGTTCTTTAGATTATAGATATTTAGTTAAACAAATATAACATATTGACTTTAGATTTTTAAATAATATCTTTGACATAAAAATATTCCTCAATAATACGGACAAATAAACAAGGAGCATCGAAAAGCGGCGTTAAGTTTGCAGTACACGGAGTCGAGAAAATTGTGACAACCATCCCCATATATTTTGTGACAAGCAACCCCTTCTATGTAAGTTGCAAGACACCTGTAAATTTATCTAAAAGCGCGTGAATTTCATGAGAATTTTTTGTTGATTAAGTTACTTAATGAATAAAAAAACTGTAAAAATGTACATTCAAAGCACAATAAAATAATTTTCGTTTGGTAAAAGAAAATTTCTAAGTAAGCAAAACTTAACTTTTTCATTTCAAAAGCATATAAAAACAAATAGCTTGTTTTCTACACGTTAAAAAAAGCTCAAAATTACAGTGAAAATGTTTTTTCTATGTAACATTTTGATTGAATAATTTTAAAGTTCTAAATCTTATCTAAATCTCCTGTAATAAACATTGTGATAACCAACCCCGCATGTCAACCAACCCCGCTCTTCCCAACATATGACCTCTTGTTTCATTCGTAAAAAAAAAAAGGTTTTCTTCTTTGTTGTCCACCGTTACTTTATTTAGGCATCTATTTAATGTCTGTCAGAGTAATTTGCATTTCTTTTCAAGCAAATAAAACGGAATGCTTTCAAGATTTCTTTTTGCTTGGAAGTTTCTCGTCAAAGTTTTGACTTAATCATAAATATATAGGATTGATTTATTTAAAATACAAAGTCTGATTGATACACATTTTAATGGATAAAATAATGGGTAACTTACACCAAAAAGATATTTTGTATGTGCTATTTAGAATAAAACCTTAAAATAAAAAACGAATTTTACTATTGAAGGGGATTTGAAACATATAAATAAAGTTTGTTAACAGAAAACATTGGATGTAACATCTTAATAAGCTGTTTTTAAGAAACAAATTTTATTTTGAACAAACTTACTAAAGATGTTGGCAATAAAATAATGGTTAAATTAAGAAACAAAAACCATTTTGAGTTTAGTTTTGATTAAAAATATTAATCAAAAAGCAATTTTTTCTGTGGATGTAGATTTGAAAGATATGAATAATATTTTTTAACAGAACGGATTGGAAACTTTATCTTTATTGGTTGTTTTTAAGAAACAACTGGAACAAGTTTTTGTAAAGAAACATGTTCAATAAATGAGGTTGAGAACCACAATCCAGCTTAAGAAAATTGTTCTGCATCAGCTTAAAAGACGGAAACCTAATGTTTACCTATTTTAACTCTAACAAGAACCGTTCTTAAAGAGAGAGCATTCCGAAGAAATTGATGTAGTAAATTTCTGTCACGTGACAAGATTAAAAGTTTCCATTTCTAAGTATTTTTCTTAAAATTTTTTTTATTAACAAATCTCATTTTTTCTGTATATTTTGGAATAAATCTTTGTAAAATCATTTAAAAAGTATTTTAACAAATATTTATTCCAAAACTTACAGAAAATATGAGAGTAAATAGAATTTACCTAAAACTGTTTTGTAAAAATACGTTTTCGCTATGGTAAAAAGTGTCATTAAACGCATATAAACGTTTGCTTAATTGTATTCCAATATATTTGTAATCTTTCTGTGAAAAATATTTGACAACATTTTTTGAGCTGGTGACGGTTGTAAATTCTAGATTGCCTTTTTTTGGAAAGCGGAACAAAGATTTGGAGATATGAGACAAAGTGAAGACAGATGAAAACTTATAATTTGTATTTTTACTTTGAGCTAGCTGGGAATTCAAAAAAAGTTTCTTCAGATTTTTTGACAAAAGTCTACTGATAGTTCAAGTTTATTCGTGCTTTACGTTCTGACAATGAATTTTTGGTTTGAAACACTTAAACGGTAAAGAAAACAATACGTACCAGCTAAATTTACGCGCGCATGATAGTTCGAAAAATTAAAATAGAGAAGATTGGCAAAAATGACAATTTGAGATAATACCGTTCCTCGTAAAAGCATACTTTTCCCATCTTATTTAGTTTATAGTTTATTCTCACAATAATTTAATGCATTATTTCTAAAACTATCCTTTCTTCTACAAAGATTTTTTTCGTTGCTCTTCGCAAGTCTTAGTCAAGCCTATCTGAGAAGCTCTCCACTTATTGTAGGAAAAAAAAAGAATTTCTTTTATCACAGTCAATGCACTCCTTTATTGGAAGGTAAGTAACTTGCAAAGTTTAGAAAATAAGTTTAAAACATGCTGAATTGATGATTTGGCTCCGACAATCTGATTGGAAGAGTTGCCTACTAGAAAAACACCAAAAAAAAAAAAAAATAGAAATTCTAAACTTCGGCAATGTCGATGCTAGTTCACAAATGCTAGAAAAACACTTCGCAAAAGTTAATTTTTACCCGTTTAAAAACGGGTCTAAAACAAATAGTTATGAAAAACCATAACTGATTGCATACTATAACATATTACATATTTTATTAAAAGAATTTGTTCTATTAACTAACATAAAAACAATTGTAAAGTAACTTAATAATTTTTCGAAATTATTATGACAACAATAAAAAATACTCATAAATCAAGGTTGAGAAGGTTTGTCAGTAAGGTGGACTGAAAGTATTGCAAAAAAAAAAAATTTGCAAATCTATATTTGGCAGGGGGTGGAATAGTTGCTCCATAGTAGCATAAGTGAAAACAAAAAAGTATAGCTCATAAACTTGTTGGCCTTGGGGTGCCCCAACACTCTTGAAATATCACAAATTTTATGCAATTTTGTAATTTTCTGACATTTTACATACAACTAAGCAATCTTTAATTTAGTTACTTAAAATACTTGTACTACACAGTACACATGTACAGACTACACATGCAAATAACAAGCTGGTTGCTACTGCTCTTAACGCAGTCTTGTAGCTCTGCTTCAGCCAGGTGTTTCGTCATCGGAGGTTTGCAGCGGTTTTCGTAGTTCCAGTTTACTAGGTCAATGTAATTTCTGGAATTGAAGTTTAAACTTGGAACTCGAAATTGTCGCAGTGCTTCTGATGCGTTCTCCTTCCGTGCAGCAAGTATCCGTCTGCACCCCAGCTCTCTAATGTGGTCTCTTTCATCAGCTAGCATTGCCAACAAGATGTTCTCAGAATGGCAAACGTAACCGTTTCTGGCAACTACGGGATCAAAGATCACTTTGGGTTCCCGTCTCATGTATCTGGAAAACTGTATTAGCCTCCACATATGTCATGATCCTTCCGTGCACGCCGACCTGACTTTAATTTGAAACTATAGCGGTGCATACACAGTCATAACATACGTGACAAGTTCCACAAGATTCTCGGAAGGAATAGCTGTCACTACATATAACCGAAGCAGCCTATTAGTGGTAGTCAACCATCTTGAATGTACCACCGGCCGGGCTTTTGCAACGCAAGATCTTCAAGACATTGCCAAGTCTCTACTGCTTTACACATGTTGAACAAATTTTTTTGATCCGTGTTCAAGTCAGCACAATCCACAGGAGGAAAGTTGTCAAACTTTATACCCACAAATGGTACAACGGGCAATTCTTCACATGTCGGCAGTAAACTTCCAATGTGTCCAGAAAACAATTTTAGACAACTCGTAACTCCATCAAGATGAGTAATCAAATGCCTCAGCGGTAATTTATTTGCATGCAATAAGCACTCGAACCACTGAAGCGGTCTACCAAGGCGCTTTTCAAGCAAACGGATCACACCTCGGTGTGTGCTGGTTTTGACATTAGTGCCATCGCACCTAATAGCCATTAGATCCTCTTTTTTGACTTTATTCTCCTTTAGAAAGTCCCTGATACCTGTAGTTTTGCTCTCGGCTCCTCCACTTGAAGGTGTAATGTAGCCTAGGAACTCTGAATCTGGCTCGCGAACTAGACACACATGTTCTTCAACAATAATCCGTCCATGGTTTTTGTTACCTTTTCTAGTTTGCACTCTGGCCTAATCTTTGCGGCCATCGAAATAGAGTCCAATTAGTTTTTACTGAAATGCCTGGGTTTGTAAACGCTTCCTAACTTTTCGTTTATTTTTATCTATTACCATTAATGTGTCCCCCTTGTCTATAAGACCCACATCTTGCAATGTTGCACTGACAATAGCTGCTGCACAACGATCTGGAACTTTATATCTGTCGCACACCACAGCTACATTCGGTAGTTCTATTCATATTTGTTTTTTGCGCTGCTTGTTATCAATATCCAATACTTTACTGTCAGTAGTGTCAGTGGTAACACTGAAATCCGGATCCATTGCATCCATTCTTGAGTTTTCCTCATCAGACGTTTCCGAAACATTTCCATCATCAACTTGTTCATCAATTTTGATACATTTGCGATGTTTTTCCATGAAATCATCCACTCGACTTTAGCGTTTTTGTCGTAACACGAATTTCTTTGTAGTTTTTACATCAACGCCGCCGATCATCATTTTTTGTTGATTTCGTTGGACCCTCAAGAAGCTTCTCTCCGCAGGCGGTACCTTATGCTCAAGTTTGCATCTGCAACTTGGAAACTTGATACATTTGCAGATTGCAATATCAAATAGTTGCAGATCTGTTTCGGTAGCAAATCTTTTAAGTCGCTGGGTGTATGCCGGATTACATTGTCTGGATTTATATGGTTTTAGCAAGCTTCTGTAATTGATGTGGAGCATTCTGATTTTCTCTACAATTCTCTTGCGTGATATAACCGGCATTGACGCTTTGATCCATATATGTTCGATATGTTGCGCTGTTCTTTCTGCGACTGTGGAAACTGCAGGATCCGGAGCACTGTCTGTCACTTTTATCTCTCGTCGTATCTGCAAAAAGGTTCGCATTGTATCCGACTTTGTTGGCAGCTGGGTCTCTTGGCTCTTGACAGATCACCGAAAACCGGATAGCATTGAAACTTTCTAGTCGGCTTCTTCGATGCGCTGCAGGGTGTAGTATTGTACTTTTCCGTTTCCTAAAAACATAAACAATACGAACTCAGTTATTGCAGAGAAGCGGCCGATGGACGTAAACCTAAACCCTAACCCCAACTTTAACTTTAACCCTAACTCTTCTCAAGTTAGCATGTTTTGCTAAGTTCTGTCACGTAATAATAATAGGGTTACGGTTATATAATAATGCAATAATGTAATAAATATAGTCGCACTGCTTACCTAAGCATTAGTCAGATTCTTTTGTTTGCTACAGGGTGTCATAATAACTTCCGATATTCTTTGTTTCGCTGAAAAGTACATAAAGTTAATTGTATAGTGTTTAACTTATTTTCGTTATGAATGAGTGATAATAGAGAAAGCATAGAATATTTACAACAGTCTATTGCATTACCTAACTATTTGACTCTGTTTCACTGCCCTTAATTATAATATTGGTTGCTTTTGGTATTACTTCATTGGAAGCTATACCATTTTAAAACCTAATTGGGCCATTTGGCTGTCATAAAATTGGGACGCTCTGGGGCACCACAAGATGACTTCCAAAATTCAAAATATTTTGTACAATAACTAACAAGATCATGGAGCAATTATTGCACGCCCTGCCGTTTCCTAGTTTTCAAGACATTTTTTTCAGCCCACCTTATTTGTCTGGTTGAGCTAAACTTTTTCACTGATCACTTTTTCGTAAATTGGTTTATTATAAGTTACGTTTGAATTCTCAAGTAATCTCCGGACAGTAGATATGGTGTTAGAACAGCAGTTTGCCGGAGGACAATTATGAGCTTCGATTTCTTATATCTAAGAGTTGTATTTATTTAAACGAGCTTAATGGCTGATGGATCAGCATTAACGAAGGGAAATTCTTATAGGCAAATAAAATTTGCAAATCAAGAACTTCTTATTTAATTTGGTTACAACCAAATTAAATAAAATGATTGACCCTGACACTCATCCTAAAAGCGCTTCTTGAGTTAAAGATTTGAGTAATTTTGTGAGAAACATTTAAAGCTGCTTATACTGCGTTAAAAACACACTCGTATTAAATGGCGTATGTTTTTGGATGCCTAAATAAAAGCACCAACTTTGTGTTTCATTAAATACTTTTTTATCTGTTTATATTTTCAGAGTGTAGTGTGAAGATATTTCAGCATGTCTGAGCCGCTAAACACAGTTTCTAACACAAACACCGGGTCACAGAATGATCTAAAACCTAACTACGAGTTTGTTCGTTCGCATGTTGGAATTCTTTTGATTGTAAACATGGTAAGTACAAAAATCATTAAAAATCTGCGCATTTTTAAACTTTGACATATAAGTGATTGATTATTATTTATAAAAAGTGATGCAACTAAATGAGAATATTTACCAAATTATTTGCAGATGATGCCTGTTTTTTTTTAGATTCTACTATTTTTTGCCTGGGTGATAATGTCTGGCTGGAAAGATAATTTATATTTTTGGCCATTAAGCTTTTCACCTGGTGTTTCTTTTTTCTTGGTCACCACAGTAATTCCTTGGTTAACACTCATCTTTCAGTTTTTAGTATCTCTTTTAAAGTTGCGCACTAAATATCAAATCAACTGGCCACTTACGGTAAGACTCCTACCTATTCTTCTTACTGCTAGATTTTCATTTATGGCCAAAATCGTTTAAAAATCATGATATAAATAGTTCATTACAGTCTGAGTTTTCTGAACTTTTAAAATCTTAATAAAAATCTTTTTTTTGTTTAATGAAAAATCCTTCTTTTCTTTTTTCTCTCAGCGTTTGATAAACTGCGTTGTGTGGGTCATTCTGCTTACGATATCTTCAAGTATTATCTTAAGCCATGCAGTTCCAAATAGTAACAATGCACTCATTGCAGCTGCGGTAAAAAATATAATTTAAAAAAAAAATGTTTTTTCTCGCTATTATGACATAAATTCCTTTTTTTTTGGTTTAAGTTTAAATTATCAAATCTCCTTTTTTTGGTGATTTGAAGGCTCTGAATCCAATAATGAAGTCTATTTTTTACTATCAGCTTTAGTAATTACTCTGTAGAATACCTTCATTTTGGTGATAAGTGGCATTACAACTAAAATACTACCACCAACACTGATGAGAAACTACTCAAAAATACCTGCAATTATTTTGTTTATGTAGTAGCATAAATAGGTATGTAGTCAAGGTGAAAAAAAAAATTTAATAAATGTATAAATCGGTGACTAACACCTTTGCTTTTGTGATTCACTAAATTGTTCGGAAACTAGTTGCAGTCTGAAATAATTTTGATATTCGATCCATGTCCATCTTACCTAAAGATATGTTTAGGATTTGCTGTCAAAAGAGAAAAACATGTGTTTAGTGCTGTTGAGGCAAATTGTGCAGCAAAAGACTTAAAGCTAATCAAAGAGATGAAATAGCATTTTCTGATTCAGCGTCCCAAAGTTACCTTAAACCAGTTCTAACATTTCCAGCACCATATTGTGTTTTGTCCAGTGAATTAATTATATCATTCTTCCAACGTTTGAAATATAAAAACGCCTTCAAAATGTAACGAATGATAAATTTAAATTTTAAATCTTAAATATAAAGCTGAGTCATGAACAAGTTATTCTTTGAATAAGGTATTTCATTTTTTTTTTTTTTTCTTTATTTTTCAGGCTTTTGGATTCTTTTCAGTTCTCGGTATGGCAATACAAGGTTTTCTTCATTTCAAGGAGCTCAGAAATCCCGTCTAAAAAAAAATGGTCTAAATTAAAGGATCATATTAAAAAATATTGTTCACTGTAATTTTATTTTTATTACCGCGACATTTCCACCGATGTTAAAACCAAACCATAATAATTATTGATATAACACATTTTTTGATGTGAAGTAACCTTCTATGTAATATTTTTTGCGAAATAAATGATTAAAATTATTTTTTTTTCCTGTTCTATTTTGTTTGTCTGAAATTGGTTTGGCTCTCGTTTTTTAATTCTAGTTTTGAAACATAAAGTAAATTTTTTGTAATTGCTTATTTAAGCACCATTTGTACGGTGGCGAAAATAGACTTTTGTGAAAAGTTCGTCTTGTATATGTAAACTAGCGTCCAAATCACACTAGTTAAGAAAATACTTTCATGTGGTTTTTTTTGTTGGCAACTTATTCGAATGTCGGAGCCAAAATACCTTCGGTTTAGCACGCTTTAAGTTTTTTTTTACAATAAATAAGCTGCAAATCTTCAAATTAAGGAACGTGCACTATTTGCGATCCAACGAAGGAAAGATTCAAAGAAGGAATGCACACTTGCTGCAATCCAACGAAAGAAAGTGAACTGGTTGTGATCCTACGATTGAACGTGCACTGATCGCAATCCAACAAAAGAACGTGCATTTGTTGTGACTCGAGTAGTTTTTGTTTTTTTGCAAAATGCACGAATTCTCACTAGAAGAATTAATTATGCAATTATAAGTTGCTGAAACTTTACAATAAATGGAAAGATTTCAAATATGCGTTTATCTTAAACTATCAAGAAAAAAGAAAATAAAAGCCTTTATGCATTTGCCTGATAATTGTGTCATTTAGCCAAGTCTTTGTTCCATTTTGAAAACAAAGAATGACGAACTTTATTTCATCGAATCTTCAAAAATTGGGAACAATTATCATATAAAGATTGAAAAAAAATATGGAAAATTTTCAAACAGACATCTTTTTTATCTATTTGACAGTTTTCCAACTAATTCCCAATCTTTCTGTACATTCATTAAATTATAGGAGTATTCAAAAGTTTTGCCGTCAAACTTTTAAGTTAATTATGCTAACTAAAATGTAATTACCATGTTTTATACATGATCTTGAGTTAATTATGCAAACTTCCATTTAATCAGTATCTTTTATACATGATCTTGAGTTAATTTTGCAAAGAAAAATATAATCCCTATGTTTTGTACATGACCTTGAGTTAATTATGCTGGCTATACTGTTGTCACAATGTTTTATTCATGTTCTTGAATTATTTTTGTTAATTAAATTGTTATCACTATGTTTTATAAATGATTTGCAGGAAAATTTTTTTCTTGCTTAAAATGACTATTTACTGTGAGCGAATTTTTATTAAAACAATTTCTCTAAAACAATTGAAAATATTCTTTCAAGAGATTGCATCTTTATGAGTTTCGAAAAGGATAAACGCTAATGAAGCTGCCCATGCAACTCGTTTTGTTTATGGAATTTGATGCTCTAGAAGTAAGAACTTGTCAAAGAGGTTTGCTAGGCTTATCAGCGGATGCTTTGACTTAGAAGACAAACAACGCTCTTGAAAACCACAAGAAACTAAAAGTAAAAATTTTTAAGAGTTTCTTGTTGAAAATCCACGTCAAACTCAATAGATTTGCTTCAGTTTATCAATGAATCATTTCTTATCGTTTGCATGAATTTAAAAAAACTCAAAAAGTGGATAAAATAGACTCTTTTTTAGTTTAGCGAAATTTATAAGTCAACAATTAAACAACTGCATTTCTCATTTTGCAAAGTTTAAAAAAGAAAGATTTTTTTTATGGAAAATAGTTACTTGCTATAGAAGCACAAAATTTTGTTTATTCAAAAGACTTAGCACAATCTGATTACTCTTTGAATTGCTCACTTGAGCTTTCTTACTGCTTACAATTGTTCACAAGCTGGCAAGACGTTTAAAATCTCTGCGAACCTTTTTTTGAGTATATAACAAAATCATTCTACGGGGATAGTATCCGAGACTTAGCAATTATCTATAGAAAAAGAACTCATATTAGTTTTATTTTTGTTTCATTATTTGATGAAAGTAAATTACACAAAAAAAATTTCATGAATTTTATAGTGGCGCCAAATCTGTTTACAATCCTTTTGTAAGCTGAAGAAAACCTAACAACTAAAGTGTTTATCAAGCAGCTTGGCAACAACAAACCTTGAAAATATTTTGGTTAGTTTTGTTGTCAAAGAAAAGAATTATACTAAGGTTGACATTTGATTGCGGTCTTAATAAAAAAGTTAGACAGCTAAGGAAAAAAAAATTTCTTTTCTGCCAATTAATAATTTAGGATTTTGATTGCTGAATTAGGTTTTTGATAAGCGCACAAAGGTGAGGATAAAACCTTTTATGAAGATTAGAAAGCAATGTTTAGTTTTACAAGATGCTCCATAAGAGTTGATAAGTTACATAAAAAATATGCTACAACAAGTACGGCCTGTTATTTTGACAATCTTAACGGGACCTGCATAATAAACGTCCTTTTTCAAGTGCTCATTTGTAAGAGAAACACTAATTCATATTTTAATTTTCACTTTTTCTTGTATAAGAAAATTCAAAAGTTGAAATATGAGTGTTTCTGTTGGTCAAAACTGGTAACAATTACAAAACTTCATCAAAAGCGGAAAAAATCCGTGTTCTTCAATTAAAGTAGAGGGGTACAAAAGTAAAATGATACCTTTTTTCACAAACAATCATTTTGATGAATCCTGGTAATGATGTGTTCAAAAATTTCATCTTTGGACTTGTATTGGTTTAAAAAATATATATTTGCATAGCAATTACAAAAAAAACAAAAAAATAAATTGAAAATAATATATTCTCATAAGGGGGATTGAATAAAGAAAAGTTTTTATGATTCTTTTGGGATAGAGAGAAAAAAGTTGCCTTTATACATATGTAACTTCCGTTCAAAAATTTACCACCCCAGAATAAGGTTACAGCAAGGGACATGAAATTTAAAAAATTTAGTAAAATAACCAATTTCTTATCTTTTTAATTTTTCAATTATTATAGTACAATACGGCATTAAGCAAAGGTTGCACCTATGTATGGTTAATTTCAATGCAAAATTTGATGCCCCAATCATGACATGTTCTCTTCTAGCAAGGAACTTAAAATTTTTTTTTTTTCTTTAAACTTTTATATATTGGATTAAAAGCAGCTGTTAACATTTTTTCGAATTCTTTTGTTCTAATTTTTAATCTTTTGAAACAACAACTTATTGACTTATACGCAAGTATGTACGAACAATAACGTTAAAACTTTCAAAACTAATTTTTTAAGACCCGTGTATTGGTCGAAGTGGCCATTTGGAATTGAAAACTCTACAGTTACGGACAAAATGAGCTTCAATGTTTTTTCTATAAATTGCGAGTTATTCGGTCAAAATAAACATTTCAATTTACAATAATTCGCATAGAGCTGAAAATTGGTACACACCTTTAGGATATTATTACAAACAAAATATTAAAAGTCCCCACCGATCCCATACCTGCAAAAAAAGTTATTAAAGATTAAAGGTTAAAAAAAAATAGCTTTTTCTTTTTTTCCAATTAATAATAAGTTTTATCATAATAAAGATCAAACAAAAGTATTGCATCATGAAAGTATTTCATAAAATTGTCTTTATACATTTTTATGAGAATCGTTATTCCTGAGATATTGAAATGCTTGCGAAAATATATTGCGAGAAGATATTGCAAGAATATATT
>QPEY01000081.1:342875-368328 GCA_014706445.1 Hydra viridissima | reverse complement strand
AAAAAAAATACTAACTACATAAATATATAATGCAAAAACAAACTACTCGTGGGGTCCGTTTGGACCCCAACATAAAAGTAGGGTTAAGCAATCATATTCACAAAAAATATACACTAAACATTCACATAAAACGTACATACAAAATAGATACTTGTAAAAAATTGTTATAATCGAACTATTGTATTTAAAGTCATTCATTCAATCCGCTTATACTTTTATTATAAAAAGAATTTACAACTTTATATAATTTAAATTTTTTCTATGACGTACATTTATGCAATGAATCTTTCTTAAAAAGGGAGAGTGTTGATGTCCCATCAGTAATGTTTAATATGCATTTTATTATATATTAAAATTTTTTTTTTCATAAAAACTTGAAAAAAGATGTAAGATGCGTTGATTTATTCTGTGATTTATATAATGATCACAGCAAGAGAACTTCATTTGTTTATTTCATGGATATCCGTATAACTTACAAAAGTAGATATAATTCAATTAAAATCACTTTTTACAGTACAAGGACGCTCTTCTATGGTGTGTGACAAAGACATGGACGTCATCAATGTCAATTGGTGTTCTATACAACATAATGTTGTGCAATTATAGAAAACAAGGTAAAAAAGTATGAGTTTTTTTGAAAAATCATGTTTTTTTCTAATTTGACCTCTGCATAATGTTTTTTCCCTAATTTATTAAAAAAAAGTTAGATTTAACTGTAATAAACGAAATTTCAAGGTTTAGCAAGCTGCTCATTTGTGCTTACTCGCTATTTTAACTTAATTGCTATTAACACCCTTTAAATAGTTTTATTCCTTTTTATTATAAATATTATTATATTGCATTTGTAACATGTAGAAACTCTTAATAAAATATTCTAAAAAGAAAACTTTTTAACTGGAACATGATTGGTGAGAAAACTTTTGCACATTAGAATGTTACAATTTTATATGAAAAAATTTAACTAATATAGAAAATATTTTTATTTTCTAAGACGTCCGCAGAAAAAAAGTAGTTTCTTTAAAATATTTTCTCTCCATGTAATGACTTATCAAAATCATTACGCGATTTAAAATAAATACTGGTGATTAATTTTAATAGTAGTTAGTCCACTTTTAATTTTTTTTAGTTTACGCGTTTTGATCTTTTTTTATTTAACAAAATTGAGTACGAGATGTCTCCAGCCGAAATTTTTGCACGCCACTGCAAAGTTGTACCGGAAAAATATAAAAAAATTAAAACAAAAATCACTATTGAATAAGTAGCTTTAGATATAAAAGCATTCTTTTTTTTTCCAAAAATGTCTACCTGGAGGGCTTTCATCTCTGGATTGGTGGGGTTTAAAAGAAAAATTATCTTTTGTTTAATCTAAACAATAGATTAATCTTAATAAAAAACTATCGTTTTTAAAAAAAGTTCATATATTTTGATCTAACAGTCCCATCTTCGTTTAGCAAATATTTCTCAAGTTGACTAATTTAAAGGCTTGAATGAGTCAACTCATTCAAGCTTTTTAATGAGTCAATTTGACAAATAACGCTGCGTGGACAGCTTCCATTTTGAACTTGCATTTGGGAGCTTTGATTTTTGACAATGTTTGCTTGAAAAAGCAATCAAGATATTCATCATTTTAAATTTTCATTATGCTGTTATGATACTAGCGAAAATATTTGTTAATAAATACAACTACTTCCAAATTATACAGACCAGATATAGGCTTTTTCAAGAATTTATGAAAATGGGCTTTCATTCACAAACTTATAGATATAAAGAAAGTGAAATTTTGCCATTTAATCCATTTTTCTTTATTTATTTGAATACTTATTTTTATGTCATTATGTCACTTATTTTAATTAATTTGTCTATGCGACGCATGAGTTTGCCTGGATAATAGTCAATTTGTACACCAACTTTGGTGACAAATGTTTCTTCTGTATGTAGCAGCAATGAGCATATTTTTACGTGAAGAGCGGAATGTTGCTGACTTTTTGCAGCATTGTAATCCGTTTTTCTTGTAAAAATAAGCTTTTTTACAGATTGAGAAACTTGACAAACTCCTCGGCCGTTCTTCCAGCGCGAAAGCAACACTAATGGCAGCTCTCTTACCATATTGAATGAGCATTTATATGCTTACTGTTTCAACTACAGTGGATAAAGAAAGTTAATAAATACATATTTTGTTAATATCACATGGAGATCTTAACATATGTTTGTATTTAATTTAATAGACAACATAGTACTTCTTCATTTACCGGCAACCCTGTATAAACAGTTAAGTGCAAAAAAATTGACGTATTTACCATAACTTTCATTTGTTTGAAAAAACTTTTTTAACTTTTATTGTTGAAATTTACGCAAATAATTAGTTACTTTACAAGCAATTTAAAAAAGCAATATGTCAATCTTTAATTTTATAAAAGAGTTGTATAAATACTTATATTTTTATGTAAAATCTACCCAGTTAAAGTCTAAAACAGTTATAGTCTAAAACAGTTATAATCTAAAGCAGTTATAGTCTAAAACAGTTATAGTCTAAAACAGTTATAGTCTAAAACAGTTATAGTCTAAAACAGTTAAAGTCTAAAACAGTTATAGTCTAAAACAGTTATAGTCTAAAACAGTTATAGTCTAAAACAGTTATAGTCTAAAACAGTTATAGTCTAAAACAGTTATAGTCTAAAACAGTTATAGTCTAAAACAGTTATAGTCTAAAACAGTTATAGTCTAAAACAGTTATAGTCTAAAACAGTTATAGTCTAAAACAGTTATAGTCTAAAACAGTTATCGTTATAGTAAAAAATAAATGCACAAATAAAAAATTTACAAAAGTTGAATTCACTAAAACAAATTGTTATCTTTTTTTTTTTTAATTTACTAATACAAATCTTATAATTAACTGCATAACCTTTCTGTAACAAAACCAACCTGAATCGAAAAAAAGCATTCATTTAATTATTCGACGACATGTTTCAATACAAAATCTCTACTAAGTTTGTTGCGCTGCGGTCCGCAAATCAGTTTTAGCTGCTGAGTTTTGCATTTCCTAAATTGTCTTCGACTTGTTTCCATAAATATCTAATCGGATTAAAGTCTGGAGGTGGCACAGGCTCTAGTAAAATACAGATATTATCAGTCTTAAGTCAAAATTGTGTAACTTGGGCGGTGTTTTTTGACGTGCTGAAACATCAACAACATCATCCACTCTGCATAGGGTAACATAACTTTTTAAATGTGTTTATGTAAACATCCTCAGGCATGATTTCACTATCAGAAAAATAGTACCTACATCATACTATAAAAAACAATCCTAAACGCTTTCCTGTTTTATGGTCTTTTTGACGTATTCTTGGTTAAAACTTGACTTGTGGGACATTTAACAAATTTTCTGATTGTTGCAAAAGAACAAAAACTTACTATCATCACTAACTAAAATAGTTTTTCACTTTTTAAGCCCTATTCAAACTTAAATGTCTCAAGCAAATTTTACAAAATCTTGCAAATATTTTTTTTCTAGCAATGGTACTTTACAAGGTAAATAACCTTTTAAATATTGTTCCATTAACCATTGTGTATTATTCATAGCGACACATTTGCTCCAGTTTCCTCTAAATTTTAGGATTTTGCGACTGATGGGTTTATCAAAGCTTGACGGCAAGGATATTTATTCAATTATTCTGATGTTTATCTCATTCAGTCTCTTTTTTCATTTTTCTCTTAAACTTTATTAGCAAATTGTAAATAAGTTTAACAGCCATATCTAATATACGCAGTTGGATTTGTTATTTCTCTAAATGAAAATTCATCATTTTTCATCATTACAGCAATATTATATTCATCCACAGAGCCATGCTTTTTTTGCTCATTTTGTCAACGTTTAGAAAGTTGATAAGAAATTTAAGGGTTAATCCAAACAAAATCAGAAGTACATTTTTTATTTTATCTTAGGTAACTTTCTCATAAAAATTAAAATATTTTTATAGTTAGGAGTTACATAAAAATTAATATTGCGTTTTTTAAATGCTTATGAAGATACAAAATATTTCTTTAAAAAATGCAATAATTGATAAAAACAATTTTATTCTAATAAATTGAATGGTATAGTAAAGGAAATGTTTTTTGCTACTAGAAAAATATTGGCCACTTGAAAGCAAAAGCAAATTGCGGTACTTACTTGTGCTGACCGTTATCCCATTAATGTTCGGAAAGATCCTTTTCATCCCCGGTACAATTGCTGTGGTACTGGAAGTGACGAAGATCTTTCCAAGCATTAACGAGATCTTTCAACAAAACTTGGCTATCTGTCACACTTCAAAGAATGTCACTAAATACATGAAAGATAATAAAGTTAAAAAATTTAGATCGGCAACGGAACTCAATAGACCTAAAATCAGTTAAGTATACTGGTCTATTGTTAAAATAAGTTCAGATATCATGATTTTACGCAAAAGACAGTTTATTGAACACATCATTGACATAAAATTTTAAGAAGCAGAAGCTTAGATTATGTCCCAGAGGCTCATTCTTTTAAGTCAAGCCATGTTACTTTAACTATGCACCCTACTTGAGAACATCTTAAGGTATTATTTATTAAAGTGATATTTTGTTGAATTTTATAGGTGAATCCATTAATTTCGCCTCTAATGTGTTATAAAGAGATTTAGATATGACTAAAGATAATATTCAGGTAAAGTTGTAGCACATTTTTAACTTGTTGGTCTTTTAAATAGGTTAGTTGTAGCAGTACCTCGTCAGCGAATATTTGACATGATTTTGCCCACATTTTTGTTTATCCCCGCTCATCTAAATGATTTTAATAAATTGATGTTTATATTTTATTTTTCAAATGTTAAAGAGAAGCTAGACAACAAATGCAGAGTTGTGAAGCTTCACTACTCTCAAAAATAATCTTTTTTTGTTCTCCAATTGTTGATATTAATAAAAAGAGAAAAGATTTTAACAAGTTTTATTAAAAATAAATTAAAGAAATCGAAAACTTTTGAGAATCGAGTTTATATTACTCGACAATTTAATATGTAAATATTACAATAATTTTGTAAGAAACTTTTGTTAAAACAGATGTTCTGCAAAGAATTTACCTAGTTGTAATAAATTGCTTCTAAGCTTACCCAGCCATAGGCAGTTGTTGCCAAGGAGGACATCAGCCATGTTCTTCTAATTGTAAGTAGTTAGGCAGTTTAGTAAATCTGAGCTTTGTGTGTAAAATTCCGTTAAAATTTTTCTTAGGGTTGTTGACTATTGCTGAGGTCACCATTGTACAGAAGTATGTCAACCGCAAGTCAAACTCGATTGAAACCAGAATGCCATAAACATGTAGGAAACCACTGCTTTAATGCAGAAAAAAATTCCGGAACTTTTCAGGATCAAACTCGGTTAGTTAAGCCCAGGAGCTTAAACAGATCTAACCGTTGTTTATATCACAGAATTGCCTGCTGAAGAAACTGTAACGCATCTGACCATCCCTGTTAGCCCTGCAACAATATCATTTAATCTTTAAGTATTATCTGAACATAAGATAACATCCATCAATAGTCCAAGACACTCCTTGCAAACTGAAAGAAAATCAGGTGAAAACTGGGATGGACAGTTTTATGCTAAAACTTAGATTGCAGGAAAATAATCTGATCTTGATCGAGGCATTGTTGTTCTCATTGAAAACTCTAATCCGCACGAGCCGATGGTTTTCACTAAGAAGTCTGAAGATCCAATATTAGCAGGAATGGTGTCGCTGGTTCCCAGCTTCAAATTGAAGGATCAACCGGTTGAGCTAATTTTCATTTTCAACAATTCTCAATCAATGGACGGTATGAGCATTTAGCAATCCTAGAATGCGTTGGAACTATTTTTGCTCTCACTATCTACTGGTTACTATTTTAATGTATATAGCTTTTGATCAATATTTGACTCTCTGTTTAAAAATAGTGAAATTTATGATGACTACACACTGTTTGCGGTAATGAAGTATGTTTCAGAAATGTCAGCATGCTATGGCGGAACAGATATATATATATATATATATATATATATATATATATATATATATATATATATATATATATATATATATATAAACCATTCCAAGCAATCTTTGCTGAGCCGCGCATACCGAAACACTTGAGGCAGATTTGTGTGCTTACCGATGGAGAAGTGAGCATAGAAATAAATACTATTGATCTTGTAAAAAGAAATAGTAAGTATGGAATAGTATTCGCACTTGAACTTGGATCGAGCGCAGCAAGATATCTGGTCAAAGGAATAGCGAGAGTTTCTGGAGGAACAGATGTTCTCGCTTCTCTCGGTGAAGAAATACGACCAAAGTGATTACCCAATTAAAAGACGCTCTACAACCGTCGATTTCCGAAGTGGAAATAATTTGGAATGGAACTTCTGTTAACAATGTAGATGTAGCTGAACGACCGGAGATTAAAACACAAAAAACACTGCTTGGTTACATGAAGCTGAAGAAAAGTTTGTATGTTAAGAAACTGGTTCATCTTAAAGGTCAAGCTCCACTTAAAATCCATCCAATCTATGACGGTTCAAGTTTGTTGGCGTACCATCTTTTCTCTGAGAACGAGACAAATATTCCAAAAAGTGTTACAATTAATACGAAATCTCCCGATATTTCATTCAGTTTTGAACTGCCTGAAGGAAAATCTTGTTTTGTCGGAGGCAATTTTATTTATCAACTGGCACCAAGAAAGAGAATCCAAAATATTGCACAATCGTTATTTAGAAATGAAGGAGTCACAGCAGAGGAAATAAAAAATGGCATTATTCAACTCCAGATCAAATAAAAGGATCATCCAAACACACAAGCTTCGCAGGCGTAGAAAAAAAAAAAGAGCCAAAAAACTGTTTTGAACTAGAAATGGTTACCAGAGAGATCAACAATCAAGCTCCATTTGGATTTGGTATAAGCCAAATATATCTTACCAACCGATTGCATAGAAACACTAACAGTTTTTCATTTAACTTTTACGATATGAGTTGTTATGGTGACGCGTCATTAAAATGTTGTGCCATTGGCTCACAATCTGGAAATACCAGCAATATTCATCAAATTAGCAATTATTTTATTAATTAAAGTTTTAATAATAATGCAACAGAACAAAGTTGTCAAAATATCTTTCAATCAATTCTTTGTGATTCTCGGCAACAAATACGAAATGAAAAGAAATTAGCATGTCCAAGTTTAAAAAGTATATTGCCTCCGAATGAATCTTTAACTGTTTCTGGTAATCCTACTTCTCACGAAAGAACTTATAAAGGTTCTCCTCACAAAATAACTTCTAAAGGTTCATTAGGAAAACCAAGATATGGTTTTTTAGGTACCATGAACTATTTAGAAGAGAGCAATGTCGTAACAGTCCAAAAGAGCTCAAGATTATCATTTGAAGAAGAAAATGCACAACTGAATATTAGATCATTATCATATGTTCCCTCAATTTCTAAAAAAAAGCTGTTCAGAAAATATCTGTAAAAATACCTGAGTGTTATAAAGAACAATTTTATGAATGCTTAAACAAATCCCCAAATGGTTTCATTGCAGAAAATAACAATACTGTAAATTGAGTTGTAGAAACTAAAACAACTATTAAAAAGATTAACAATTCTTATAGATATGGATTTAGAGCAAGAGTATAGAGTGCATTTTCTTCCTTCATCTTTAAATAAAAGTCCAAGTCTCCCAGCGCAAGTGGTTCTAATAATTTTGATAAAGGTTGTAGAAAAGACTTGGGTTTACGTGACGGAAAGGAAAAATTTTCAGATCTTGAAGATTCCTCTAAGAATGCTCGTTTTAAAAACATGGGTGTTGAACCCGTTGTATGTTTAAGAAAAAAATCGTCAAACCTTGAAATATCTGCTATCAGATGACCAACTACCTACCCTAATCGATTTGAAAGTCTCTGATGGACACTTTATTTGGGGAGGTGCGTCTTTAAACTGCTTAGGAAAGAGTCAGTCTGACACTGTGTTAACATGTCCAAAATATGCCAAGAAAGATTATTGAATCACTGCACTAGCCATAACAGTTTAGGAAAAGTTGGTTGATCAGAAAGATTTGTGGGAGTTAATTGCTTTTAAGGCAAAGAAGTTTATTTCGAAACAAATGATGGATGCAGCAAAAGGAGGAAAAATTGATTAACACAGCTACACATTTTGTTCAGTAATTTGACAAAATGCCTTCCTCACTTATTTACATTATTATTAACTCTAAAGTTTTTGTATCTTAGTTTTGATATATTTCTTGTTGTGAAAAAAAAAATTCCTTTCCGATTATTATTTGCTTCATATTTAATACATGCTTTTTTTCGTTTTTTTCTTCAAATGCAGCAAAAATACGAAGTTTATTTACTATACGCTTTGATTGTGTTTGGGAAATGATCTTAAATGCAAATTGTTCAGAAAAATAACTTCCAATTAAAGTAGGATACCTATTTTTAAATGCTAAAAGCTAATATTGGGATTACAATATATTAACAATAAATATAATTTATTTGTAAAATGTTGTAATCTAAATATTCATTTGTACACAACGGTGTAAATAACAATAATGGTATTGTGCTTATGATACAAATCCAGAGAGAAAAAAGCAACATGTTAATATTGCATATAAAATTTACTTAACGAATATATCAATACTTATTTAAATCTCGACAGTTACTTTTTTCCCTATAAAAGAGGAAGAAGAAAGTAACACATTATTATTATACATTTGTAAAAATTCTTTATTTTGGATGCTACTGGATCTAACTCATGTGAAACTATAGTTTTTTTAATCTTAACATTGGATATTTATTGAACAACCAACTCACTTTTTTTAAGTTTCAAAGGTTGAGGTATTAGGGTGTTTGGTTATTTACAGTTGGGCTGCTGGGCTCTCTCACTATTGTATGGAAGTGTAAGGTTAGTCTTTGTTTCGTGTAACGGTATACTCTTTAATGTCTAACACTTTAGACATATGTAATACCAAACAACAAAATCTAAATACAAATAATAACGTTGTAAAAATTCCTTAATTAAAGTTTAGGTAATAGGAATACTTTATCAATATTTTAAAATATTTTGCTCAAATATATCATTTCAACCCTTTTCAAAGATTGTAACATGTAATCAAATGTCATTCAGAAAGTTATCATTCATAACGTCATGTCTAAACTCTTCATGCTTGATCAAACAGTTATTTACATAGTTAGACCAAGCATCTAATTTATCACGTAATTAGAGCTTACTAAGAACATTAACAAATAATGCATGGAAATTATGATAAATGGTTCACTTGCTTTTCTGATAAATTTTAACTGGCGCATAATACTTTTAAAGAAATAGGAAAAAACCATTCATGGAATATGACGCCATGAAGAATTTTATTGAATAAAACTTTTAACAAGAAAGATAACATTCAGAAAAAAAAGTACTTCAGCGACAATATAAAGTAAATTAATGAATTAAATATCTCAAGAAGATATTTTATCACTTAACAAACGGTTTAGCTGTAATAACCAGTTTCTTCTCATTTGCTGCATTTCTCATTTGCTTCGCAATAAACCTTATAAACTTTAATACCAACTCCCATAAATCTTATTGATCAACCATCTTCCCCAAAATGAAATTAGCCAGAATAATGATTCAGAAACTTTTCTTGGCTTAACTTGGAAATGATGAAACAATGTCAGACTCTTTTCAAAATGGCTTTTATCTATTGTGTCCCAATTTTCCCAATGTAAAGAAACAGATTTCTGCATTAAGTTAGAACAAAAGTATTTTGGATAGAACAACCTTTGAAGGGTAAAAATATTCAAAATGGAAAATAGTGATATTTAAAATAAACGAATTCCTGTCGTCAGCAATTTCATAATTTACACTTTCCTCTATTTTGAAGTTAAATAAACTCAAAATTGCAATTGATCTCTTGTCATGTAATCAAACATGTCATCAATCATCTTGTCATGTCATCAATCATCTTGTCATGTCATCAATCATGTCATGCCTCTTTTCATGTTATCAATCATCATGTCAATCATGTCAATCATTTCGTCATCAATCATCAGTTAGGTGCACAAAAACAACTCTTTTCTTTTTATTTGGAAACGAATTCTTTAACAATCATGCTCAATATTATACTGGGTAAAGTTGTACCACTTTTAACCTAAATAAAAAGGGTGAAGTTTAAAGAAATTGTTTATATATATAACTTTGGTTTATTAAACAATAGTAAGATGATTTAATTTTGTTGTTACCAAATGTCTTTTGTAAAAAAAGTATTTTTTGCTTCATTTGAAAAATCTTGGTGACCCTAACGAATTGACCAAAATAGGATATTTTAAGAAAAATTTAGAAGAACAACCTTTTAAAAGATATCCAGTTTTTTAAATGCATTTTGAAAATTTAATAATATATTAAGGCCCAACCCAGGCAACAAACAGTCGCCTCTCAAACTTCCGAAAAACGTTCAGATCGGGGTTTCTAACTTGGTTCAGTATAGAAATACAGAATGATATTTCATATGGAAGTTAAAAGGAAGTCTCATTTGGTACATATTTATTTAAGTCCCATGTCTAATGTTTAAAAATTTTTTTAACAGAGCACTGGATCATTATTTTTATTTCATTTATTCTTTCAAAATAAATCCGTCCTTGCTGGCGTTTCAAATTCAAAATGAAAGAGATGATTATAACACATAATACTTTTTCCACCACCACTTCTTGGTGAGAAGCACGTTTAGAATGTTGCCCGACAATCAAATGAATTTAATTCTCCGTTAAAGTGTTATGGTTGCAGTCTAAAAGATAAGATTTCATAACTTGTGATATTCTTAGAATTATACAGCAGATTAAAAAAAAGAGTTTGCTATTTTTTACGAGCGTGCGTGTTTGTGTTTTATACGCTATACTTAAAAATTACAATTAATAAATTTTATAGATATTAAATATAAAAAAACTGTTGAATTAACCAAAAAAATTAGACGGCTATATTTTTAAAAAATTCATCGTTTATCTGTTCAAAATGTCTTAAACTTTAGTCAGACATAAAAGCAAAAACTAAGATAAAGAGACGTCGATAAAACAAATTATCATCTTACGATGTTTTTTTTTTATATTTTCACTTCCTATCATTAAAAAATGAAGTTTTATAGTTTTGCCATATATTTTTAATGACCACTATTTGATTACGAATTTCTGTAAATAGATGAATCACTTTGTAATGAAGTATTTAGAAAACAACATATTTTGAAAGTTTACAAAACAAATTCTTTTAAAGGGGTTTATTTAATTTAACTTTTAAATTGCGATCACTTTGGTCGTAATACTTTCGTTGGACTCTTGTGAGAAATATCTGATTTTTAATTCACATCTGCTCTAGTGAATCTCCTCATGGTTGCTTTTAACGAATTTAAAAATATAAATATGTTGACCGTTGTTGCAAATTTTTCTGAATATAGTTTTGAAACTAAGAAGATAACCCTTCGCATGATAAAGAAATAATCCGACGCTTTAGGAAAAACTGACTACCACCTTAAGCTATCTTTTAGATAACTGAGGATGGTGTTCAGACGTATACCAAAATAGTTTGCATGTCAAGACACGGATTCAATGTGGGATGTAATATATTTCTTTAACTCTCTTGAAAGGGTAAAGGAGGGGGGGAGGGGGAGGAGAGATCACACAAAAACACTAACCCAAACAAAATTGTATCTACTAATACTTATATTTTCGTTTTTTTTCTAATAGTTAACGGTAATTTTGGCCGCTAAGGTTGTATTAAATTCCTAGCTTTTGAAAGTATGTTTTGCTATACTTCTTTCGTTTTAAAAATGTAACTTTAGTCCCAGAGTAAGCTGGGATCTTTTGTATTTATTAGCCATATTAAAATGTACTACATTTTTACGCCTTACTTCAAATCATTTTAATGTCATAATACCTTATTTATTATTTCTTGCGTTTCTTTTTTCAGTTCCTCCATTTAATTATGTAAAGGCTATAAACCTCTATATCCCTAAATGAATGCCAAAGTTTGAAAGTGTCTATAATCTTCAGTTATAAAATATTTGTTTTCGAAATTATTTTAAAAGTAAAACTTAATAGTTTTTTCAACTTTATTATGTAAAGATAAACACTGCAAACTAATTGAAAACTAAATACTCCTGTCAGATGGTTTCGTTTTACCGGCTAGTGAGATACTATTAGGTAGTGGTAATAGCATGAAAACGACGTAAGATGAACCATAAAAGGATGATAAAAATCATTACGATATGTCCCACTCATATTAATACTTTTAATTCAAAAGGTGGGGGATGGTGGGTTTGATCAAAACCGTTAGTACTATTTTGAAGATGGGAGTTCTCAAAAGTGCGTAACAGAGGGGAGGAGAGGGGGGAGGGGGGATTCGAAATGCAAAAGTATTTTCGTACGTACTTTATCAACAACGCATAAGTGTCAGTGTTTTTCTAATCAGTGGTTCGCACGTGGCTGAAAAACTGTTTATAATAAATAATGTAGAATAAAAAATAAAATTATGATATGTTTTTTTTTTGTTTATGCATCATGTAAAGCTAATATTCGTAAAGGTATAATTGTTAAATCTGAAACAACCCTAGTACAATTTCTTGAAAAAGGTATGCTTTATTTTTTTAAAAATCATATATATATATAGACACAAATACACACACCTATATATATAGTTTATATATTATTATATTATACATAATAACCTATTTATAGTTTATATATTATTATATTATATATAACAACCTATATCTAGTTTATATGTTTTAATTATAGATAATTTTCGTTAACCAATGCCAAGATTGAATACAAAGGTATCTATTATGTGTACAAGAGAGGGCATGAAAGTTGATGAAGATGAGATGCTGCTTGAAATAAAATCTAATTCATAATTTATTATGTGTAGTTCTTTAGATGGTGAGTTTTAAAACATGAATGTTTTTCCACCTATAACAATGGCGAATAGAGAATTATTTTTATTAATGTACAGATTTTTGTTATTGTATACTCTTCACACTTATAAGATAATAATTCATATGGAATACCTACTTTTATTTCCAAGGAGAGTGTAGATATATTTGCTAATATGTTTTATGAAACTTTTATTATATGCTTAAATATATATAAATATTGTTATTACATTGAATGTTAAGAAATGTTGTACTTTTTTTTTATTTGTTTACATTAACTTTTAACTTTAATTTTTAGAATTGGTTCTAAATTTTTTTAACGATTATGCTTCTGAATTATTTCAAGTTCAAGATTTGAAGAAAGTGATATTTTGATAAACTCATACATAAAAACATATGATAGAAAGCATTTCATTAAAAAAGTTTAATAAAAAATTAAATACTTTCAATCAAAAATTAGTTATTTATGTTTTATTAGTGTTCTACCAATGCACAACTGTCCATATTTCCATTTCAAGTGCATAAATCAGATGAAACTTCGCTGTCACATTTATCATATCAAACCTATGCAAAAATATAACTACCATGTTTGCTACCAGCAGTTTTCATGCTATACCTCATCAATATCGCATTCATTAAGAAAGCATAAAGTTAATCTAACTAACTTATCACTTACAAACATATGTGAAACACTATTAAAAATAGCTGATAATATCAATCCAACAGAAATTCAAATCATGGATGAGAAAAGATAATTTTTACAACCTTCACCCTTTGTGACTTGAAAAGAAAAATACTTCAAAGAAGTTTGTTCCTGAAAGTACTTTGAATAATCTTTTATCTGACTTATGCCTGGTAAAAGATTTCAACGAGATCATGGGTCCATCTATTATAACATCTTCAGATAATTCAAATTATGATTTTTTTAAAAAGAACGAGTTTTCTTACATAAAAACTAAAAAAAGCCTTTCTATCGAATTCAGAAAAATATTATATTTATGTTCCATCTATTATAACATCTTCAGTTAATTCAAACTATGATTTTTTAAAAAGAACGTGTTTTCTTACATAAAAACTAAAAAAAGCCTTTCTATCGAATTCAGAAAAATATTATATTTATGTTCCAATCCAAGCAAATTGTTACAAATATTTTTCTTCAGTAAAGAATACAATGACCAATCCTCTGAAAATCCATGACAATTTCGTTCATGGAATCGTTTACAGCAACACAGTAAAAAAAAAACACAAAACATTCACCCTTTACTTTTCTATTATAAATTTGCAAAAATATTTAAGAGTTCAGTTAAAGCATCACAATCTTGCTCTGCTATCTATAGCAACACACATTACAGAATTTGATATTTTTACTTTTTTTTTTCTTAACCGTTTTTGTTTTTTTTTTTAACCGTTTAATTTTGAGTTTTATGAAATTTTGTTATTTTCCCAATATAAATAAATATTGTGATTATCTACTGAATGATTAAATATTTTTCGAATTGCTTTCAAATGTAATTTTTCGGTAATTTTAATTCGGAAATTTCACCGTTCTTTCATTTTTCTGTCCTGAATTTTCCTGTTCTTACTACATTATGTTCATACTTTCTTCGTTTCGAATATTTTTCTGCTCTGATATTTTACCATTCTGTCATTTTAATATTATGGTATCTTCACATTTATTAGGTGATATAAAACTTGTTGATTTTGTATATAGGTACAATGTTTCGTTCTTAGAATCAGCAAACTCTTAAAGTAACCTATCAAAAATATTGTAAAATGTTTCGAAATCATTACTCACCACTTGGATGACGAGCAAATAAAAAGTTACCTAGAAATGAAATCGATGATACTTAAAAAAGAAATCGCTGAGAAATTTTATAGCTTCTTTAGCAGATTAAGTAAAAAAAAATTTTGACAAAACAAACGTCAAATGGTTTATTCTCTTCGAATTCAATTAAATGAAGGCGATAAAATGCATATGAAAAACAGTCTGTGAACAAGTGAAGGAAATTTTTGACCAGCATTAATCTACACTATCTGATCAGTAGATTCTATAAATGCCAGCAATGTTTTCAGAAAGCAAATTGAATTGACGTTTAAAATAAGTTACCTTAATCAATTAGTCCTTAAACCCAAATCGATTGGTAAAATATTCATTCAGTTGTATTGCTACCACTATTATTGATTAATGACAAGTGATTATTTAATAATTCCATTTACGTTTAACAACTGCAGAACAATAAACCTTTTGGGATTGTTGTTTATCGGTCTTCTGTAGTTTTTTTCTATTGATTTAAAATAATCGCTTTGTTCAAAATTTCCGAAATTCCGGGTTCTGAAAACAGAATCTAGAAATTCGATTCGGGTCAGTTTCTTAAATCACAGATTTTCAGTTCGTCCATAACCAATTCAGTTTTTTGTGCAAAATTCAAAGAAAAAAGTTGTATTTAAACAAAATCGAGCTTCTTTGGGTTTTGAGTAAAACGCTACATAAATCAAAATCATTTACTTAAAAAGGACTAACCGAAATGTCAAGCATATTTTAAATTAATTATATTGGGGTAAAAGTTTTTATTAAAATTACTATGTTATTTGTATAATACATGCAATGCTATATTTGGTATTAAATAATGCACTGTAATTTGAATAAAACAAACACGCTGTAACTTATGTTAAATAAATACGTTTCAATATTACAAAAGTTAACCGTTGCAAATGATTTATTTACAAATCATTCAAAATTTAAATCGTGTCTTTTCTCAATTCATTCTTGAATCAAAAAAGAAACCAATTGCAGCTCTAATTCAAGTTGGTTAACAACTTATTATGTTAAAAGCATTGGCGTTTGTTTTTTCCAATAATAACGGATTAACTGCAAACTCTTTTTTAAATCTTTTAAGTTAAATTTTTTGAAGTTTTTTTTAGAAAGAAATTTTTGTTTGTCTGTTAACCAAGGTAGCCCTTTTTTTGGCTTTTTTTTTTTTTTTGTTATCAAAATACATGTTTTAAAAAATGCTTTTGTAAAAAATTGAGATATGGCTTGTTGTGGATTTGTTAAAAAGATAGGAAAATTAGGTAAAATAATGATTGAAAGTATTGTGGGTATGTGTTGGTTATTCCTTTTTCTTAATTAATCGAATCAGAAAATTTATACAAAAGAAAAGTTGGGAAAACATGTCACCTATTCCTGTTAAAACTATATTCACCTACTTTTATTCAAACCATCAAATGTTTGCTTCCTTTTAGATACTACTGACATACTTAGTTTTTTACTAAATCAAATAAAATAATGAACATTTAAACTGAAAGATTTAGGATTAGTCAGATCATTAATCTTTTGACCTGCTATTGTTGTTTTTCCCCTAGCTAATTGTTAAATTACAAAATAAGCCTTTCAATAAAAGTTACAAAACATATTCAATATATAAAAATGTTAATGATAATGACACTAAGAATAAAAGGTCATGTGTATCAGTCAGTGTTATTTTGTGTTTATTTATAGTTTATTTATAAAAAGTATTATCTTAAATGAGCAAGGTCTTATGTACAGCTGGTATTTTATCAAATGATCAATCCAATAAAATGGTATACACTAAATCAACTGGATTGACAGATATTTCAAGTTATTCAGAGAGAGATAGAAATTTATTATTATGGGGGTCTGGGTTATGAATATTAAATGTTTATGTTAAAGTCTGTTTTCATCATAAAACAACTTTTACTTAACAGGTTTTTAAATTCCCAAAAGAAATGTTTTGACCCGTTTAAAAGGCACATAACCAATATAGAAGGTAAAATCATTTGTTTTTAATTAGTTATAAAACTACTTTTTACAAAGAGTACATACACTATGCTTTAAATAGTTTAACATGTTTTTAATTTCTTTTTCTCAGTTCCTAAATCATACTTCTTACTGTTGTAGACCATTTTTACTCTTAATATTTATAGGTAATTTGAGAGAATTTGATATTTAACTGGAAAAAGATATGTGTTCAATTGGTATGGTAACAACACCTGGTTTTAAAATGTGTCCTTCCTGTCAAAAAGAAGTGATGCAAAAAATAGATGATTGGTCTGCATTACAGGACCACAATGGTGAGATGACTCTCTGGAACAAACTTTTTTAAACAAAGAGATTGAAGTTTCACCAGAAAAAGAATTTCTAATCAGCAGTTTTGATATTTTAGATGTATCACCAGTAAAACTTCATGGGATCCCACAACATGCAAAGATTTCCCTAGGCAAAAGAAAATTAATGCAAGCTAATGAAGTCATATCAAAAAAGCTATCAGTTATTCTTAATGTTAATACAGCAGACCTGTGAAGTGAAGTTACTGAACTACCCAATATTGAATATCAGAAGAAAGCCGATGATCTAGATAAGTTAATATTTTTAATGCAAGGAAAGCTAAAAACTGCAAATAGAACGGAAAGATTCAGGTTTTGGCTTTGATCCCTGATTCATGGCCTTTAAATAATGCAGCTGAAGTATTTAATACATAAAAGTTAACCAAAACTAAAGAAAAGAAACTTAAACCTGAAAAGGGAGTATGAGCACTTCCAGAAAAAACTAATATTGTTAGAATTAACCAGATGTCATAGGTAAAGTGGAAAGCTTTTACTGCAATGATCAGTTCAGTCGGCAATTGCCAGGTAAAAAGGATTTTGTAAGTATATTCAAAAAGAAACATGAATCAAAACGATTAGTTCTTTGCAATATTAAAGAATTATATGCTGAATTTAAACTACAAAACCCTCATTCCAAAATAGACTTTTCTAAATATGCTCAGTTGAAGCCAAAATGGTGTATCTATGCAAGACAAAAAGGAACCCATGCTGTATGCGTCTGTATGATACACCAGAACTGAAAGCTTATGCATAGTGCAGTTAAACTGTAGAAAAGTTACCATGAGTTTATTGAGAGCATTGTTTTTAGTAGAGAGTCAGGGAAATTCATGGTTCATCGATGCAATAGTTGCCTTGGAATTCAGACTGTTATCAATTATGTAACCTCAAAGTTATTACAAAATGAAAGACAATTTGAAGAGAATAACGAATTTTATGAAGATAAAAAAATTGAGTATAAACAGTGGAGTACAACAGATGGATCAGAGCTTTTAAGTTACACATCTACAGTAGGTGAATTCATAGAAGGTCTTTGTGAGAAGCTTGATATTATAACATGCCACTCTTATATTGCTAAAGCATAAGGTAAATATTTAAATAAATTAAAGTCATCAATACCCCCAAACAAAATTATTATTTTGGTTGTTTTTGCAGAAAACTTTAAATTTGTTATACAAGATGAAATCCAGAGTTACCACTGGAACCAACTACAATTCACACTACACCCTGTAGTTATTTATACAAAACATGATAACGGTGCTACTGAAAGTCAACCAACATCTTTATGTATTATATCTGATGACATAGCACATGATGTTGGATTTGTTTATTGTGTTATAAAAAGAACTGTCACATTTGTACAAGAAATGTTCTCCAATACAAAAAAAATCCACTATTTTCCTGATGGTTGTGCTGGCCAGAACAAACGTTGCAAGCATTTCTTAAATTTATGGTATCATGCTAAAGATTTTGGGACGCAATGTGAGTTGAATTTCTTTGCGACATCACATAGAAAGTCACCATGTGATGGCATTTGTGGGACGGCTTAAAGACTTGTTTCTAATGCAAGCTCGCAACTTCCAACTGGCTTACAAATTCAGAATGCTGAAGAAATGTTCAGTTTTTCAAAAGACAACATATCTGGCATCCACTTTATTTTTTTAAAGGCTGAAGATATATGCTCAGTTCGTAAATCTTTGACTCCCCAATTCAATAATGCAAAGACTTTACCTGGTACAAGAAGTTTCCATCAACTTATTCCACAGGATGCAACAAAAGAGTCTCTGAGCAGGAAGAATTCAATTTAACATTCAACCTTACAGGCTCAATACAATATCTTCAATAATTAGAGTAGGAAAATATTATATCTGCAAATACGATATGCTTAAGTGGGTCGGCTTGGTATAAGAAGTTGATGAAAACAATGAAGATGCCCTATTAAAATTCATGCATCCTCATTTATCCAACAGTTTCTTCAATTGGCCCAGCAGAGATGATTGTTGTTGGGTTCCTAAACCTCATGTCCTAATTATGCTAAAAACACTAACATTTTCAACAACAGGCCACAAATACCAGATTGACACAGAAGATTTGCCTAAGATCCATTCTTTAATTTCACTTAGCCATATTAGAAGTACACTATTGATAATGGATAAGATTCAAGAATTTATAAAGTATTTATCTAATACCAAAACGTATTTTATTACTCAAATCTGTTTGATTGTTTATAAAAAAACTCAAAACACCCACCTCTTATTTTTTCAACAAAAGACTCATTAAAATATGTATTTAAAAAAAATTAAAAGAAAATGATAAAATTATAATGCAACCTTGCTTCCCCGTCCACCCTTCTCGGTCAATTAAATTTTCCCAGATAGACTATAGGTGAAATACAATTCTTATTTTTACTTTGTTCCCATTGCTTTTATATAAAATAAACATTATATTCTAAATACTCATCTTCAAAACTATTAAGGTGCAAAACTTCAGTTTGATCAAATGTACAGTTTTACAATAACATGCAAAACAAAAATAACACAAAAACCAAGATGGTCGCCAAATGAAAAAATCCTCCAAAATAGGTGATTTTAAAATAACGATATTTCAAAAACTAATTTGATTACAGTGCTGAAATTTTACAAGGTGATCTATGTGATGTTGGTGATCATTTTGACAAAGTATGAAGAAAATCTGAGATGGTTGGTTACATGACTAGAATATTTGTCCGACTTTCTCATGGAATACCTCTTATAAAATAGCAAGAGCCATGCCATTGGTTAATTTACAAATAGTCATAAAATGGAAGTTAGTCTTTACAAAAGGTATAGTTGGGGAAGCGTTTTACGTCAACCACTTGATTTTAACGCAAAAATTACTACCAAAGTTGTTTTTTTAAGAGTAGTTGTTTATCCTCAGTAGTACATATATCATAGTTATTGAAGCTCCGGAACAAATTTCCATTGTAAACTTTGAGTGATGAAAGTAAACCTTATTTATCCAGGAGGTTAACTATAGATAATACGGCACTGTTGGGGTAAAAATCAGTTATGAAAAGGACATTTATCATGCAAGTACTATTCAGAATGTCAAATTCTATGTAAAGTAGTTCAAGCTGTAACATAATATAATTCATAATCAGTTATGAATTTGGTTTCTTTAACATATCTTGTGTGATCAAGTCATCGTTTATATGAAGATTTTGAGTTTTTAATTTTGAATTGTTCTTTTTCATTCTACTTGCTTTCCTCCCTGACACTTAAAAAAAACTGATCAGTTGTACAACCTCATCATACAACTGCCTTTCTTCAGTAGACACCTAACTTATCGAAAGTAAAAGGACTTTCATTTTTGATAAGTTAGGTGTCTACTGAAGAAAGGCAGTTGTATGATGTGTTAAATTTTAATTTTCAACTTGATAATTCTTATCATCTCACCCGTCATAAATCAACAGCTTCTTAACTTTTCAGAAGTTTCTTGCTCTTTAGAATCATCTAGTGAAACGGCACTTTGGTTTCCACTGTTTATGAATGGTCTCATCCTCATACGTCAATCCGGAACCTAAACTAGCCAGGATAACAATGTTTTTGTTACGACCCCTTGTTTCATTTGTAGAAAAGAAAGGTTTTCTTCCTTGTTGTCCCCGTTTTTTTATTTAGGCACCTATTTAATGTCTATCTAAGTAAGTTGCATTTATTTAAGAGCACTGAAACAGCCACCGGTAAAGAAGACTTGAACAAACTGTCTTTGTTTATGCCTCATGTCCCTCCCTCTTTTATGGCAAACAGCAATCTTTACAAACTCATCGAGTCCAAAGTGGATGTGTCGTTGTCGTTTAAATCCAGACAGTGTGACACCATTGCCGTGCCAGTGTCCAATACATTCAGTTGGAGATTGAGCGCCAGATCTGCCAGTGAAAGAACAGATCTGCCAGTGAAAAAACCAGATCTGCCAGATCTGCCAGTAAAAAAACCGAGGTACATTATTGTTGGATTTCAAACCAATAAAGATGGCAGTCAAGATTTAAACCCTTCCGTATTCAACCACTGGGATTTGAAAAACATGTACGTCACTTTAAATAGCAAAAGGTACCCATCCGTCGATTACGACTTGTCCTTTACAAACAACAAATTTTCGAGGGCTTACAGAGACGCGTGCTAGTTTGACAACAAGATTTTTGGAATCAGCGAAGTTATCGCTCACCCGAATTTGACGGCGTTGAATTACAGAGACATTTGCCCTCTTTTTGTTTTTGACGTGAGCAAGCTGGCCAAGTGGTTAAAATCGACCGTATTGGACGTGAAAATTAAGGCCACCTTTAATGCAAACGTTCCTGCAGACACTCAAGCCTATGCCGTGGTCATTTCTGACAAATTGCTCAGAATCAAATCCGATTGGAAACAGAATGAACGTTGTGTACTAGATCCTAAAAATAAATTGGTCCTTAATAAAAAGAATGAAGTATACGAAAAAGGATTTGAAAAATTTGCTTATCGAAAACGGCATTTCCAAAACGTCGAAAAGCAAAATAGGGTTGATGATGATTGCGATAGAGAACCATCTGATCGACAAAAATGCGATGATGGAGGACTTCAAACCGATAGACTCTAAATATGAAAGGCTTCGTTTGATCCGAAACAATCCCGTGGCTGTAAAAATGACTCATGCTGAAGCGGGCAAAGTGATTGAATATGGGTCTCTTTACAAAGCGATGAAAGAGACGGGACATAGCAACAATTATTTGGAAAGTCGAAACGGCAAAGTGGATGAAAACGGATCTAAAATAGAAATTCTTAAATAAAAATGTCGTTTCACCCGTTTTTTCTGGAGTGCAGCAAGAGAGAGCCTGATGTAAACAAGAAAAAGCAGCTCGAGGTTCTTGCGTTTAAGACTGAAAACGGTTCATTTAAAGTTCCAAAAATGTACTGCAATGAGAAAAGAGACGAGCTTTACGCGCTTTTGTGGGGAGGCAATGAGGATGACTATTCGCGAATGGAAAAAGAAATCAAAGAGCACAACAGAGAATGGTGCAATTTGAAAAAGAGAGAAAAGTTGAGAGCGATTGACAGACACGTTCTCGGCTTGGACTTTGATTTTGAAGAGAAGAAAAGAATTTCTGGAAAACTGAAAATGGACATGCTGTTCAACGCGCTCGACATTTCTGAAATTGCTGAAAATGAAAAAAAATTGAATTCGAGTTAAATAAATTTCAGCACAAAAAAAAGATGGGAGATATGAAATGATTGAAAAAAAAATGGAGTTGAAAAAAAGAAAAAAAGAGTTGGCAGAGGAAAGAAAAAAGTTGGCAAAAAGAAAGAAAGAGTTGGCAGAGGAAAGAGAAAGAAGAATCCCGTTGAAAGGAGCTGAAGAAGAAGAGAGTTGGCAGAGAGAAGACAGTTGACAGAAATAAGAAGAGATATGGCAGAGGAAAGAAGAGAGTCGGAAGAAAGAAAAAGAGAGTTGGAAGAGGAAATAAGAAGAGAGTTGGCACAGGATAAAAGAAAGTTGGCAGAAAGAAGAAGAAAGTTGACATGTGGAGAAAGAAAAAGAGAGTTGGAAGAAAGAAGAGAGTTGGCGGAAAGAGGAAGAGAGTTGGCAGAGGAAAGAAGAAAGCTAGCGGAAAAAAGAAAAGAGTTGGCAGAAAAAATGAGAGTTGAAAAAGAAGGTAGGAGAAAATGAAGTTGATAAATTAATTGAAAAAATCAGACAGCAAGGTAAAATGATTGAAAATCTTTTCAATCTCAAATTCAAGATTTGTATTAGACTGGCAAAACTGGATAGACTGTTACTTGCAGGTGAGTTTAAAAATAGATACAAGCCGATGCATAAAATGATTAAAGACCTTTTCCTTCTCAGAAGTCAGCTGTACACGGAATTCATGGAAATTCCCGAGGAGCAAATAGGTCAAAAATGCACGTACAATATTAAAACACTGTTTCATCGCGACCTGTATTATCTAGATTATTTATTGCCGGGTTTAGAACGCATGATAGAGGAATTTAATGAAAAAGACATGTTGACTGATAACCATCATACTCTAAAATGGATGCGGACTCAAATTGCAATCATGATGTTTGAATAAAAAATTTTTAAGATTCTTTGGATCCTGGAAAATTCGAAGAATTTTTTAATTCTTTTAAAAGAATTGAAAAGTTGCTGAAAATAAAAAAAATTGACTTTGAGTTAAATAAATCATTTCATAGTTTAAAAAAAATGGAAAACGCAATGGCAAAAATCAGACAGCAAAGCAAAATGATTAAAGACCTTTTCCGTCTCAGAAGAAAGTTGTTTACAAAGCTGTATAGACCGCGTGGAGAGTTGATAGAATTGCGACCCTCGGCTAGAAAAATGATGTTTGAAGATCAATACAAGCCGCAACACAAAATGATTAAAGACCTTTCCGTTCTCAGAAGGCAGCTGTACATGAAATTCATGGAAATTCCCGATGAGCAAATAGGTCATAAATACAAGGAATGGATTATAAACTGTTTAGCAATGACCTTGATTATATAGATCAAATATTGGAGATGGACGACCTCATGATAAAAGATCTTATTGAAAAAGACCTGTTGATTGACGACAATTATACTCTAAAATGGATGCGTGTTGAAACTGATCTCATGATGTTTGATTAAAAATTTTTAAATTCTTTTAAAAGAATTAAAAAGTTATAAAAATGCCTAAATATATCATCCACAGATCTCGTAAATTGCCTAAATATATCATCCACAGATCTAAAAGACCTAAAAGGAAGGTTTTAGATGTTGCTGAAATTGTTGTTGACTTAAAAAGATGGATGATGATGGGATTCTGCTGTTCCATGGTGTTAACATGGCATTTTAGATTCTTTGAATCCTGGAAAATTCTTCGAATTTTTTATAAGAATTGAAAAAAATTGAATTTGAGATAAATAAAATATTTCAGTATTAAAAAGATGGGAGATATGATAGAGTCAACATTTTCAATCAGTAAGATGAGGAATAGAAGTATGGGAGATATTATAGAGTCGGCATTTTCATTCATTTATAAAACGGATGAAAATATTATAGATAGGATAAAGTCGACATTTTCATTACGTAATAAGATCGATAAAAAGACTCTTGAAAAGGTTGTTGAAAATATGGTTGAAAAGATAGATGAAAAGATTTGCAACGTGAATTATTTTTTCAACAATTTCTTGCTGACAAAAGAATGTATGATGGTAAAAGAATTGCGGAAAATCGCCAAAGACAGAAAAGTGAAAAATTATTACAAAATGAAAAAAGCTGATCTTTTAAAAGCAATTCATTAGGTCTAGGAGCTTGAAGCACGAGCCGACTTGAAAAGTTTGTGTGAATTATTCAAAAAAATTGATACATTTCCAAGTATATACAAAGAAACCTTTCATGAAATGCTCATGAATATGCGACGCGATGAATTGTTAAGTAACGAGGGTGTGTTTCATGACATCATTTTTTATTTTGATGGAAAAGATAAAGAATTAGATATTGAAGAAAAAGAAATGAAAGAATATGCCTGTGATCTTGCTGGTTTATTCAGAAAAAATTGTATAGACTAGAAAAAAGCAACCCGTAATACGGGTTATGGTCGGTCTGTTAATTTTTGGTGGCTGTTTTCCACAATTTAAAGTTGCGAAACCATTACTATTACCCTTTTAGAAAAACGCCTTCAAATTTAAAAAATTAAACCATCTGTAAAGTTAAAATAAAAAGTATGCGGAGGTAAAATAATTTACCAATTATTTAACATTATTTGAGATATTTAAAACTGACATATGCCATATCAGTGTAAGGCAGAACCATTTTCATCGACATTACTAAGTTCAAAACAATACGTTTTTAGTTACTGACACAAAATAATATTACTTGGTCATGCTTTAAATTGGTGAAAAAGTAAAGCTAATTTCTTGTTATATTTTTTATAACATGAACTTTAATTAATAAGAGTAATATAAAGCGAACGTTAATTATACATGAATTATTAATTTTTTGGTATCCCCTTGATACATGTTTCTTTAAAAAAGGAAATTGTCTTTAAAACGTTAAATGCACACAACTAAATAAATTAACTAAAAATAACTGAACATTAGACCATTACTCTTTATGGCACTAATCTGACCATTTTTAAATATGGCCTCTTTGTTTCAACAGTTTTTAATAAACTGTAATTTGCTACCATTTACTAAAAATTCCTTTTGTTACTCAAAATTTAATTCTCTTAAATATTTTGACACTATTAAAAGACCTCCCTTCCCCGTTTTTGCCTTAATGGTGGTCAGGAGAATAGAGCTATTTTTATTAAGAGTAATCAAGTTTTTGATGAAGACCTTTTACCAGAATAATAAAATGTGAAACAATGATTTAAGAATTTAACATATATAAGAATTTTTCTTTCCTCAAA
>QPEY01000081.1:299752-314015 GCA_014706445.1 Hydra viridissima | reverse complement strand
TGACTCTCCAAATAAATGTTATCGTTGTATTTTGATGGCGATAGAATGTTCTAATCTAAAACATTTACTTTATAAATTGCACAAAATGTTTCTTTAGTAAATAATTTTTGATTTCGATTTAACCGCCTATCCAACCAGCTTTATTATAAATATAAATTGCAGTTTTAATAAAATAATTGCGCATGCGTGTACAATATTGCGCTCTGAGTTGCTTATGGCTATGTTATAGTATGTTATATTATGGTATGTTTAAGTACTAAGAAATATAAAAATATGAATTTTTAAAAAAATTATTATGAATTATAAATCATAATATATAAAATTAAAAAAAGTAAATATAAGAACAATTATAATTTAATTATCAACCAGATAGTTAAGTTTTTTAATTTGTAACAAAGTTTTATCAAAACTCCGATTTTTTCTCGATTCCGACGGAGTTTTGTCTCGATTTTTGTCGACTCTGTTTTTTCTCGATTTAAGATCCTCTGACTGAAACCGATACAAGACAATTATTGATATCAGAATATTTTAATACTTGGTTAAAAAGTCAATATTTTTCATTATTCTGCCTGATATCATAAGTAATGATCGACCGAAACCGTACCGAAATTTCGACTCAGTAAAAACGTAACCAAAATTAAATCAAAACTGAAACCGATATTAAAATAGGCCGACCATCATAACCGATATTAAAATAGCACCACCACTGCTTTCGGTCTTACGACAAGCATCAAAGGGGTGAACAAAAGATCTATAAATTTGATCAATCCCGACACAGGAGATAAAACTACCGACGCTAGAAATAAAAAGACTGATAACGGTGTTAAAAAGCCAGAAGAGATTGAATCAATTGCTCCTTTAGCAATTTCAAGTAAACTTGTTAGTTTATTTTTCCCCCCTCATTAAAGATAAGGGGTGTATTTCAACCTGTTGAGATTACACCTGCCCAAACCATTAAACATGCTTGTTTTTGAAAAACTAATATCAGTTAACAACTCATTAAAGAAGCATTAAAAAATCTTTAGGAAAATGATATTTGGGAAAAATTTGTCTAGAAATTTCCCTAAAAGTATTTTGTCTAGAAATTTGATTTATTTCAAGAGTAACACAAATTTGGCAGAAAAATCAAAGAATAAAAAAAATTTTGAAGTGATGAAAAAAGTTTCAAGGGTAAAAAATCTGTTTTAAAATGTTGACTTTTTAAGCGGGTAAAAGAAAGGATTTAAGTGTGGTTTAATAAGAAAGAGTTCTCGTTTAACACGAAGAGGGTTATTGACAAGTTCAAGTTTCAAAAAACAAAAATTAAAATTTTAAGATGTCGTGTACAAATGACAACGACATCAAGAAACTGATACCAATAAAAGTAAAAGACGAATACAACTGCTTGTCGTAAGATCGAAAGCAGATGGTGGTGATATTGTCCAATGACCTTTTTATTTCGTTTTAAAGAAAACGAAAACTATTTATACTTCCAAAAAAAGGCAAATCGCCTAAGCAAATATTTTTCTGATTAAAAAATGAAATCAGATATGGATTCTCCATAAATTTTCACAACTTCCACTTATGCTCGAAATTATAAAATATATCATGCTCTATACTTTTAGCTCTGCAACGGTAAAAACAGTTTCCTCATCAGACATCTTTCACCTAGTAATAGCAGAGTTACTTTATTGATAAAAAACCGAAACTATCAGCTAAATTAGTATTAACAGTATTAAATGAATCATACATTTTTACAACTTTATTTGCGGTAAATAAAAGTATTTATCCTGTAAATTATGATTATTTTTATGCTTTTTATATATTACAGTTTCCGTTTCTTCTCATAATTCTTATTTTTATCAAAATTCATAAATTTTTTTATTTATTACTTTGGTTTTGGCGAGGTTTTTTGTTTAGAAACTTCCCTAAAAATATTTATTATTGACTTTACACCAGGTATTTTTATTTGAATCAATTAAAATTTCCAATTCAGTACAAAAATGCTATAGCGAACCTGTAAGGAACCAAGGGTCTATGTCTCAAAGCAGTAATTACTTTTTAGCGACACAATTTGGTGCTTGCGTTCTGGTCAATTTTGATTACGTTTGATTGCAAATTAGTTGCTCTTTGAATATCTAGTAGTGAAAAACGGCTTTGGGACATGCGTATTCAGCCGTAAAGTTGACATGTTTCTCTAACCCTTTGTTAACACAGGGGTCTAAAGGGTGTCGACTACGATAATCTGATATCTTTTTTTTTCCTTGGATGTAGTGTAGATCAAAAGTATATCCCTGTAATCGTATATATGCTCATTTCAATATGGTACTGTAACATTTGGGATGTTTGAAGTGTTTAAAATAGCATTGTTATTGCTGTACATCTTAAAGAAGTGTCCAAACAAATATGTTTTGTTGTGCTTGCAGAGGTATACCAAAGAAAAACATTATCTTTTAAGTAAAGAATAGCGCTGTTGTAAAGATGGCAGCACTTTCGAGTTAATGGATATGAGCTTAAAGTTTTATTTTTTGGATGTGTTTTGTGCAATGACTGCTAATTGCCGACAAGACTTTGATTGGTGAAGACTAGTGTATTTGTTGGGATCGAAGTATGCAATGTACGAGTTTGATGTCATAGCGTTTTTTAGTTTATCGAATGCTGGCTCTCAAAGTTCCGGTTTCATAATGAAGCTCTATGAAGAAGTTTACGTAAAGGATAAATAATTGTATTGTAGTGTAAAATAAAACGTTTGAAATAGTTCATGAGAGCGAGAAAGCTGTTCTTAATATTCAGAAGTTTTTCTGGATCTGGTTGCATTCCTTTGCTTGAAAATACAAATCCAAAAAATTTGATTTTTTCTTTTACAAATATGTTCTTTAGAAAATTTAAAGTGAAAGCTCTCTGTCTAAATCTTTCTAACACTTTGTTTAATACAAAATCATGCTGTTTTGCATTTGAAGCAAATATGTTCAGAGTTCCTTCAACATCTTATAAACATTCTCGTAAAGGGAGAAGGTTTAAATGATTTTGTAGTTCCTCCTACGCAGAGTTTAAAACGCTTAATAAAAGTTTCGGATTAAAAAGTTGTTAATGATCTCGACTCCGGCGCAAGTTCGAGCTGGTGAAATGCCTTCATTAGATCTAGTTTTGAGAAGATGACTTAGTCTTCTAGCTTTACAATAAAATTGTCTAGGGTTGGAGTTGAAATAAACGTTCATTTAATAGCAAATCCGTATGTTGTCGTCGTTTTGTGGAACGAATACAATTATACTTATCAAGGGATTTTCAATTATTCATTCTGTTTCAAGCATGGTAAGTTTATCTCCAACTTTTTCTATAAATGCAAAAGGAATTCTTATTTCTCTTTGTGCGACTGCTGCTTCACTTTTATTAATTTTCAACTTTATTAGGTACCAATGCCTGTTAACTCGGCTAAAAATGCATAAGAATATTTTTAAGAGTAATCGTCTGTGTATTGGATTATGGGATGTCTTGCGGGACCATATTTTAGCATAATATTTTTTAAAAAGCTGTTGTTTACCCAAAAAAGAAGTTGAAAAAGTTGAAATTATTGGAAGCAATGAAATTGAAAATAATTGTACGAGTAATTAAACAGATGTTAAGATCGCTTATAGAAATAAGTATTTGTCAAGTAAATATTAGTCGGCTAAAGGAAAAGTTAGACAACCTAAAGATAAAGCAAAAAGTCTTTAAAAAGTGTGATGGTTTCATAGAACACATCACCAGTTTATCTAAAAAATTTCAACAAACACACAACTACAATTTTTTGAAAGTCAATTACGTATGAATAACCGTGTTAAAAAAGGAAAACATTGGACTCTTAAAGATAAACTTTTTGCTTTGAGGATTATGTAGCGCAGTCCACAAGCATTCAAAATGTTTATGAGTTTTTTCATTACCTACTGCAAGGACGGTTTAAATATTTCGTGAAAAATCTTTTTGGAGCTTAGAACCTGGATTATCCAATATAATTAGGGCTTAACTAAAAATAAAATTTGAGAGGAAGTGTAGCCTTGTTTTTGATAAAATGTCTTTAAAGCAACACCTTGATTTGACAAAAACAGTGACAAGGTCATTTGAATTCAATATAATGGCAAACCATTGCACCAAGTTCTTGTATTAGTGGTCCGCGGGTTATCAACGAAAGGGAAACAACCAATTGCTTCTTTTTATAGTTATAATGCCATTTGTTCAACCAATTTAGTTAGAGTAGCACATAGTGCTATGATTAATCTACATAAAACAGGTTTAACTGTAAGATGTCTTGTTTGTGATTAAAGCACAATTAATATTAGAGCTCTAAAATTTCTAGGTTTTTCATTATTAAAACAACAAATTACTCATCAAACTACAGGGGCAAAAGTATTATATAAAACTTTATCCACTACATCTAGTAAAAAAGGTCAGAGATAACATAATGCAACAAAGCATGTTACTTGACGGTAAGATAATCTTGTGAAAGCATCAGCATAAACTCTAAAAAATGGACAATGTTGATGCTCTCCAACTTGCTCTAAAATAGCCTGATTGTCATTTAGATTCAAAATCGTATTTGTCCATGCGAGTTAAGTTGGCAACACAAATATTTAGTAGTCAAGTTGCTACTGCTTTGAATGTATATGCTTCTATCAAGCTATTGGCTGAAAATGTTTTGTCTATAGCCTTTTTTAAAAATATTGATGTTTTGTTTGACATACTAAATTCTCGTAAACCAAAAGCAGATAAACAAACAAGTTCTGCAATAACTCTTAATTATAAGCTCGAAGAATTGAGAGCTTGGATCAAAGGGTGGCATTTATGTGGTGCTCACAGTCAAAAGGTTATATCCAGCTATCGGTATTAAGATGTCGCTATTTCTAATATTATTTGTCTCACAAACGAATTGTTTCTTGAAGATTTTTTGTATGTTTGCACAGTTCAGTTTAATCAGGATTGTGTAGAGGATTGTTCAGTTTAATCAGGATTGTTTTGCATCATTACGAAGTAAAGGAGGTCCGAATGACAGACCAACAGCAATTCAATTCAAATCAGCTCATCAAAATGTGTTAGTAATCTTTTCAATAGAACAATCTAAATCTATTAGTAATTGCAAGAGTCAGATTTCTCTGTTGCAAGTACAATTGACTCAATTAGCAACATAGTATTTGACAACCAAATCTCTACAAATGAACAAGTAATATTACATATAAGTATAAAAAAAATTAATAAGAACATTGCGTGTTGCGAAATATTTTAAGTGATTTAGTTTTCTCACATTCAGTTAAAGAGGTTTTGAAATCAATTGCTGATTATTTGATCAAGAAAGTTCAAATTTGTCAAAAATGTATTCAAGTTCTTTTCAAGTTTGAGTGAAAGTGATTTATTTAATATTAATTCTTTTTTTTACGAAACTTGCTTCACGAAGTGGAAACTGTTTTTCTAACGCAAATGAAAATTTTATTGACAACAAATTATTAAAATAATAAAAAGTGATTAAAATTTTACATATTTTTATAATGAACACGATGATTATGCCTTTTACTTAAAAGAAAGTCTAATTAGAAACTTTGTTTGTATGAGAATCTTCTTCTATCTTTTTTAATCGAGATATGGCACCACGAAACAAGTCATGAAAAATTGCCTCGTATTATCAATGCTTAACTTTACTTTTAAGATATTTTCCGAAAAAATAATTCTTAAAAAAAATTTTTCTTTTTTTTTTCTCATCAGCTGTCAGTTTAGTATTTGAATAGGATATATATTTAATTCAGAAACGATAAAGTGATAATATGTGATTAAAAAGTTATATGCAAAAGCTGCGTTACAAATATATATCTTTTTATATCATTGCAAATATTGGCAGGCATTGCTTGGCAGTAAGAAAGTATTCCTACTCATCCGCTAAATCAGAATACGAGTTTATAAGTTAATCACAGTATGAGTTTATAAGTGGTCGTAATATTTTCGGAGCGTTTGAAAGGAGAGAATTTTTTAATTTTTTAGTTCAGCATGGAATGGGAAGTTCGTTGTTTACTATCATCAAAACTATTTCCTATCTTTTTTTTCTCCTAGGTTTTTGTTCAAAAGTTTCTAGTTGACACCAGCATGCGGGAGAGTTTTATTTAATTATATTAAACCTAGTAGTTTAGAGTCGTTTGCAGATAACAGACTTTTATGGAGGGTTTTGATCACGTGGAATGTGCTCTGAAGAATTGCATTAAACCCTTTATAACTAAGTTGATCTGTGTTTAAATTTTTGGACTGTTATCCACATAAGTAATTATCTCCGTTTTGGACTGTTATCCACATAAGTAATTATCTCCGTTTTAGATATACTTTCGCAAAAAGGTCTTTTAAGGAAATTGTTTATCTTTTCAAATGTTTTAAAGTTTAGGATTTTGATAGAAACTCCGGTATTAGAACAGTTATTGGTATACTTTTTATGGTAATCAGAATCTTAGCATTCACAGAGAACAAGCTTCCAGCGCTACTTGACATTCTCTTCGCACCCCCTCCTCCCCTCCTCTATTTTTATGATTGATTCTGAGAGAAAATTTTATGCTGATTAAGAATTGTACAAAAACATAGTTCTCAAAATCAATCCAACCATTAACGAATTTGAATCTCTTTCCTTAACAGAAACAGAAGTAAAGTTCAAGTACAATATTAAAGGTACAATTCTCTAATGTAGAACTTATGGTTTACTCACTGAAAATATAAAAAGTAGGGTATGTAACGTGTCCTGCTCACAGAAAGTATATAATGGATGAATTAATCATTTCAGGCAGCTACTTTGACAAATCCCACCACATTTACGGCAAATATTAGAAGTGCAGGTAAGAACCGAGGATTGTCAATAAGCGATACAAGGCAAGAGTTAACATTGGAAGCGATGACACCGTTGTTGATTGGAATCAATTTTGTGTTTCATATTTTCTCAATAATTATTACCCAACAGGTGGCCCAGGGTGCATTTTTAAAATTAATGAATCTGCTTTCTGTCAAAGGAAGTATCAAGTTGGTAGAGTAATCCCACAGTAGTCGATATTTGGTGGTAATAAACCTGCAACAAAGAAAACTTTTTAATTCCTATCCAAAATTACGACGCTGTGATTCCAATACATCTATGGATACTTCCTGGCTCTATTGTCTAGAATGATATGCGGGCAGCATAAAATGACTAGTAAGTTCCTACATAATTACATAGCACCGTTAATCACACTCTTAACTTTGTAGATCCCCAGACAGACGTGACAACAAGGTAAGTAGAAGCTATGTGGTATTGAGCTAAAGTAAAGTTTAAGTCAATAATGAAGCCAACTAACCGTGAAATCATAGCTGATTATTTTTCTGAGTTTATATGGATAAAAAGATTTCCGAACGTCGATTTTGTCATTTGGGATCAGGTTGCAACAGCATATCCTGTTTGATTACCTCGAAATTAAGCTTTCTATGTGCATCAAACATTGCATACTTTATAATTCCTGCCGACGATCATCTAAATCTAAAACCGCTATTTTAATTGTCACCCAAATTCACTAAAAACATTTTTGCAAAGAAAATTAAAAGAATTCCATATTTTATTATTAGATAAGATATATTAGATATTAGTGGGTTGAAATTCGTTTCCGCATCGGTAACAAATTCTTTTCAGCGATCTTTTTTCTAACTCACACGGTGTTTTGAAGATTGCTTTACTGGCCTGTGATAAATTTGTTTTCGAAACTGGAAATACTTCGTTATGTTTTATCCTTTCTTTCTAGAGTTTTTCTATTTGATTGTCCATCAACTCAAGTGTTTTTTCCATAGTTAACAAATCTTGTAAAGTTTTGTTAGGGTTTTAGAAACTGTATTTCCGTAGTTTTGAAATGTTTGTACGAAGTTCGATTCGTTTTTTTACTTCTTTATCCCTATCAGCAAACTCGTATTTAAGGGCTTGTTCGTCTAAATGAACAGAGAATTGTAGAGTGGCTTCAGTTGTACATAAAGCCGTTATGCGAAATATAAAAACTTAATAACTGAAGTTAACTTGAAGTTTAAAATGTTCATTTAAAGCTTCATTAGTTTGATGGTATTTAATTGGCGTATCTTGAGGTATAATGTTTTCATAAATTTTGTAAGTGTTATCCCCAATTAAAGTGAGTTCAATTAAAGGATAGTTTTTGTTTGCCGTCTGTGATTATTAGTGGACTGCTAAGTCCAATCGTTTGATGTAGCGTTTCTAGCTAAAAAACACTTTACTAGCATCTTCAATATATGAAAGAAAATGGTGGAAAGTTAGGTAAATTAAAGAATTTTATAGCCATGGATAGAAAAATTGTTTTAAAAGTCTAACGTTAATTATAATTTTACTTCAATTCGCTTAACTTTTACCTTCATCGACAAACATCGTACTACAACCTTTGTTATCGCTTGTTTCTATACTAATGACTTCACTAAATTACAGTGACATAAATTAGTTTTTTTAAGATCCATCAGTTCACAACTTTATAAAATAAGTATCATTCGATATTTTAAGTTTAACAAAATTTAATAAAGTAAATATCATTTCATATTTTAAATTTCCGTTTTCTTTATACAGAGAAAAGTCGTTTATTCAAAATTTTGCTTTCTTTAAAGAGTAAAGTTAAAAAAGAAATTTAATAAAAGTCTTAGAAAAGAAGAAAGAGCGAGCTCTTCGAGTTACTAAAAGATTTTGAGAGGAGAGCTGCTATCTTCAAAATAAGTTCATCAAGTTATTACTAATCTTCACTTCGTGCTCTTTGTTATTCATGTTCCATATTGAACACATTTGTAACTAAAAAATCGTAGTGACAAAATGCATAGACTTTCTGTTGAACTTACACAGTTTTTCTTGCAGATAAATAAACAGAGTTAACCACATTTTCAATTCAACGGTATACCATTTAAATTGGTTTTATATAAGGTATTTTTTAAATGGGGATCTCATTAAATTTAAATTTTATTTCTGAAAACCAATGGTATGCCGTAACTTTTACGGACCTGAGCAGACATTAAAAAGTTTTTATTTTATCATTATCGTAATCATTTTTATTGATTTTAATGTAAAACATTATATGAGAAATACAAACAATTTTAAATTTCGTCTTCGTTATTTTCTTTGGATTCACGATAAGTTTTTCTATAATATTTGGGGGCCCCATCATAAATAGGCGGTTTAGTGCAATTGCACTTGTTCAAATTGGGACAGCAGGGTGCTAGTGAAGATGATAAGTGTTTTACTGCAACAGATATTTTTTATTCAGTTGTTAACGGGTTTTAGCCTCACGTTTCTTTTTTATTTTTGCTTTTTGAGAGTCTTTAACTTAATCCACTTATTTTGTCTTAGGGTGTAAGACAAAACGTTTTTTGTTCGTTATTAATTTGTCAAATGTTCAGACGAAAAAATACTAAAGTATCTACCCGTTTGCAAAAGTGATGTAAGGAACTTTAAGTGATAAAGATAAACTTTAAGTGATAAAGATTTTTAAAGAAGAGCTTTATTACAATAGACGCTTTCTTGATACTCATACATACGTTAGAAGCTCCAAATTTTTAATTTGTTTCTGTTTAAAAAACTTTTGGTTAAAAAGCGTTGACGTTTTTTTGCAGTTAAGACCTAAGATAGAGCAATGCAAACTTGAAAAAATCTCTCTTCCTTTTTAAATCAAGGAGACCATCAACAGTCGCACAATGAGTCCAAAATGCGAATAAGTGGCCAAAACTTTTTTCTGATTTTTTTTTTTTAACAGAAAGTGAACTTTGTGCAATATTTTTACTTTAAGCAGATTTAAACTGTATTTACACTCAACATAGAGTCGTTTTCTGAAAAGAAAGTTTATAGCTTTGTTTTCGTAAAATATTTATTGCAAGGAGTGCATCTAGAAGATTTTAAAGTTGTTTTTTCTTTGTCGTAGATTAAATATGAAAAGATTAGAACTTATAAACATAATTCAAGAAGTTAATGTTAATCATGCGAACTTGCAAGCCGTTTTAGAAACTGAAGCAAAAAATAAATTGCTAACCAATGAAGAACTGTCTGATGTAGAACTCTCAGAAAAAATTAGACTTTTTATTTATAAATTTAGAGTTAAATATGCAAAGCATAATCGCAATTTTAAAAGAGTAGTTAAAAAAGAAGTGCCCTGGTTAGAGGGTGAGTTGTTTCAGAATCAAAATACTAAACATGATTCAACTTTAAAAGCTGGACGACCAGAAAAAGAATGGATAGAGTATTCATTAAGAACAAAATAGAGGAAAGTTTCAAGGTTGTTTCTAGTTTGGAATTATTATTTTCGTTTTTAAAAGCCACTGATTAAAAACATAACTTTTAATAAAAATATATATATATATAGCAGGGCAGATGAGACATCTTAGTTGTGGTGGAGCAGGAAAACTATTGTATAAAATAAGAGGTAAGAGGAGCTCTTAAACCTTGGATAGTAATCTTCCTAGTGATGGTGTCACAATAAAAATACTCAATCCTGTTCAAGAAGTCTATTTTTCATTATAATCAAACACAGTTTTTTGTGGTTGATAAATATACACCCACAGTTCCACACTTGTGTGGTTAAGGCAGTTTTCCATAGTATCAATTTTTTACATTATCATAATGGAAATAGTTTATCAAATAATGATGTTGTTGATTTTTATTTTAGTTTGGCTAAAACTCATACAACTGTAGAATTTGCAGAAGCTGCTGTTGTACGTGCAAAATCAAGTCCTGAAAAATCTGATCTCGGAAATAATATTAAAATGTTTCCTAAAGATCTACCAGGCCAAACATACCAATCTGATAATTATCAGCCAACTATGATTTCTGCTGATTAAGCTTTATCACTTAAAATTCAATATGATTTGAGTGATTTACAATACCAAATTATTCGAAACTCTTCTCTGATGCAAAATACTGATATTTATCACCCATTAAAAGCAATCTTAAAATCAAAAGCAGATTGTTATCCAGAGGGTTTGCATATTACAGAAACGTCTGCAAAGTGTAGTTTGCAGAACATGGTTACCCATACCTTGCTTCGAATTTTTTGAAATGTGGCATGGATGGTGCATCTTCACAAAGTATTTGTAATCAAAGGTTTGATGATTCTGATCTTACTAATGAAGTGCAGAATGAACAGTCAGTATTTCAAACAACAATAGTTCCTTTGAAATTAAAAATTGGAGGTTCAAACATATGGAATAATCCTAAACCATGTGTGTGTGTGTGTGTGTGTGTGTGTGTGTGTGTGTGTGTGTGTGTGTGTGTGTGTGTGTGTGTGTGTATGTGTGTGTGNACGTCTGCAAAGTGTAGTTTGCAGAACATGGTTACCCATACCTTGCTTCGAATTTTTTGAAATGTGGCATGGATGGTGCATCTTCACAAAGTATTTGTAATCAAAGGTTTGATGATTCTGATCTTACAAATGGAGTGCAGAATGAATAGTCAGTATTTCAAACAACAATAGTTCCTTTGAAATTAAAAATTGGAGGTGTGTTTGTGTGTGTGTGTGTGTGTGTGAATATGAAGACCACACTGCAAAAACAATTAAGCTACATTTTTATTGTTTTGAGTAAATTAGATTTTAAACTTCAAAACACCGCTCACTTATTTGTAAAGCGTTTTTAATTTTCTCTTTTTTATTATTTACTTGAGCAAGGTCTTTAATAAAAACAAAAGTTTTACTGTCAACATTACTTAGCAATTATGTTGTTGTTATTGTTTACCGATGCCATACCTTTTTGGTGCTTGATTGTTTTTCCGTTTTATACTTTTTTTTTTTTCAAAAAATGTTTTGTATAATAGTAAATTACAATTTTAACTGGTGCAGTGTAGAGTGTATCTATCGTTTTGTCTTGAAGAATAACCAATACAATAAATTAACGAAAACTTAAACTTTATTAACAAGAAATAAGATGCGTTTTAGTAATGATGATCAGGATTAATTAAAAAGTAAAAGGTGATTATTTTTAATCATCAGTGTCTGAGCTGCTTTCTTCAGAACCGTCAGTGATGTCTGTAACTAAGGTTGAAAGGTTGTCAAAGAATGCATGGTTTCAGGTCGACAAAAGTGCTTGAGAACCTGTAGATCTTCATACTTTTCTTTGCTGACCGCAAGATCAGTCGGGTAGAGCTGCACCAGCATTGAAAGATTTCTAAGAATTTATTCCTTTTTCTGGGGTTTTGCTATTGCAGCGGTTTCCATTGAGCCATTCCAATTATTTCTATATGACACCAATATGGGATGCTGAACCTCAAATCGGGTTTCCTGCACTGACCTTGTGGGAAAAGGACATGTTGCTTTAAAGTTTTGTTTCATGTGGTCAGTGAAGCTCAAAAACTGGTTGCGAGAAAAAAGAATAACGTTGTATAATGTTGGTTTAATTCTAGCTTTCTCTAGGACTCTACACCAGTCTTCTGGCAACTCCACATTAGCCTTTTGGTTTACCAGGCCCATATCTCTGTCACACTCCATGTAAGAGTGTCCTCTGATGGGGAAAGTCAGCTTGACAGTCTTGAAGCGCTTGTAGGTGTGGATCATTGTGTAGAAGAAACGAGTGATGGTGAAGTTCTTGTTCTGTCCAGCACATCCATCACAAAAAGCCTCGAGGTCAAAGACATTACTCGAAAGATGATTTGTAAAAAAATGATACAACATTGACGCAACGTCATTTGCACCCTTCTTTCCTTTGGTCTCGTCGTAGGTATATATGTATACATCATTTGTGGACAACACGTGAATGTTGAAAGATACAAAAGTAAGTTGGCAACGGTAAAAGACTTCATTACACGTCTTGTTTGGTATAGGTTAACTTTTTTGATAACTAAATGATATTGCCTCAATCGCTTCAGTTGCTTGAGCACGTCTGTGTGCCTCCGACTTTCTTGTGTAAAATGTATCAGCTTTGCGTTTGTAAAGTTCATGTTGTTTGGTCAGTTTTTCTTTTTCCACATGTAGGACATCTACGTCTCCTTCATTCTTTGAGATGCATTTTTCCACATGCTCTATTTTTAAAACTAACTCGTCACAAGTCGCACAAGTGTCTTTCCTTGGGTATCCAAACCCTATACTGAAGTCCTTAACGAAAACTCTGCGATAAGTTTCGTAAGTTACCTCTATGTCAGGATATGTTTCTCGGAAGAGGGCGTGCATTTTGCTGACGTTAAGCTCTGCTGAAAGATACAGCTTTCTAGGAGGACAACCTATTGTAAAAAAGATTATTAGTAAGTGTGAGTAATAGAGGCGGATTTGTTGATTAGGGGAAGGGTGTGGGGTGTGGGTGGTAAGTGTTGCACATTTTTGTTTAATTGTTGTCCTGTAGTTACTAAATAAACAAATTTCTCGTGCATAAAAGTTTTTTTGTCACATACCAAAATTAGAATTTTTTCCTTTGTTAACAAAAGAATCTCCTCCTCTGCCCTTCCCGTTTAACTAAAGTTAGTCCTCTCTTACTCAAAAAAAATGATAACATTATTAATCCTCCTTGTGGCAGTGCTAATGTAAGTTATAAATTAGTGAATATCTTTCCATACACAGTCGGCCGTTATGACTACACAGTTAGTCTAAGTTAGTAATGCTAAATTAAAATTATTATTGAAATAGAAATGTTTTATAGTATGGTTATTAGTTTATTAATTAAACTGTTATAAGTCGGTATTGCTCTATCTGTATAGTATAGGTTGCTAGACAGTGTGAAAAAAGGGTGCGATACGCAAACATCAACTTGAAATAGAGGTTCCACTAGATGTTTAGCAATGGTACGAAAAAAATACGGTCAACTGGTATTACTACAGCCTACAACTAATCTAAGTGATAACAGTTTATGATATTTCTATATTACAAAATTATACTTGACTGCATTTAGTAACATGAACTGATTGTGATTTAATATTTAATTTAGCAGTACCAGATCTTGTCATGATTAACTTTGTAATACAGAATAAGCTATATGTAAAGATGCGTTTTCAATAATTTTTAATTATGATAATATAAATTATTATAATAACTACCACAACTATACATTTTTTAACAGGCATACTTTGAGTAATAATTATAATTTGCTATTTACCTGTTGAGGTCAAAGCTTTTTTGATGTTTTGTACCCTTCTGTTTGTAATGCCAAACAAGGCTATAAAGGCTTTGAAGCAGACTTTCTGTTCTACATAAGTTCCACCACGCATGACTCGTACATGATAAGAATAGCTAAACTCATGGAACTGGGCTTTCCCTTCACAACGAGTAGGTCTTCTCTTCAACACTTTCTTTGTCGTAATAAGAGAAGATAGAAA
>QPEY01000081.1:281324-295403 GCA_014706445.1 Hydra viridissima | reverse complement strand
ATGTATGTATGTATGTATGTATGTATGTATGTATGTATGTATGTATGTATGTATGTATGTATGTATGTATGTATGTATGTATGTATGTATGTATGTATGTATGTATGTATGTATGTATGTATGTATGTATGTATGTATACTCATATATACCTATATATAATTAGTACAATTAAGTTTTTTATTAAAAGGCTTGATTATTTTATAGTTATTGTGATTTAAACTTTTTATCTTTGAACTTTTAAATGGCCTTTTCTTTCAACTATTTCTGTTTTATTGTTAAATCAATCTTACATAAATGTTATTCCAACTGTTTAATGTAAAAACTTAGCTAACCTTAATACAAAATTACTGTAGAGATGTGTGCTAACACAAGGGAATTTTCCTTTATTTATATCACACAAAATCTAAACTTTTTACTGAAGTATTTACCTCTCTAAGAGTTAGAATGTAGCAAATGCAATTCTAATTACAACACATTTGTTAATGTTTTTACAAGAACATCAACATTTTGGTGTAATAGCAAAGGTAGGTGTGCTATTACCACAAAATGTTGCAATAGTAGCACAACGAAAAACAAAAGTAAATGAAAGAAATTTGCGAAATTTCTCTTGTAAACCTTTGGTTACGTTTCAACAATATCATCTTAAATAACGCAGATAACATTCAAAATAATGACGATTATGGCAAAACAAAACTCAGCTAAAACTCTGTAGCCGCCACAATCGGGCCAGTATTGGCCCAATAATTATATGCTGTCGCAATGGCATACGACTACTTGCTAGAAGCTTGCCAGACTCGCACCAGTACTGGCCCGTTACTAATATATTTAACACGGCGTGCATAGATTCGCCGGATTTCTGGTTTGGTGTAGTGTGTTGTCTCGGATGTTTAACTAAACTTGAGCTAGGTGTTCGGATGAGCCAGGGTAATCAATATATTTTAACTTATCCTATCTAAGCTTTGACTGTGCGAGGTGTGTGGGCAAGAGCCGTATCTTGTTTAATAATTCCCCCCATTTGATCAATGAATATGACTTATGGGACTATCCGAAGCCAAACTTTTCTCACTTATTACTATTTTAAATAATTGTAAGCCCACTAGCACATATCATCAGCAGTTCTCTAGCTTCCTTATACTGGTGCGTTGGTTGATTCAACCTGTATAAATTGCTTTAAGAGGTTGAATCAGCCATTATTACATTCTTGGTATTATGCTAGTGAACTTGTCAGTAACAAGTTTGTTTAAAAGAATATTTCTGTCATACAAAAAAATCTGCTGCACAAACGGTTACCATTTTTGTAATGTTTTCTAAAAAAATTGCAAAAAAAATTTCATTTCGTCTACTTTTTAAAATACTGGCAATGCTCAATCACATTAGTTTACCTCAGTAAGTTGCTTAGCTACATTGTTTAGTTATTAAAAAATAATTTCGAAAGGTTCTTCATTAAGAAACTCCGTATTAAAACTGAAATTTTGATATTCTTCGTAACAGTAATTTGTTAATGTAATAATGTAATCGTGGTGTTATAATATAAGCATAATGCAATGATGTACTCTGAGTGTTTTATTTAGGAGTAACCAACATTTTGAAACAACCAAATGCTATAGCAATCAAACTCAATAGTAAACAAAAAACGAGTGAATGATAGATAATAATCAATATTACATAGCTGCTGTACATGTATGACAATCTAAGTTAACAACATTTTTATTTTAAAAACATTCAATGAGACTAAGAATATGGTGGTTATTGGAATCTAAATTAAATAAAAGCCTATCACAGGGGATATTACACATATTCTCTATGTGTAATAAGTTACATATAGGATATGTATGCATACTTTTACATTTGTATTATTTTCAAACATTCAGTGAGACTAAGAGCATGGTGTTTATTGGAATCTAAATTAAATAAAAGACAATCACAGTAGATATTACACATATTCCCTATGTGTAATAAGTTACATATAGGATATGTATGCATATTTTACATTTGCATTATTTTCAAACATTAAGTGAGACTAAGAACATGGTGTTTATCGGAATTTTAATGAAGGAATCAATTTCTCAATAAATAAATCCCTGTAGCTAAGATTAAAAAAACCACTGTTTTATATGAGTTAGATTGAACAAGATCTGAATGAAATAGTTAAAAAACATTATATTGGATTTTAACTCTTTTTTTTTTAGGGGAAATATTTTAGCTATGCAGCCTTAAGTAACAAGCAACTTATCATTTACAGTTTATACCCATCAATAACATGTTATTTTTTTCTCTTTGGATTTTTATTATAAGCAGAATAGCAATATTGTCATCCATAGTGCATTTAGGTGTGCTAAAACTAAATAAAATTTTATAAAAGAGGTTTTTTCACATTTAAAGCATATTTATTGTTCAAATGTTGTAGTCTGAAATTCAGCTTTAAACATTTAATAATAATTACTCAACTAATTGGAAGATATTTAAGGACGATCCGCATTTAAGATTACTTCCCAATCACAATGAAAGAGCAATGCCAAAAAATTTCGCATTGGTTCTGCATTTTAAACACACAGGAGAAAATCATGAATGACGCGAAGAAGAGTTGTACAAAAACAATTTTTTTAAAACTTTGGAGACATTATAATGTAAATATGAGAAGAAGATATTTTGTCAAACTACTCAAAAAAATATTTAGCTGCGTTCATTAAGTTTTTCTCATTTTCTGTATCCATCATTTGTTTCGAAATAAATCTCTTAGCCTTCAAAACCACCAACTCCCACTCATCTTTACGGTCGACCATTTTTTCCAGAAGGACTATGGCTAGAGCAGTAATCCAGACCTTTTTATTTGCATATTTTGGACATGCTGACTCAATATCAGGCTGACTCTTTCCTAAGCAACTTAAAAACATATCTCCCCAATAGAAATGTCCGTCAGCGGATTGCAAACCAATTATGGAGGATAGTTTGTCATCTGTTTTAGCTGCTGTTACTTCAAGATCTAAGAGTTTTTTTATTTCCGTGAGATAAATCCATGCTATTTTCACAAGCTTCAACAAATTTATTGGAACCAATTGAAGATAGTGGTTTGGACTTAAGTTTAAAGCCTGGACTTAAGGACTTAAGTTTAAAGCCTGAGCAAGAAAATACATTCCTTAAACTAGCTCCAAATATACTACTGGTCTTTTTTCTTGCATTCCTTGTGCCATGAAGTTTGATAGTACCTGCTTGTGCTGTTCCAAGACAAAAAACTGGTTGTAAGAGATCTCCCTCGGTTATTTCTCTATAACGACGACAAGTTAATGGGCCAATACAAGATCCAAAGGGAACTTGATTGTTGATTTCTCTTGTTATCATTTCTAGTTCAAAGCAAGTTTTAGGATCATTCTTATCCACACCGACAAAACTGGTGTGTTTGGATTGCAGTTTATACTTAATGCCAAGCTGAGTTATGGCATTTTTGATTTCATCTGCCATGACTCCGTTATCTCCAATTACGCTTTCTGCAAACTCTTGAATTCTCTTTCTTGCTGCCAATTGATGAACAAAATTGCCTCCGATAAAATTAGGTTTTCCTATTGGCAATTCAACACTCAAAGGACCTTCGGGAGTTTTTGCATTAATTGTCACACTTTTTGGGGTGTTTGTCTCGTTTTCAGAGAAAAGATGATACGCCAACAATCTTGAACCATCATAGATGGGAGGGATTTTAAGTGGAACTTGACCTTCCAGATGAAGCAATCTTTTTGCGCACGAGCTTTTCTTTGGCTTCATGTAACCGAGCAGCGTTTTTTGTGTTTCAATCTCTGTTTGTTCAGCTTCTTCTAATTTGTTGACAGAGATTCCATTCCAAAATATTTCCACTTCCGAAACTGAAGGCTGTAGAGCGTTTTTTAACTGGGTCATGACCTTTGGGCGTAGATCTTCACCGAGAGCAGCGAAAAGAGCTGTTCCTCCTGTAGCTCTTGCTATTCCTTTGACCAGATACCTTGATGCGCTCGCTCCAAGTCCAAGTGCAAATACCCTTCCGTGTTCGCTATTTTTTTTTACAAGATCGATTATTTTTTCAGCGTTGCTCACTTCTCCATCGGTTAGCACAAAAATCTGCCTCAAGTGTTTTGATATGGGCAACTCAGCAAAGATTGCTTGGAATGGTTCATATATTTCTGTTCCGCCATAGTTTGCTGACATTTCTGAGACATACTCCTTTGCCGCTAAGAGTGTGTGATCATCATACTTTTCACTTTTTTTGAACAGAGAGTCAAATGTTGATCCAAAGCTAAATATGTTAAAGTAGCAATCAATTGGTAATGAGTGCAAAAACAGTTCTAAAGCATTCTTGGCTTGCTCAATGCTCATACCGCTCATTGATCCAGATCTGTCGACAAGGAAAATCAGTTCAACCGGTTGATCCTTCAGTTTGAATCTTGGAACCAGCGACACCATTCCTGCTAACATCGGATCTTCAGACTTTTCAATGAAAACCATCGGCTCGTGTGGATTACAGTTTTCAATAAGAACAACAATATCTCTATCTAGATCTGATGTTTTTCCTGCAATAGAAGCTTTTGTATAAAACTGGCCATTCTTGGTTTTACCTGAACTCTTTTCAGTTATCAAGGAGTGGCTTGGACTCTTGATGGATGTAATTTTATGCTGAGATAATACCTCAAGATCAAATGACAGTGGCGCAGTTCTGTTCTTGCTATAAGGAATGGCAGATAAAAATTTCGCTGCTTCACTATTGTCAGTTGGTGGGATTTATCTAGGAGCTATTGTTGTTGGAATGGTCAGACGAGTTGCCGTTTCTTCAGCCGGCAACTCTGCGATATAAACAACGGTCAGTTTTGCTTTAGATCCTGGTTTTAAATGCCCGAGCTTGATTCTGAAAACTTCTGGAGTTGTCTCCTCCATCACAACAGCGGTTTTTCTCACGGTAACAGCCTTGTCGTACATCTGCCAAGCTTCTTCTTTGTTGCGGACTTCAGTTTCAATTGTCCGTCCGTTGATCTCTGCCATAAAGTTAATAACGGTCGCTTCCTCCTCGACCGGGAACATGTAAATAGTTTCGATCGGGTTTAACTCGCGGTTAACATAGTTCTGCTCGATGGTAACCTTGGCAACAAAGTCAACAACCCTAAGCAAAAAAGAGTATGGGTTTTTGCAACGATAAACAATATATCACGCTTACCTATATGCCTAATTAACTTCAATTTCAATTTATATGTCTAATTAACTTCAATTAAAATGATCTATCAGACTTACTCCGATGCTGCAACTGCTTATTGGCTAAGCTAAACTCAGGGTTAATTTTTTTTAATTAGGTATATAATTTTCAGCCGCTAATTAACAATCTGGTTTACATGTTTCTTAATATAAAGTTATCCAAATATTTACCAGTTAAGTTAGCAATCAATGTTAACCTTTTTTGCTTTTTTTTAATTTAATTTTTACAGATTTTTTTTAGATTTCTTCTTTCTCTTTGGTTATCATTATTGAAGTACAAGAATAATCTTTTGTTTGAAGATTACCAATTTGAATAAAGTACTCGAGAAAAAAAACCCGGCTAACCCTGGTAAGCTAAATACGGCCAAGGACGTATTAATAGATGGACGTTCAACGAATTGTTTCATAAAAAAGATATACATATCTTTTTTATGAAACACACATGCGTGTTTCATAAAAACAATACCGTAACACACATGTGTGTTATGGTATTGTTTAGATAACAATAGCGAAACAATAGGTGATAATTGCGAACCCGGGGAGTATTTTTATTTTTTTCGACGTCGGAAAAAGATGGTCTCGACTATCCAATAAAACTATTTTTAAAAGTATTTTCCTGAGCAGCGACACATAAAAAGAGTATGACAGAAAACTTTGCTATTAATCAAGAAGATTATTCTTTTTTGCTTGAAAATACTGATAACGAAATTGAAATAGTTGTGGATGATTTTATTGAGATAGATCTTGAAGTGTTAGCGGACTTGCTATCAAAAGATTTTTTATTAGAGCTCATACCAATCAGCAATTCCTACCGAGAAGCTGATTGCAGAAGATGAAACCAAAATGCTGAAAAAAACAGAAGAACGCTTAATAACTAAATTTATCTGTCCGAAATGTCACAATAAATATCTTAGAAAATCGAATTTTAAAAAGCACGAAAAGAAATGTTACATGGTACTAAAGGTGTGTTTATACTCGCATGTTGTGGAACTTTAAATCTAAACTGGTGCTATTTTATATTTGCAAATACTACCAGATTATGAAAATATTTTAATAATTCTTAATTTTGAAATTTACTATTGAACATCCATACAGTAGAATGCAAGTTGTCTTTATTAAATTTATTACATATACTGGTGTAAGAAAATGTGCACAGTTAAAAAATGGCTAGTTAAAGGTAATGGATGATTGAATTTTGTTACTCTTTAACCTGGATTCCATTACAGGCAAGTTAGTACGGTAGATGGTATTAAAATCACAACAGACTTTTGAACATATTAATAAACAATCTTAATGTCTTATAACTTTAAAGTTTTCAACTGTATTGCCTTCTTTCATTTCAATTATTCCAACATCCTCATTTGATATGCTTTGAAAATTTTTAAAATTAGAAAGTTTATTTCTGATTAGAAAAAAAGATAGTGGAAGTCATTATTACATTTACAGATGTTTATGCATGAAATGTTGGAGAATATGGCATTAACAGATTGAAGATTTAGTATATCTGGAAGAGATTTGTTAATATTTTTGGATAATGGCACTTCACGATTTAAAACAATTAGTCTCCACATGCCATTTGATTGGTGATAACTATTAATTTTAACTGTTACAAAATAACTTTTGTTATTTTCATTGTAACAGCCAAAACCATGTTTTGATGCAAATACTTTTAACTGTTGATTAATACTTATCACATGTACTTTTTTATTTCTTCCAACTCTTGTGAGTTTGTTACATACATAACAGGTTTCTGTGTGTTCAGAAAAAGTGAAGAATTTATCATTCCTCTCAGCTTCAAAGCCTTTATTTAGATTTTAAATCTAACCTGCGTAAGACCATGTAATATGATTTGCATAAATATTCAGGATGAACTTTTTGATTATCTGAGGTTATATCCAGCATTGAAAAAATTAAGAGTTGCTTGTTTAAAGATAACAACAGGTTTTAACTGATAGTGACTATCGTGTTTTATTATGCAGCCACACTTTCTACATAAATGTTTTAAATATTCCTCATGAAGACTCATTATTTATCCAGTAATGATATAATAGATAGGAATGTAAGACTACTTCTTTTGATATATCTAGAAAAGGTAAAAAATAACGTTGTACATCACTTGTAGAAGGCTCAAGAATATGCAACGATAGTATGGTCTTATTTTTACTATCATATGTTGTTACTATTAGTAACAACAATAAAAATAATAAGATCTTTATAAGTTAAAGTAGCTTTACATGACTTTAAGATATTTTTAGTTATATTACCTTTAGACAAAATGAGATTTAGGTATCGAAAATTTAAAAAAAAAAACAAATTCAAGAGGAAAAAAAAACATAATCGTTTTAATAAAATGATTTTAATAAAGTTTTATAAACAAGAGAACTTTTTTTAAGTTTTTGTTGATGTTCGTAAAATGTGTATATATATATATATATATATATATATATATATATATATATATATATATATATATATATATATATATATATATATATATATATATATATATACACACACACACACACACATTTTATGAGCGTCAACGAAATATTTATATATGTATATATAGATAATATATAATACAATTGCTACAAANTTTTTTAATATTTTTTTGATGTTCGTAAAATATGTATATATATATATATATATATATATATATATATATATATATATATATATATATATATATATATATATATATACACACATTTTATGAGCGTCAACGAAATATTTATATATGTATATATAGATAATATATAATACAATTGCTACAAAAATGTTTAATGTTTAACGTCGTTTTGTCATTAGTTATTAGGCTTTGAAAGAGTGTGCTCTCTAAATGTACGAGGTCATTGGAGAAAGATCTCTTAAGCAAGTTAAAACTTTTTTCCTTTTGGAATTTAATTATTAGTTTAGATATATTACATAAAGAATCATATTAAGATAAATAATCATCATTAAGATCATATTATAATTGAAGTAAGTATATAAAATAGTTATAAACATTTTTATTAGATAAAGTAGAAAGGATTTAAACTTTTATTAAACAAAGTAAAAAGGAATTAAAGTAGAAAGGATTTTTTATTTTTTATATCGTTTATAATTTTTTTGTTTTAGTTTTTCATTTAGCAGACACTATCGTTACGCACGCGCCGTCAGGTGGCCTATAGCATCTGCTTATAAGTATGTTTTTTCCTTTGTTAATAATTAATTCAATTGTTGCGATCTCTTTATCTTTGTCAGAAACGCTCAAATCGCTTCTAACTTTATACGCAAAGTTTTCTTAAACTTATATAAGAACTCCTCCACCGCGTTTATTTGTTTGTCTTTCTAATGAGACTAATTCAAAATAATTTAGATGAAAATTAGAATTATTTTCAAGTTCGATAGAAGGGCACCAAGTTTCCGTAACACATATAATATTAAAAATGATTTCAGTTTCTTCTAGAAAATGTCGAAAGTTTTCATCATTTTTGCTTAAACTCCTTATATTTATGTGGATGATTCTGAATCTTTCACTGTTTGTATTACTTACATTTTTAAAAAGAAATTCTTTAATGGTGCTAGGGTAATGATATAAACTGTCCGTGTACATATCACTAAAAAAATTGACATCTGGGTCTGCGTTTTCATCTGACATAATGTATTTTTCGTAAAAATTATAGGTTAGCGATTGAAAGTCATTCATTTTTGTAATTATTTTTTGTGGACAGTTTAAAGAATTTCTTTTTGTTATCGTAATAATTAATCGCGCGTTATAAGTTTATTATTCGTTAAGTTCGTTCGTTTCCTTTATGGTTTCTTCGTAGCATTCGTTTTGGAAGTTCATCCCGTTGTTTATTGTAGCAATTTCATTTTTTAGTAATATGTTTTCGTTTTTTAATTGCTCTATTTTCCCTTCAAGTTTGTCAATTTTCTCTCCAAAGATTTTTAAGAAATTATTTTCATGAGCTTCTAATAGTTCTTTCACTTGCGTGATTGTTAAACTTTTAGCCAATTTTTTTTTTTTTTTATTAGAAAGTTTTTTTTATTAAAAACTGTCCAATTACACCCCTCCTAACATAATTTCTTTGAAAAATGTTTTAAACAAATTTATGGCTGTGAAAATAGCCGTTTTTTTGGTTTACCAGAGCATAAATTGTAAATCCAAGTAATGTTCTCTATGCACACAAAAATGTTATTGTAACTTGGTCCCAAAAATGAAAAAAACAATGTTCGTTAAATCTTTGTGCCCACATAAATTCTGATAAGTAGTCTCCAATCATCTCGCGATTAGTTGAACCCATCATAGATTTAAATTTGGCTTTAGCACTAGACCACATAGCTTCTACGTGATTTGTGGTCACTCCGGTCTGCAGATCTAAGAAGTTGTAGGAGTGGTTAACTGTGCCGTGTTGATATAAAGGCCCTTGCAAATATTATAAGCTGCCCACATATCGCTCCAGATAGTAGTGCCAGGAAGGATCCACTGTTGTATAATTGGAAGCAGTGTTACAGCATCGCGATTTTGCACTGGAAATAAGAAACCTTTCTTGGTTGCAGGTTCGTAACCACCAAATATCCACTGCTGCGGAATTTTGCGACCAACGTGGTTCTTTCTTTTACAAAAAACGGATTCATCAATTTCAACAATGCACCCAGGCCCGCCTATTGGGTCAGGGTTATTGATGAAATATTCAACGCAAATGTCTGTGCAATATTGATTCCAATCAACAATGGTGTGATCAGATTCAATGTTGATTTCTTGCCTGATATCGTTTAATGAGAACCCTCGACTTTTACCTGCGCCTCTTCTCCAAAAGTATGTCAAGCCTAAAACCTGCCATAAATGTAAATACGATTTCTCGAAGAAACTGCCTTTTCTAATACTAAAAGTTCTTTTACAGTGCTTAACGGGACATCTCCAAATTACTAAATTGATCGTGCTGCTTTTTACTTGCTGTGTGCACGGAACGCCACATACACTACAGTTCATGCTTTCGGCCAGTAAACCATGAGTTCTGCACCAGCGAGTAGTACCTTCTAGTTATACTTAAATCTTGCTCCAATTTCTGGTAAAGAAAGAGAATCGAATTCGTTCATTATCGGTCTTCGAAGAGCCATGTTGCTTAATACTTTATCACCCTTTGAAAGTGTTAATTTTATGTCGGTATTTGCGTATTTAATAATATATATAACAAAACGGGAGTTATATGAAAATGTAAAAAAAAAAAAATCAACTTTCAAAGAAGAAATTAACAGTTTTAAATAATTTTTTTTCAAATTAAGAAATTTTGTTGCTTAATTTTTTCCTAATAGAAAAATTTTCAAAACTGAATTTTAAAGGTTTTTAAAATCTAAAGTTTTAAAAATGCAACTCTTACGCTGTCTTAACCATTTAATGATACGATCATTATTTACCGATTTGTCTACATTCTCACGTTCTAAATTCGATCTTTCTTTGAAATTTTCAATTGATTCAGTTTCTTTGTAACATTTTAAAATCCTGATAATAATAATGCTGATAGAAACCAGGTCTATTTATTGCGCAAGGTAACAGTAATTAATTTTCGTTTACAATCTTGAAAAATGGCGAATATCAGGGATTGAAGTGGGATTTTTTACAACTTTGACTTCGAATTAGAGGACTTTCCGTTAATTTTCAGGTCTATGTTTTTATATTTTTCTGAATCAGCATAAAAGTTTCTATCATAATCAATTATAAAAAAAGGAAGGGAAGAAAATGCAGTAGCGCCTATTTTCCTACACTGACAACATTTTATTTAAATCGTTTATGAAGTAAAATTTGTCCTCATGTAAAAAATTTGACTAAATGTTTCTAATAATTTTAAATAAAATCTTTTACTTTATATGCAGTTTTTTATTCATTTATTAGCTTAATTTACTTCATGAATGTAAACACTATATAATTCATGTGGTTAAGCTTGATAGTTATTCACAAGAACTATCCAAAAAGTTTTATTATTTTTAGATGAAAATCCATTACAAAAATTTGAATCTTATTTACAGGATCTGCGGATATTTTGTTGGGAAAAAAAAGTATCCTATCGGAATAAACCAAAAAAATAAAATTGAAAAGGTATCCCACGTCATCTGGTCAGATAAAGAGAATGTTCAACCATCTAAAATTTGTCAAAAACGTTATGATACCATTAACAATGTGATCAAAAGAATGAAATCAACAACACTTCTTTTAAATATGATCTGGAAACCTCATTGTGATGAATGCTATTGTTGTCAGCAGGTAGAAAAACTCAGTAAAGGTTTAAATATTACTAAGGCACTAAAACAAAATAAAAAGCTTATTGGTCGCCCTGGTATTGGTAAAAAAATGTGTGGTCATTTTCTATGATTGCTACCATTAAAAAAAGATTTGTGACAGCACATGACTCAAAAATAGATATTGAAGAACTAAAAAAAGAAATCAATCCTCATTTACAGCTTTACCAGTGTAATTTTTGTGGTAAAATTCCAAAACAACCAGCAACTCAAAAAAATGTGAACACTAATTTTTTTTTTCTGTCTTGTGGAAAAAATAAAGGTTAACCGACTCAATAAAACGTTATGTCCAAAATATAAACAGCTTATTTTACCTGAAAATTGCATGCATGTTGCATGTATATCTAAAAAAAAGTTTAATTTAATAAATGAATATGATTTAGATATTTATCATAAGTGCATCTGCCTTGATAAATTATTATTAATAGCACAATAAGTCCCATCATTATCATCATCAATATCCTCGTTTGCATCAAGTTTGGTTTCATCATCATCTTTTTCAGTATCATCATTATCATCATCATCATCATCATCNTTATCATCATCAATATCCTCGTTTGCATCAAGTTTGGTTTCATCATCATCTTTTTCAGTATCATCATTATCATCATCATCATCATCATCATCATCATCATCATCATCATCATCATCATCATCATCATCATCATCATCATCATCATCATCATCATCATCATCATCATCATCATTTATTTAACAACAACATTACTAGTTTATATTTAGGTTTTCAATATGCATTTATTGTAAATAAAATGACTGTATAATCTAATTAGACGTATTTATGCTCTCAATAACTGTCTCTATATTACCTAACTAGAAACTGAGATTGCTCTGGTAAAGACGTAACTATGACAAGGGAAACACATACACATAGCCTTGTCAAAACCAATTCATGAAAAAAAAAGTTTTTTGTCGCTGTTTAATATTATTTATCTTCTCAATTGCCGTTAATGTTAGTATATATTTTGATGAATTGGCAATTTGTTTGCTTAAGCAAAGGCTTAAAGCAATTGCAGGAAATTCCTTACTCTTCCAGGTTTTTTGGCATCTACCCTTCCTTTTGCTTCATACCCATGAATAGTCTCTATATATCAATGCAATTTTTCATCAGCTGTTTGACAATATATATATATATATATATATATATATATATATATATATATATATATATATACATATGGGCAATAGATTAAATTTTGGCTTATATTTATTGTGTTAAAAGATAAATTTGTTTTATCATGTTTACATATACAGATATATTTTGGAAATAAATTGAAAAACATTCTTGTATTTTAAAAATCTAATGACAGTTAACATCTAATGACATTAAACAAAAAGGCTAATCACATAATTCAGTGAAAAATGTTGAAAATGTTAAAGAAAAAATTAAACACTCTGTTGAGAGCACATTTTTTATCTAACTTGACCAAAATTTCAACTCAAGGAAACATCAAGCTAATTTAAAAAAATTTAATCTCTGAAGTGGATCAGTAAAATGTTGCCAAACTGTTAAAAAAATTGCATCAATATGTCCTTGATCCTAAAATTGCTCACAAATGTTTGTTGTAATAACAAACAATAGAGAGGTCTCTTAAAAATACAAAGCAAAAGTAAACAAGGATTATAAAATAAACCTGTAAGAGTAAAGAGTTAGAACAGGAGTAAATAAAATTAAAAAAAAAAACACCTGAAAAACAAAAGAATTCTTGCTATTGGTTTGCCGAAGCAAACAAATAGCAATCAAACCCAACTCATAAGGTAAAAAATGATAAAATGCTAAAGAAAAAATGTATATATGTATAAATATATATATATAGGGGAACATGGGGTAAGATGACGAATGGGGCAAGATGAAAACATATTGTTATCTTCAAAACTTAACTAAATATGAAATTTGACTGTAGCTAATAGGAAAGTAGATTACATCTACTAGATTTATTTATGTTTTCTTTATATATATCATTTTCAGAATCAAAGATAATTATTAAAAAGGTTTTTCCTATATTATGGAAAAAAAAAAAATTATCTACTTCTATTTGATTTATTTCATCATTACAAAAGGTATGCAAGAATTTCTCATTCAGTTTGTTCAATTTGGAAGCCATACAAGTAGTATTAAGCTATGATAACTTATTTATGTAGAGTTCTGAGTCATTTTGAAGATTAAGTAGCCTAGGGGCAAGATGAACGGGGCAAGATGACTCGTTTGTCGTTTCGCCAAAGTACATGTTTTACCATAAACCTGTACTCTAATAACTTTTGCGTAGCTTAGTCATTGTTACATTGCTTTATTCTGCATTGAAATATTTTGTTTGACATTTGCTTTATTTTGTTGTGTTGGAATTTGTTATGAACTGATAAGTAGACTTTTTTTTGCATAGCCCTTTATAAATGTATAGTTTAATTGTTTAAAAACTCACATAACCGTTGGTATTACATATCTTACTAACTAGAATTTATGATATCGTGTTATTTGAGAAGGTAATTGTATAATGGAAATTACTTTTTTTAAAGTCGCCATCTTGCCCCGCATACGGGGCAAGATGATAATTTGAGGTAACTTTGGTTAATGA
>QPEY01000081.1:261812-281020 GCA_014706445.1 Hydra viridissima | reverse complement strand
CTCGTCTGTTATCGGTGCGATATTATACAGTATCAGTATCGAAATCACGTGATACTGGTATCGAAAGTATCGGTTATGTTGGTATCGTTTGGTATCGCTGCGATACCATACAGTATCGATATCGAGATCATTCAATACTGATATCGAAAGTATCGTTTATGTTGGTATCGTTTGGTCTCGGTGCGATACCTTACGGTATCGATATCGATACTAGTATCAAAAGTTATCGGTTATGTTGGTAATGTTTGGTACCGATAGTATCATTTGGTATTGCAACTTTAGTTATCATGAGAACTTCCACGTTACTTTTATAAACGATTTGTAATTTGAAATAGTAAATTCGTATAATTAATGAGATATATATATGGCTCATTTATTATAAAAAAAAAGTTTTTTTTTCGACATTTCTGTATTAAATTTTTACAAATTATTAAACTATGTTAAACAGTGTGTAAGGCCGGACAAAAAGGTAAGGGAGGGGGTGGTATTCGGGGTAACTACTTCCTTCCCCTACCTAAAAAACGTCAAACTTCAAAATATTATTGATAAAATTAAAAAAATAAGAAAAAAATTAAAAAATTTATATAACCATTCAATATATTTAATATTACTATCTTATAACCTTTCTAAAATCTAAATATCAAATGAAACAGTTGTTTTATTTTGAAAAAACACAAACCTTATTTTTTATATTTTTTTGGTCCGACTACCCCCTTAGAACAATGACCTGGATCAGCCCCTGCAATGTGTAATTTTCCATGTCGTTATTCCATTCAAGCGAAAATTTTCTGTGCGTATATAATCTCCAAGGGAATAGTTTTGCAATCATTAAAGAGTGTTTTTCATATAATTCTCCAAAGAAAATTGCTTGTGATGCAATCGTTAATGATTATTCTAAACGAGTATTAGAAATGGTTGTCCAAGGGAATTAGTTTTGAAACCATCATTAATTAGAGTTTTTCATGTAATTCTCCGAAGGGAATTGCTTTTGATGCAACCGTTAATGATTATTCTAAACGCTTATTAGAAATGATTGTTCAAAGGGAATTGATTTCGTAGTAGTCACTACAGTTATTTTAATTTAATGAATAGTGTGATATCGCATTCATATTTTAATTTCTCTTCTGGTATCGTTACTTTAATTAAATCTCTCGTGGTATCGTAATTCTCGCTTTGTTCTGTGTTCAACATTCAACATCTAAACTTTAGTTTTAAACAATTAAACATAAGTATACTTTAGTTATTAAAGAAAACTAATCTTCACTCGTTATGCCTTTTACAACATCTTTAACTTGGGATTATTTCAAGAAAAATATAGGTAAGCACTACTTAATAAGTATTTTTTATACTTTATTCTCAAAAGGTAATTGCCGGCAATGTCGGGAAATAGTTCTAAAATTTATTACCGGCAGAATTATTGTTACATATAACAACTTAACTAAAGAAGAAGGTTCTGTTACATGCAGTGATCACAAACTCAACACTGCACTTCAAAGAACAGTTGAGGGAGCCCAGAACTGAAAGATGCTTTTCTTAAAACCAGCTCACTTACTACCAGGCTTCATAAATCGACAGCCTTCAGTGCTTTGTTGAAAGATGCTTGTTCTAGTTTAGATGTGAGTTATCTCAAAATACCCTCCACAGTAACCACGAGATGGAACAGCCATTACGATATACTGCACGTCACGCTTCGACTGAAGGTTCCACTCATATACTTACGCGATACAGAAGGTGATGATTGGAAGAAAACCGTACCTACAGATGAGCAGTTCCTACTCTTTGAAGCTATTGTTCTAGTGCTTAAATCTGTTAAAGAATTATCAGTTTTTTTATCTTCTGACACAGAGATCCGAATTAACATGTCGCTGTGGAAAGTAACAGCACTTATCAACTTCATCGAGAAAGAAAAAACTAATAATGTTACTCATGGAAACATCAAGCTAGTAGAAAAATTCTTGGAGGACTTATTATCAGCACTAAATAAGAGATTCCCAGACAAAGGCCGTAAATTAACCGCATTTGCACTAGAACATTATCTTCATCCATTTTTTCGTGGACATCTTCTAGATGTTTACGATGAAAATATTCAAAAACTGGTTGAAAACCATCTCACAACAAAACAATACTTTGAGAATTCTTTATTATCTGTCTCAAGCTCCACTAATAACAACGGTAGTAACGATTCCGTTGCTGATAATGCACTAGGCTGGGAGGAAAATGAGTACAATATTATTTTAGCAAAGTATAAGGGAGATACTAATTCACATCATATACACGAAAACCCTCCTATTAAGCTTAAAATGGAAAAATACCAAAAAACAATGAGATCCAAAAATGCAGGAAAAACTGACACCTTAGCATGGTGGAAGCAGCATGCAGCGGAACTTCCTATTCTTTCGGGTATTGCAAGATCTTGGTTGGCAACTCCACCAACCTCTGCATCATCTGAAAGAGCATTTTCTGCTTCTTGCCTAGTCATTACTGATCGTAGATACAATCTCAATAGTGACAAGGCAGATAAGCTTGTATTTATAATGCAGAACTATTCTGCTCTTGAAAATTACATTAAAAAATGGCCCATCGAACAAGAAAATGATAGTGATATAGGACATGAATCAGACTTATCTTTGCCAATATAAATTGAAGAAAATCCTAAAATACCAACGAAAGTACGACAAACGAAAAAACAACGAATGGACGATAGCCATAGTATTGTATATTATTAAAAAACAATAACTAATTCTCTAAAAAGCAATTGTACTTGTATTTTGTTTATAAAAAATTCAATAAGTCACATTTTAATTTTTTTATTTTTTTGTTTTATTAAGTCTCGATTCGAGACCATGCGATACTATACGATTCTTTCTATAATCGGTATCGTTTGGTATCGAAGCGACACTGATAGTATCGACATTGGAGCATAAGCGATACCACACGATACGAGACCTTCCTTCTCGGTATCGAGTGGTATCGAACCGATACTGATAGTATCGACATTAGTGTATTAGCGATACCATGCGATACGAGACTTCTTCTCGGTATCGACTTATACGATACCGATTATCTAGTGTCTATTATATATATGTGTGTATGTGTATTTACAAGAAGAAAAAATTGAGTGCTAATATCTGACAAAAGTGTTAAATACTGTAAAAATTTATCTAAATTAAAAAAAAAAATTCTTTAATTTCTACGCTCAGATAATTAGATTATGTGTTTTTAAAAGTGTAAACAAATCAGCATATTAAAGAATGCCATTTTACTTAGAAAAACGCAACTTTAAACTCTTAGTTGTATAAGAAAAAGATTCAAGTAAGATATAGATTATATCAAAGATTATATCTTTAATATAATCTTTATCTTACTTGAATCATTTTCTTATGCAACTAAGATATGCTTATTTCAGTTAAAATGTTTATTTATATGGAATTATAATATGTTTCCAGTCAACAAACTAAAAAAATTCGTTGCAACGGACCGAAGCCATTATTAAAATTTGAATTCTTTTAAGCTACTACTGTGATTCCGTATAATAACTTGTCGCTTCTTAACGACCGTGTAAAATATAAACTTCTAAGAAAATCTTCAAAGCAAGCAAATACTAAAAATAATGGAAAAGCTACCACAATCAACAGATTTTAATCCGATAAAGTGACTAGGGGAAGAACTTTAGCTAAAATTTATCTTTTAAAAGTATTAACAACCTGTTTTTTATTTAATTACAATGAAAATTTCGAATAATAGATCATGAGAATTCATTCGCGTTTAAATTGTTATGCCAATTTGCTTTAACTGGGATTCTTACTTTGTTGTCTAATATCTTTTAACGTTTTTCTGGAATAAGTTGAAAAATTCTTTCATTGAATATATACTTAAATAAAACTTAAAATAATTGAAGCTATATATATATATATATATATATATATATATATATATATATATATATATATATATATATATATATATATATATATATATATAGATTTTTTTTAATACTCTAAACTAACCCCCCGTAAAAGTTTTTTTAATAATATCTCTTTTAAAATAGTTTAGATGTTTCTTCATTTATCAACATGTCATAGCTGTTTAAAGACCAACAGCAAATATCATATTCCTAATGCCTAGGATCGTGCTAAGTTAGCACGATTTTAATTAGCACTGCTAATTAAAATCGGCTATTTTCATAATCACAGATTTCATTAAAAACATTTTTTGCAAAGAACATTAAGCAATTGCATTTTTAATATTCAATAAAAGTTTATCATTTCTATTACTTTTTTCTTTACAGTAATGCAAATTTTTATTGAAAAATAGTCGTAAATTCTTTTATGAAAATAAAATTATCAAGAAAGAATCACATGTTTCACAAGAGTAAGATGTTTTATAGCTCGTTTGTAGATCTGATTACACTTAAAAGAACTTTCGCACCAACAATAATTCAAAAAACATTTTTCTACAATAGAAACCAGGCTGGCAATGTTTTGCTTTTGAGAGCAAAATCAGCAGTAAAGTTGATTTACTCAAGATGGCAAATATTAACAGTGCGTGAGTGTGTATGTTTGTGTGTGTGTCTATTTATATATATACAAATATATTTACAGCACATGCAATAACTTTTGACTTTTTAATGAGTTTATGTGATTACACCAAGGAATTTTCTGAAATGATTTTTTTGTTAAAAAATTTTCATTAAATCAAAAACAAAAACACAACTTTGCTGATGGAATAGTAATTAAAAAGCAGTTAAGGTTGTTAAAGCTCATTACGCGAAAATGACTATTTCTGAGATTGTTTAAAATCTCAACGTCCCGAGAAGATTTTTTGCAATGTTAAAAATTTGCTAGAGGTTCTCGGGATCACAGAAGTAAGCTTCAATGTTTCAGAGCCATTTAAGTATTTACTGGGATTTTGTCAGCAAGATTAAGTATAGGATCCGGACCTACCCTTCTCAGACAATATAAAGCATGTCCAGAGATCCAAAGGTTAGCAATAACAGTAAAACCGTTCTTAAATTCCCGTCATGATCAATTTATCTCTTCTTTAAAGGTTTCGGATATCGTTACCATTTTTATTGAAACGAGCACTCCTTAACTTGTTTCAAATATGAGATTAAAGTAAGTATTCCAATAAACTTAGCAAACAATGAAATGACAAAAGTTCACCTCCTAAATTTCTATAAATTTTTGAATAAAAACCCATTTCCATAATCGCTTATAAAAGTCTTAATCTGGTCTGTTCAGTTTGTAAATAGTTAAATACATAAATGTTTTTTCAAAATCAAAAGACTATTATGCAAATCAAAAATGATAAATGAATATTTAGCAATAACAATTTAATTTCTCCATCAAACTAGCATTTTCGTTATTCAAACGTGACTATTGCTAGTTTACATAAAAAGCTGTCATCAGAGCAATTAATGATAAAGAAAAATAAATTTTTATTTTTTCTTTTTTTTTTTTACTTTCACTTTTAATATATACTTTGGCCCTCAAACTGTATTATCTTTTAATACTGGATCTTCTTTATTTTGAGTCTGAAGTCCCTGTTATAGATAAGTAGTGATTACTGTTACAGCTATATTTTACAAGATTATACTTTTGCATTTAATATTGTAAGCTTATCAAATGTTGAAACAAAGAAACTTTCACACTTACTCGGACTTGATCCTGACAGCAATGAGAGGAACAGGAACTTCTTTTTCATTGAGGTGAAATATTAGTCCACAAGATACTGATTGATAATACTCGTTGTCATCGTTAAACATTTTCGTTATTTTATTCTTCTAGGTTCGATACTCTTCAAAAACAGCTTTCCAATAGTGAAACAGTTATTGTCATTTCACTTAAATGGCTCCACATAACAGATGTTTGCTTAGCAAATATTTTTATTACAGAATCGCACTGTTTCTTTGCTTAACGTGAATTATGCTTTAAGCACAATTTTTTTTAAAAATGCATTAGTGTTTTTTTATCAAATTTAAATATCCATTTAACCTTTCCATTATTTTTTTCATTTATTTGATACAATTTTTTAAATTTTTTTTAGGTTTTGATTCTGGAATACAGAGTGGAATTGAAGAACACTTTAATTAAATAAAAAAAATATTGGTATTAGCTTTTAATGCAAAATAAGCTATGTAAATTTCATAAATAATATTTCTTTTATTTATGCAAGACTTAAAAACTTTAATTTATACTCAAGTAAAAATTAAGTTTTAGTTTCAGTAAAGCGAGCAAAGATTTTGTTGACTGAATTTCATTTAGAGCACTTAATCTCTTTAAGAACCTAAAAAATATGGTTAGTGAAGCCTACCAGAAGTGCATTTGGGGTGCCGTACAAAACTTATAAAACAATATTTTTGTTTTATACTAAAATTTTTATATAACAATAGTGGGGCTTCTATTTGGTTTGCTTCCCAAATCGGTTACAACAATTTTTTTAATAGAAGGTAATGAAGGAGTGTTGCTAAACAAAACTGCGTGAATGCTACATTTTATTTAAGTTGTTTTTACAAATTCAAATACTTAAACGAAAGTTACGATAGTTTTACCTTATAACAGTTTTCTAATACTGATACGCAAAAGTACTTAAAATCAACTACGCTAATCAAAAATCAAACACAGAAACAGTGTTTACCAAATAGTTGTTAAGTTGACATCTGCAAGTAGGATAATAAATACTGTTTCTATCAGAAGGCCATTTTCGTGAAGATTCAAAGCTGAAAGTATAAAATAAAAAAAATGTTTAATGCTAATAACGAGTATTATCAATCAACAACTAGTGGACTGATTTTTCACCTAAATAAAATACGAATTCCTGTACCTCTCAGTGCCGTTAGCATCAAAACAAAGTGACTTTGAAAGTTTCCTTGAAAGTAACACTCTGACTAAGGAATATTTTTTTCTCGTTTTTAAACCCCGCTTCAATGTCTCTTAATGGGTTTATGTTAATAGATTTCTCGCACCCCAGTCGTTCTTGCCTGGTAAACAATTAAAATAAAAATCATCTGTTTGTAATAAGTTGTTATGAAAATGTCGCCTCTACAAAAATGGGAATAGGTATTTAAGCACTCGCAGCATCCCCTTAGTACGGCCCTCTATAGTCAATGTCTATAAAAACTAATAAAATATGTGATTCCAGTTATTTTATTAATTCTTCTTAAGATTTTCCAAATCTTTTTCAGGCAGTTCAGTTGTTAATTTTCTTATAATTGCATACTTAAAAAATGGTGTAACACAAATTTGCTTTGACTACTAAACTGCAGCACATGTGAAGGAAAACTGCATCTGTATATCTGATCAACTATATTTGTTTATCACCGTGTTTACAGTTTTATTCAACAATCTATTGATTAATGTATTAAAATTCACAGAGTCGTGGAATGAAATTTCACATTTTACACTAATATTTGTAAAATTATTCTGTAGATTAATGTATCAATATATTAGCCATAATATTTACTCTTGAGGTGATGATAGAGTTCAATACTTGCTGGTTATCACTTATATTGCAGATCTTGCCTTTTGAAAGAAATTTCATGCAATCACGATTAGTGAAACGGCGAACGTAATAAACATCAATGGTCGGATTTTCGATTCTTAGCCAATTACAGAGAATAAAAATAAACTTCTATTTATTTGGAAAAAAATTCTACCACTTTTTTGCCATGATAATGGATTTTAATAGCAAATTGAAAGTTCAATTTTTTTCTAGAATGTTTTAATGCATCAACAACACTTAAATTTTTAGAAAAGTCCACAACTATATTAGTGAGTACGGGTGATTCACTTGACATAAAATGCCTGGTCAGAAATCCATATTTGATGCTATATCTTATTAGAATTCCAGTCCGGTCTTTAACATATGTAAAGTCGTCCAACTGAAGCTGATTCTAAGATGGTGAGAAAGCTTAAGAGAGGTCCTTACCTATATTCCCCATACTGTGTCAATGGATGTTTTCAGAGAATCTTTGGTGTTGAGAAGATGTGTATTAACGGGTAATGTGATCATAAAAGTGTTCCGCCAACCATTCTTGAGTGTCTCGAACTTAATGTGACGGTGCAGATACATGTTGAAAAATGTAGGGCCTTGCATTTTTTGCTTTGTTAATCCGTGACTTAATAACTTTAACCCAAACTGCGAAATTGACTCTTGGTCCTTCTTCAAAGAATTGTGATGGCATCACCTATCCTTCATTGCAAACAACTCCCAAACCAAAACAACCCCCTTTACAAATGCAAGAAATTTTGTGTGCATGACCATGGGAATTTTGGAAAGGTCAGGACATAGCAATCAGTTTTTCTTTTGTTTAACTTTTGATCTTGGTCAAAATTTTTTGTCTGCAAAAATCTAAATCCTGTTTTCTGATCAGGAAGTGTCAGTTTATTTAACAGCCTTTTAAACCTTATTCAACAATTCTTTTTGGTGGTCTACGACATAATCTGGGCTCTCTTCATCACATAAGACTTAATAGCGAAGATTTTCATGAACAGTTTTTCGAATTGTGGCTTCTTAGACATTAAGGTCGTTTTAAATTTACCTCATTGGCTATTACAGGGTTCTCGTCAAGTATAGTCTGAGCTTGCTTTATAGCTTTTACGTTTAACAACTTTATAAAAATTAACATTTTTGTCTTCTAGTTCTTTAGAAATTTTAAAAAACAAAGATTTTAAGAAATTGTGCAATTTGTAAATCACTGAGTTCCGCCAGTAACGCTACTTTTATAGCATATCTTTTCATTTATTGTATCAGCTTATTATCTGCCGTGATTATTTACTTGAAAAATGAGAGAGAAAAAAAAAAGGAAACATGTAAATATGATGACAGTATATAATATTCTGAAACACCTGACGCACCCTGTGCTGTAATTAACTGTATTTATTGTGAGGATCGTAATGATTAAGGTGCTTCATGGAGCAAAAGAACTTTCTTTCCGACCCATTATATCAGTCGTTTCTCAACTTATTACAAGTTCATGCAGTTGATATACAGTTCTGTGAATAAGTTTTAGCCAACCATAAGTTTATAATTATTTTTGATTTTATCGTAAAAATACGAAGGACTTCTGAGGTTAAAAAAATCAAGTTTATAGACGCATATAGTATAAACAAAAATATCTAGAAATAATTTCATAAAATATAATACAAAAACAAAGAATAGTTATTACTTCGTAATGTCCGCCTTTTGCGTTGATCACAGAAGCGAATCTCCTGGGAATTGATTCAAATAAATTTGTAATGAAGTTTTTTGGAATATTGTCCCACTCTCTTTTTAATATTCGAAAACATTCTTCGACATTTTTGGAGTTATATTCAGCCTTTTTTTTATCCAAATAATCCCAAACATGTTCAATAATGTTCAAATCTGGACTTTGAGGAGGCCAGTTCATTACTTCGAGAACTCCCTCCTCACACATGTCTTGTAAATATTTTTTGGCCACTCGGGAACAATGTTTGGGGTCATTGTCTTGCTGTAGAATGAAATTATTACCAATTAGTCTCATTCCAGATGGTATTGCATGATGTCTTAAAATTTCTTTATACTGTTCTCCTTTCAATTTGCCATCAATTCTAATTAAATCATCAACTCCAGATGATGAAATACAACCCCAAACTAAAACAGAACCTCCCCTATGCTTGATTGTTGGATATAGACAATCAGGGCGAAAAGCCTCTCCTACCCTTCTTCTTACATACTGTCGTCTTCTGCCACCGCACAATTCAAATTTTGATTCATCTGTGTATAGTACACGGTTTAACATTCCTTGCGTCCGATTATTATGCTGTTTTGCATGTTTAAGTCTTTTTTGTTTATTGCCACGACGTAGTAAAGACTTTTGAACTGCAACACACCCTCTTAACCCAGCTTTTAGCAAAAGTCGTCAAATGAAAGATGAGGAAACATTTGTCCCAGTTGCAGCCTGAATGTCTTGGGCTAGTTCACTGGAGGCTTTTTTACAATTTCGCAGAGACACATTTTTTAAATACTTTATGTCATGTTTTGTAAGCTATGGGAGTCTTCCACTTCGAATTTTATCCTCAAGAGATCCCGTGTTTTTAAATTTTTTTATAATTTCTTATCCTTGAATATTTTGTTTTCTGGACAACTTGTCGTTGAAAATAACCTTCTTCATAAAGCAAGATTATTTTTTTACGTTCCAGTAGTGGAATTTTACCCATTTTATTACTTAAATAACAATAAAAATAATAATAAAAAGAAAAAAAAGCAAAAAAAACAACGTAAATTAGAAGTTTCGCTCTTTGAAAAACAAAAATTAATATTAAACACACAGTATCTATGAAATATCTTTGTAAACTGTACTGTCATTTAATAAAAAGCCTTCACAGCAATAAATAAACAAAAATGCAAGAGCAAACTAAAAACAAACGAGCTGATACGAATTGGGTTCAGATCAGCATACAATAAAAATAAACATGTTAGATATCTAAATACAAAAATCTATGTCAAATTTTGATAAATATTGCTATTGTTTGTTAAAATAGTGTTTAGTATTGTTTGAAGTTAGACATTGCTTTATATAAAAAAATAGTGGGAAGCAATTATTCAAAACTAATTAAAAAAACATTAGTTTTAATAAGTGGGCTAAGACTTATTCCCAGTATTGTATAAGGCTGGTTTTAACTCAGAGTTTTTCAGCTGAGTCAGATATTGCGCGTGTTAGATAGATACTATGAGGTACCCTCTAAGGTACCCCTTTAAAGTACCTTATTGGTAGCTCTGCTACCCTATAAGGTACCACAAAGTTATCTAAGAGGTATCTCAAAGATATCCTCAGAGTTAATCCTCTAAAACCTCTGAGGTAGTCTCTGGGGGTAATCTTTGGGGATATCCTCTAGGGCTAGCCTTTGAAGTCTCTGAGGTAGTCTATGAGGTAGCGAGGAAAGGACTTCTACCCGTGACCAATACAAAGTCGAGAGGTGTGCAGTACTTTGAGGTATTCTTACCAATAGCGTTAGCTGCACTAGCATTTGCGCCAGTGGTTATAGCTAAGGATGAGCCAGACCTGAGGAGAGTAAGATTGCCGGGATCAGCCTGCTCATTACATTTTTGCATCAATCGATCTGGAGAGGTTCGTTGAGTTGGCGACAGAAATAGGTTGCGCAAAGCCCAGTAGTGTCTATCGGACAGAAGGCTTTAAACTTCCTTCCCTTGCATCCTGACAGTCATTTTCTCAACTACGGCACGACCAAGATTGATTACAAAACGCGCTGTTAGATCAGTCTCCCTCGTGAGTGTAACGTAAAAGACCGATTACGCGATGCCGGGCACGACGACGATTTCCCCACTAAGACTCGGGAACCGGATTAGTAATGTTTAACTTAAAGATTTGTTATCGAGCTGACGGGCAAAGTTGACGAGTTTATCAACCTCTCACCTTGAATAGCGTATCGCGTCATTTCGTCCCTCGTAGGGTTGAGGTGTGTGCTATTCATACTAGATAGTGAAGCTATCTTGTTGGAGTGGTCAAATATTTTAAGAATAAAACAAGTCTCTAATAGCAATTGTCAAAAACACGCTGCAAATGTGGCTGAAGGAGAAGCGATACCAATACTGGGAGGAGAAGTTAAGACAGAAGGTGAAGCTGGAGAGGATGAGACCACTTTTGTTATTAACCCTTTTATTGCCGCCACCGTAGACAATTTGATTGTGGCAGGTGGACCTATCGGAGAGATTATAGAGGCGTGGAAGTAATATTAGGAACGTGTTAACAATGAGACTCTTGCGGAAGTAGTTACGTCAAAATTTTATGACTGACTAAAACTGCTTGATTTTGAAAAGGTAAAGAAGTATTATGTTGATAGAGCTAAGGCTGATGTTGTGTTCGAGATTGTTAAAAATGAGCTTGTGTTTTGTAGAAGTAACGGGCACAAATTAATATTGACAGGCAAAGAAGGCTTTGAATTTCGCAGTTTATATGGGGTAACTGCCCCTATGCTTAGAGGTTTGGGTATTGAGTGGGAGGGCCGCAATAACAGAATAACGAAAACTGATTTAAACAAAATTATAGAACTTATGTAGTCCGTCTCAGGAGATCCATCACGAGAAACCGTGGCTAATGTTACTGAAATTTTAATAGAGTTGACTCGTCCACGAGCAGCTCATTACCCAAGGTCGCGCTGAGAAAGTTTGCTGATTGCACAGTGACAGTCAGAGAGGCCATAGATAATCAGAAAAGTAATTAAAATTCAGCTTCTACTAGATTAAAGTGGATTGAGCAAAAAATCCAGCAGAATAAGGAAGAAGATGTTGGCGAGAGCTTTGGCGACATTGAACAGGAACGTAAAAATCTCAAAGAAGCTAAAAAAGAGCTGCGATAAAGGAATTACAGAAAGGCATGGAAAGCCAGTTGACGCAAATACGCGACCTAATCAATAGAATAATAGGAGATAGGGGCATATCTTTGAGCGAAATAATAAAAACTATATTGCGAGAGCAGAGGACCACGATTGGTACGGTGCTTACAGCTATCGCCACTTTGATAGGCTGGTTAGTTACTAGTCTAGGTAAAGTGCAACCAGCTGTTCCTGCTGTGTCTCCGCAAGAGCCAGGCCCAAAATCACCTGCTCTAAAGCCCCAACCAAAAGTGAAGGGGGTTTTAGACAGGCTTAAAGACATATATGCAGTCTTCTTTCGGTACGAACTTTCACAAGGCGAGCCATCGCAGCGCGTCGAGTTTTTGTTGAAGTATTTTTATGTATTTAACTTAACTTATCCACACGAAATAAAGCCAGTTTATGGTATGCTTGAGCATCTTATGCACATGAATGTTTCAATCGGAAAAAGTGCCGCTTTATCAGACTTCTTGGGAGCAATGACTTAAAAGTTGTACAAAAGAACTAAAAACAATTACTTTTTTTAATTTTAATAGAAAAACATCATTAAATTTTGTAGTAATTTTTTGCTTTTTATTTTAATCTTAAGCATTATTACTTTGAAATAATATTAATAAGACTATCGAAATACAAACCAAAGATCCCACAGATACACTTATGGAATGGAATGACTCCTTATTCGTATGGGCAATTACTAAACTCATGCTTTTTACTAAAATTCAATTTTGATTTGATTTGATAGAAGTATGAAGCGCGCAGTCCTTAAAATGCAGAATTTGAAAAAAAAAAGGTTTACAACGCAGTCCTCGCTAAAGTAAGCTTTCTCAACATTTGTGTTGTAAAAAATGCAACATTAAATGTTGCGTTAAATTACGCAACATTCAATGTTGAAAATTGTCAACATTAATGTTTGGGAGTCGAATGCCAAAATTGAATGTTGCGCGGTAATCAACACTTTTGTTGCGCTTTCGCAACATCTGTTATCTGTGTGTAGGAACACCGAAACTAACAGAAGTATTAGCGAATGGGAGTGATGATAACTTCGTTGGAATGAAGTGCGACTATCTTAGCACCAATATCAATTGAAAAGTTGTCTATGCCCATGCAAGTTCCTTACCTAGTGTGATACTACCAATAGACAATGTGAAACTCGCGAATGACAAACCAGCGCTTACTAATAGAATTTCCCGCTGTCCTCTAACCATCGATGACGTCGAGTCTCCGCCGATCTATGCAAATCCTGACTTCTTCTTCCACGCAAAATATTAGAACGTGTTGGAGATCTATTATTTCCCTATTATTTGCCCTCCGGATAACTGGCACGTCCACCGAACAAGATCGTTTACCCAATTGTGATGAACTTCGTGACGTGTACAACAATGAGCTACTCCAAGCACCACCGTCTGATTCGGTCTTACGACGGGCATCATCGGGGTGAAGTAAAGTTCCATAGATCCGGTAACACCCAACACAGGGAATAAAAATCCGATTAAGCCCAAAACAAGAGATATAAATACCAATACTGGTGTTAGAGGTTATCTGGTACTTCGCGCACTGAGCCAGCAAAAATACTTTTAACCATCGTCAAGAGCGGCCCTAAAGGTTACATGTTTCGAAAACAAGCATAACTTTCCCTAGGACAACATGAATATTATAAGCCTCATGGAACTTAAAGTTTATCTGTTGTATACAAGAGTTAGGTCGCTTAATTTGCCTTTTCGGCGTACCATTGGAATCCCATGACACAAGCGGGGTTGTGTTATTGAGAACGGCAACTTCGTGGACCGTACTACCCCTACCTTGGAAAGTCGAACCACTTGACTCAACAGCGTCACATAAGATTAGAACCATCATATTTCCTGGAGCTGCTGCTAATAGTCTGGACAGTTGCATCTGCGAGCACGATGAGAAAATTATTGGTGAGGCTAGCGTGCAAGTGATGCTGAGCGACGAACTGCTGCTATAGACGGTGTGTACCTGATGGTTTTTTATGGCTTGGATGATATAATGTAGAGCGCCACTAACTTAATTGAAGAAGAATCACACCCATAAAGTATGTCTGACACAAGATGTCTTGAGAGAGGTTATATCTATCGTTGCCGAGCATTATGAGCGTGCCTTCCAAAGCATCATCCGCACCATCCATGATCTCAGAGACAACACTGACAACACTATCGGCTACGGATAGGTTAACCTGAGATTCCAGATGGTTCTCCAGCGGATGGAGGACCATCTGGAATCGCCAAAGGATAACCGTGTGGATCTCTAACAAGACTGCATTGCTGACCGGTGTCGTCGTTGCTACCCTTGTAGCGTGTGGTGTGGGCTCAATTACGCTCTATACACCCAATCTTGTGCGACAGTTGCATTACTCCAGGAAGGTATAAGTGCCGCAAACAATAATCGAGAACTTACTGTTATAGAGTTTAAGTCTTTCGAAGATAAATATCGGGCGAACCGTTTGTTATAAATTATAACTAATTATCAATTTACTAATCTCTTGAGAAATACTATAATCGTCGCATTATAACTACCATTTAACTTTTTATTGTATTGATCTACTTTATTTGATAGATAAAACCTTTGGAGTTAAGAGGTTATTATTTCACCGTTACAGTGTTGATACGAAAGAACAAAAAACATCCAGCAGCAAAATAGATAGAAAATCCGAAACTCTGGGACACATCAAGACATACCAGGAAATGAGGAATTCTTAGTAGCAACCGAGTAAGTCATAGTAATCGCATTTTTAGAGTTGACGTATACTCTGGTCGCTAGGCTGGCACCAGTGTCTAGAGCTCAGGGGAAATGACCTCGGTGTAAGGGGGGTTATTTTTCTGACGATTTTGCGTCTGCACGACTAAGAAGATGAAAGCTGCAGCCAAGATGACAAGCACAATGTAGCTAAGTTCCCCAATAAATCGCTCGATATTGGCATGTCGCTTCTTCTTTTTTACACTTGCTTCACCACTAGCATAGTGTTCTGGTTCGAGTTGCTCTTTTCTCTCATCCTCATCATCCTCATTTTTTGCAGCAGCGGCGATCTCCAACTTCTATTATTCCAATGACTCGAGGTGCAGAATCTGCTTTTCTTTTCATGCAGCAGCCGATGCTTTTCTAGCCTTAACAACTCTCTTATTGTTTTACGTTGACTGACAGTTCCTCCATCATATTTTTTGGAATCTACATCTTCAATAGGCAAATCAGGTTCACCTAAGTTAATTTTTTCAACAAAGTGTTGATCACGTTGAACAGACCAAGCTGAACGAGTTAAATCAACATGCTGAACGGTGCTCAACGTCAAGGTCAACGGAAATATACCTAAATCAAAAAGATGGTATACTCTGAAATATTCAAGGAAAGAACACAGAGAGCTTAGTGTAGTACGGGGTTATTATCGAGACCATTTCTTTAAGGTAGCGTGACCACCCACGGGAAAGAAATCTCTTGAAAAGTCTTGTGTATGGTGAATTTGCCATTTGACTAAGTCCTACCTACCCTTTGCGGTATATTCCGTGTATACAGCAGCCACCTCATCCGGATCCATCTTGCTCACATCGTCATGCGAAAGCTTCCTTTCGATCAGTTTTTTACTATTTCCAGTGCTCACGGAAGCAGCCAACCGACTACGATAGAGCTTTATAGAGCTACCGTTGCATGAATCTGGGCTAACCTCGCTGGATGAGTCCGAGTCGTAACCAAGCAGTTCTTCTAAGATTTCCACCATAATTTACTTTAAAATATGTCTGTACAGGGTCTTCCTCCAAATAATTGCACAAGTCAGGCCTGATATACTTATTACCAGCAAAAACCACGAAATGACATACGAAATCTAAGCAACTCGACACCCCAATCACCATTGGTAAATATTCGTGTAGCGGCATATCGTCTCGAAATGAAGTGCGATCGGATTTCATCAACTTTACACGAGTCTATAAACCCCCCATTCTCATTATATGGATGAAGGAGCTCCTGTCTTTCAAGGGGAGGGTTGCCACGGCACTCATCTGGTCTCTCACGAGCCTTGGTGCTGCAGTGTACCTTTGCGCAATTATTCATAGGCTGCGCTTGAAGTGGCACCCGCTTATGGAAATCTTTCAGAGCAGGGATTTTTTGGAGTCTACTTCCTTTTCGGTGATACAGTCGTCAATTATGAAAATGCACTCTCAAAAACCCTCAAAGTAATTTCCTGCCATTATTTCGGAAATTACTTTGAGGGCTTTCTGGACGCCGATGTGCTATATAATATTTAGCTTTACTATAAGAAATTCTTTGTCGAGCATCAGCTTGGAGGTGAGGTAAGTCTTGTTCCACTCCAGTGTGGGACATATCAAACTTTTAATGGCGTACGACCGGCGATTAAGCAGACTGATGCAGAGCTCTTACTCGTGTTTGTCGCGCCGACGTAAAGAATGTGACCTTATATCGGGTGTACCATTCCAATTAGTGGTGTCCAACCTGTTTAAAATGATGGCAACCAATTAGACTGTTTCGTTAGAGTAAGTATAAACATCATGGCTGCAGCGAATGTGAGCAATGCTTCTGTCCCCAGCATATCTGACTTGTGTCCTTGGCTGAAATGTTAAGAAACTATGACTGATGGTGCGTGTAAGTTTATCAAGGGTTACACCATCACAAGAGAACACTTGATTGAAGTCGGGTTCTTTAAAGAACAGACAGGATCTTCGATCAGATCATACCCCCAGTTTTGGGTTTTAGTAGGTAAGAAAGCTGAGGTGAGCGCCTAGATAGGTCTTGACTGATCTTAACAAGTTGTTGAGTTTCAATTGGAGTTGTAATATATTGACTGAAATAGCTAAGTCATTGCTAGCAAGATGTCTACCCCCACACCTGACTATAATAAGAAACATACATTTTACATAAATATTGTGCAACTTCAGGCTTTCCAACATCTCCTAATTCTGTCAATTCTTGCATGCATGGCATAAATGTGACCAACAACTCTTTGCAATGTGGCATCCTTTTCACTTGATAATACTTTAGACATGATGTTGAAGCACTCCATGACATGTCTTACTTCTTCCAGCAAGTTAAAGTCATCTTCAGATAGAACCACATCTGCCAATTTTCCAGGATCATTTCCGGGAGATTGTTTGATGCTTTCCAGCGGTCTTCTCATTCTAAGAACGCTATCAACCATGAAGTGCACAGAGTTCCATCTTGTTGCTACTGGAGTTATCAACTTGACAAAGACGAAAGGCTCAATAACTGGATCTGTAGCAGAATCTTTCTGGAGTGATTTAGTTTCTTTTTTGATTCTGACGTTGCACTGATGACTTTTATGACAACAATTGACCAATTTAGTGCACCTTTCAATAGTTCTGGAGAGAGCCGGAGATGCTTTGATATCATCGTTGATGATCAGGTTCAGGCGGTGATCAGCACAAATTAAAGAAGAATCAATCGCATTGCACTTGGAAACAGCTGCTTTCATGTTAGCAGCTGCATCATGAACTGCAAACACAGGAACAACACCAATGTTGCTAGGAACTGATGAGACTAGTGTGTCCAGTCGTGAAGCAATGGCTGCTTCAGTGTGACTTCCGCCAAAAAAAGTAACTGACATCACAAACTTTTTGATTTCAATTCTCATTGATGTAATGTAAAGTCAATGACTGATAGGGATCCATGTTACTTGATGTCCAAATATCTGTAGATAGAGCCATACCAGGTACCTTTGGTAGTTCAGCTTCCAGAGTTAGATCAAGAGCATTTTTGATGTTGTCACACAGCAAAGGCAACCTAAAAGTAGAGATAATAAAGTTTTAATAATATGAAAGCACTTAATAATTTATATTTATCAAAGTTCATATTAAAAATAAATAATTATAAATATAAATTACTAGATTGTTAGTTTAAAAACTTAAAAAACCTAGTAAAAAATTAAAAAAACTAGTATAATATTTTGGTGCGGATCCGGAAATTGTTTATCGCAAGTTATTGTAATGGTAATAACTTGGTCTGGAATTTATTGTTACTTATAGTGAGGAGGGAAAATGAGAAAATTGTAAACATTATCTTTAAGTTTTAGCCGACTCAAGTATATAATACTTGAAGGAAGAAAAGAGCGAGTCAACCAAGAAAAGATGTACGCACGGAGACTTATTGAATTCGCCATATATATAAATGATTAAGCGAAAAGAAAAGTAAAAAAAAAAAGGCAATTGCCAAGAAAAGACGTATACCGGAGTGTTATTGGATTTGTCATCTATAATAATTATTAAGCTAAAAGAAAAGTAAAAAATCAACAATCAAGAAAAGACGTACACACGGAGACTTGTTTAGTCTATCATATAAATAAATGATGAATAAGTAGCGAAACCGTAAACAGCTGAAAACTATTAGAAGCTCGAAAAAGAAAGGCGGTAGAATGGAGGACGAGGAAGAGAAAAGAGTTTTAAGAGATTTAAAGAAGATTTTAAGAGAAAAAAGTTTTAAAAGATTTGAAAAAGGATTTATGAAAAAAGGATATCTGAAGATTTATAGGGAGTTTTATAAGAATTTGCGGAGGCTTTAAAGATAAACTTACGAGAAGAATTGGTAAGAAAAGATATTTGATAGTGATCAACCGGATCAGATATTTTGCCGGAACCGGAACCAAACCGGTAATAGTTTCTAAATATTCCTAACCGGAACCGGAACCAAAAATAAATCCAAAGCGGAACAGGAACCGAAACCGGAACCGAAAATAAGTAATATATTTTTAAAAAGTTAGTTCTAATTCAAACAAAAATTAATGTAGTAAAAATAACTAAAGTTTTACATTTTTTTTTAAAGTTTTTTCGAAACCCAAGGCATAGAGAAGCAGTTAGACAATCCAAAAAAATCATTTAA
>QPEY01000081.1:213181-231089 GCA_014706445.1 Hydra viridissima | reverse complement strand
TATTCTAAAAAAGATAGAGAAAATATGTTAGATAAAATAAAAAAATATTATAGAGAGAATTCGTATATATTTAAATTTATATATTATATATATACAACTCTCATACAAGATGTCGTCATTTAAAATATATATATATATATATATATATATATATATATATATATATATATATATATATATATATATATATATATATTTAATATATGAACTTCAATAAATAGACATATAATAAGACATAAATGTATTCAATATATAAAACCTGCTTAAGCAAAGCTCAGTAATGAAGTTTTATGTCCTCTAATTGTCAATGATTAAAAAAACTTTTTTACAAATACTTGGTGAGGTTTTTTGTATTAAAACGTGTTTTGATTAAAACTTCTACTTCTGATCAGTTGACTAATCAAGCACTTTTCGAGATTGGTTAATCAAATAATGCTTTTGGCAAGTTTATTAGTTATATACAATAAATCCAAAAATTAGCAAAAATTGTTTTGAAAATATCTACAAGATAAAGAGAAATCACCGGTTATGGAAAAGTCAATAAATTTCTATAAATAAAAAATTTAAATTGAATTTGAACTTAACATCTTTACACCGTTTTTACTCAAAACAATCTTTACACAATTTACTTTCCTTTATATATATATATATATATATATATATATATATATATATATATGTATATATATAGTATAAACAGAAAACCTAAATTTAGTTAAGACAGACTGTGTATCATCATCATGGATGGAATAAAAACTAAAGGTATTGATTGGTTGCATAGTTCTATGAAAAAACAACCAGTGTTATCTTTATGATCACCTAAAGCTACAAGCTTCGCTCGATTAATTGCCTTTAACAAACACAGTGAAGGAGAGTTTTTTCAAAATTTTAAAGTTACAAAAATAAATATAAACGTAATCCTAACTGAATAGATAATGTTGACGAAACTGATTTAACAACCGTACAAGTAAGAGTTTTAGAAGGTAGAGGTATTGAACAACTCGTAATAATCACATCTGCAGACTGAGGAAAATTGGTAACTGAGAAAAAAAATTGGTATGGAAGATTAGTAACTGTAAAAAGATAACTTTGTTTGTAAGAAAACTGTTGAGAGAAAGTCTTTGTCGTCATTACTTTTAATGAGTACAAATGCTTCATCTGAACAGTTGTTTTATTGATTGATCAACTGGAATTCTAAAGGTTTTAGAAGACTTAAATATTGAATCTTAATTTGATGTAAAAGAGATCTGTGTCTCAAAAATGACCAACAGGTAAAGTTAAAGTTCATGAACTCCCTTGATAATTTTAAACAGCAGAGAATTCTTTACGTTACTAAAACTTTACGTTACGAACGCTTTACGAACGCATATACGTGTTATTTTTACACTAAATATGGTTCATTTGTAGATTTAAAAATTTTTTTTTCTAAATTTCAAGCAAGTGTAAATCTGGTGAAATATTCTTCCTAAAAGTAGAGGTAGTTGTGAGCACTCAAAAAAAGGCAGTACCTTATTCACATGGATTATTCTTGTTTCTTAAAAATAACAATAATATGCATTTTTAAATTTGCAAAAAATTTAATTTTCAGAACACTTTGTCTATTTTTTGAAGTCAAAAGCGAAACATGAAAGAATTACAAGAACTAAACAATATCAAGTGGTTGTATCTATAGCGAAATAGAATTTAAAAAAGTACCTTGAAAGATTAAACAAATTGAGGTTTGAGTGTTAGTATTGTGACAAGAAGTAGACATTTGATAAAACTAAACCTTAAAGCTACAAGCCCAGAGTTATTTTTGAAAAAAAGATTCGTGAAGATAAATTTAATTAAAACAGAACTATTTATGCTATTTAAACTGCAAAACTTTTTGTTAGACAATTTTGTTCTCATACGTAATTTGCTTCTAAAAACTAGTTTTAATAATTACTTTAACGGTTTTAGTAATTTTGCGCATTATTTTTCAAGAGTTGAAACAAATAACTTAAATTATGCAAGGTTTCATCTTTTTTTCTGGAAACATTTTAAATGACGAATATAGAAATTTATTACCTAGTTTTTTAATACTCGATAAAGACAAAAAAGCCAAACGCTAATCCTAAAAAGTTGTGTAAAACGTCAAGAATATAAACATTTCAAAGTAGAATTAAAATATTTTTTTTAGGGTATATTACAATTCTTAATGCTGAGAACAATATTTCAACATAACCCTTCTCTAGCGGCTCTGATGATTATGTCTGTTCATATAAATTGAGTTTTATTATTTTATTTCTATTTTTTTACAAGTAGTTTGTAACTTAGTACTTTATATTTATTTATTTTCGTCATATAAGTTTACGGTAAAAAAATTCACATCATTTTGGCCATAAATGTTGTACTTGTAAAATAAGCCTTTTGTTCTTGTTATAAAATGACTTTTGTTTATTCCCAACCCACGGCTTCAAGTTAAGGAAGGTCTATGATCAATTAAGATTTTTTAAGTGTAACTCTATGCACGGCCCGTAAACTTCATAGTTTCAAAAAGAAAAAAGATACTTCACGGATGAAAATGTGCATTTCAGCCAGCAGCGTTCAACCATAATGCTATATTTTAGGTTGTGTACAATTTATCTTTTCAGCGTGATATATTTACACGTGAAGATTTCTATAATTCTATAGCAGCTTCCTAAAAAAGACAGGCTATACAGTAGTTTAACAAAAGTTGAATATATATATATATATATATATATATATATATATATATATATATATATATATATATATATATATATATATATATATATATAGATACACACACATCATCCCTTATAGGAAAGGTTAATTAGATAATCAATTGAAATCTTTTTTAACTGAAGCATTTTGTTTGTAGATTTTTGACAGAAAAACACCGCATTATAAAGTTTCTGTTTCTTGAACACTGTTAGGTGTTTCTTATAGATTCATAGATACTGATCACAAATGTCACATCAAAAGTTAAGTGTTACGTACCGTTTGAAAGAAATTATCAGTTTTTTTATAATTTTGCTTAAATTTTAGCTAGTTCTATGACAAAAAAATGTTGAACACAAAGCGCATATTGATCCAACAAAGATATTTTTTCCTCTTCTTCAAATAAAACTTGGATTCATGAAGAATTTGTGAATGCACTGAACAAGGAAGACGAAGGATTTTGAAAGCATGTTTCCAGCTCTAAGATCAAAGAAGGCATCTTGGTTGGAATCAGACATGTTATTAGTGACAAGCGGTTTGAAGAGCTGTTAATTGGCCAGAAAAAAATTGCCTTTAAAATTTTCAAAGATTAGATGACAACTTTCTGTGTAATTATAGAGCGATAAACTACGTTGAAGTCGTTCACAAGCTTCTCCACACATACCAAAAAATGAAGTGCAACATGTCGCTCAAGATTAATTTCCTTATTTCACAATAGGATTTCTTTCTTGAGAATCTCGGTGCAGTCAGTTACAAAACAGTGAGCGGTTTTACAAGGACAATACTACAAATGAGAAACGATAAAAGGGCAACTGGAATCAGTCAATGTCTGATGACTGCTGTTGGATACTGCAACGTGATGCACAAAAAGTTGAATGAAAAAGAAAATTAAGAGCAAAACATTTTTAATTCTGTTGAACATCATGGCTTATGCGGAACATAAATGTGATTAAATAGATAAACATTTGTTTAGTTCTTAGATTTCCTACGTGATTCAGCAAAACTAAATTTGTTCATATCCTAAAAGTATCTGTGACAATCACCCAAAACTTTTTAGGAAGCAAGAATTTAAAAAAGTTTGTTGTGCAGTTTAAATATCTTGGTTGACAAGCTAACTCTAAATATTTTCTGAATTCCAATGACCACTTTACTGAGTGAGCACATATGTAGTTGTTAGCTATAGACGAGTTTTGGAGTCAAATTTTGATTTTAAATCTGTGAACATGAAAGACCAGCTGCTCTAGAATTTATCTATTTTTATTTACAGACTCTTAGCCTAAAAATTTGAATAAGCGCTACAATCATTTTCTTTTTATTTGAAATTTTACTTATCACTTCACAAATATGGATATATAAATCTCAGTTACAATGAAAGATTTACAAGAAAAGGCATTTCAGCTAGCTAAAAAGAAAAAAATACCACATAACTTTATAAAAGAAACTGTAATGGCAGGCTACCAGTCGGCAAAAACTTTCAAAAACGCAATTCTGGTAATTCTTTGCGTTAGCCAGAGGGAACTTCAGGAGCTAGAGCAAAAGCATTTAACCAATCCTCTGTGAATAAGTTTTTTTAGCCATTGACTAAAAGCGTAGATGAAAATAATTTAACTCCAAATAATATATAATGTTGACGAGACAGAAAGTTCCTCAGTAACAAAGAAAGTGTAAAAAGTATTTGCAAAGAGGGGTAAAAAATAAATTGGATCTTTAATATCAGCTGAACAAGGGAAAACAATAACTATCGAAATTTGTATGAGTGCCTCCGGTATAAACGTACCCCCGCCCCCTTGAATATTTTTCCCCTTTTAAGAGCTCACAAGAATGTAAATATTATCGATTAAATATCTGCCATCCAAAAAAAAAGCCTTTGCTGCTGTTGTTATATGATCATGCGGCACATACAAAAAAATATGGGGTTCATAATGAAAGCACCTGAAAATTAGGTCACTGTTATTTGTTTCCCTCCACATTGTTCCAACGGTCTGCAGCCACTACTTGTCTCCTTCATGGCACCATTTAGTAACAACTATTCGAATGAAGTTCGCGTTTGGTTAAGTACACATTCGGGAAAGGTAATATTTAATTTTTTTCTAAAACAGGTTTTTCGAATAGACCGCGGTTTTCAATGTTTAAAAAACCGGTTTTCCGGTTTTCCAGTCTATCATTTTATTATATATATTTCGTACATTGAATACAATTGAGCAGCAAACAAATAAGTCTTTTTAAAGGTTAGTTTTACGTTTCTTAAGACAATAAGCACGTAAAAAACATAAAGCATTGAGTGTTTCATCATTTAACCTTGACCTTAGTTTAGTGACAAATAGAAGACTTGCAGAAAATGACCTTTCAGCCTCCACACAATGTTACTTAGATTGACTTCAAAGCTGTGAGCAACAAATCTAAGTTGCTTGTTTAATTTTTGTTAGCTCAAATACAGCCATTTCTTTGAGCATTTAGAAGTTGATTCTTTTTTTTGTTTATTTGGTAAAACCCTTTTGACTGTCTCTCTAATGAAGAACTCGAGCTCTTCTGACAAGGAAGTAAATTGCTGTACTTGTTCCTGACTAGTTTCATTATCTGACAAGTTTTCCTCATCTATAAATTCACTTCTCTTTTGCTCAAACAAACAATTAAACAAACTTGATGCAGTAGTAGCAATTGCATTTCTCTTTGGCATGTAATTTTTGAAAATGTCATGAGTTGCTTTATTAGTTACACCAGGATTATTCAGATACTTAACTAAGTTTACCAATATAGCATTCCTCCTCTCAGTGTTTCTTTTAGTAAATGAGTCAACTAGCTCTTGACAAAAGATGTTTTTCTGGCTTTTTGTAGACTTAGAAATCATAATATCGCTTGACAACTCAATCAGTGACATTTGAATACATTTCTTGAGGGTAACAAATCTTGAAATCATATCTAGTAAGCTGTTCCAACGTGTCTAAGAGTCTAAGATTAGCTGCAGCTCCTTTCCAAACTCAGACTGGACAAGCTTTTGCAGAATCATGTCATTTTTAACTGAAGACTTTCAAAACACATTTTCTAACCTTGTTGATGAGTTATGTGACATCCTCCCTGATCATTGGAAGAGCTGACGCACCTGCTTCTGCTGAAACTTCTAATCCTCCTTCCTCATCGCTGTCATTATCTTCTTGGTCCTCTTCTAGAATAGTGACTTGCTCAGGTGTGCCATTATCTTTTTTCCTAGATTGTCTATATAGAACATCACAGACAGCCAAGTGGATTCCATAGGCGAGGCAGAGCTGATGGTCTGGTAAAATTGAGCTACCAAATTTTTTCATTACAGCAGCTCCCTCTGTGATTACTGCAACAATATCACAGGCAAAACGTAGCCCAAATTCTTTCAGTTTCTCGTCAAAAATTATACAAAAATTTTCTGCTGGCAAAACTTTTTTTTGATATCTTCATAATGTTTCATCAGCAGAGCCTTAATCAATTTAGCATCTTTGGGCAATTTGTATTCTTTTGTCTCTAGAGCTTCTCTCAAACGTTGACTAGTTGAGAAAACACGGAAGGGCAGCCCATCACACGAAATAAGCTCAGCCAAAACAACATCAACAGGTTCCTTTATATTATAAAACGAATCAATGGGTTTGATGGCTTTGAGTTTCCTCTCAGGAGTAACAACAGCAGCAAATATGGTTTTGTGTTTTTTCCTCAGGTGGTTCCTCATGAAGCTTGTGGTTCCTCCTTTGCGCTTAATTTCTTGGTCGTAGAGTTTGCACTTGGCCAATTCAAGTTGTTTTGAGTGCAAAAAGTGCTTCCAAACTTACGTGTTATCCTTGTGGACTTCAGAAAATGACATTTTCGTTTTTATGAAAATTTGTTTCACTTTTTTACATCACAAATTGCAGAAACTTACTGTTAAAGTTCAAGTGGAAGCAAATTGAATGTTTTCATTTATTTTCTTGAGCAACTTCACATCAAGAAAAGTGGTTTAGAATTGCCAAATAACCAAGCAAATTTTGTACAAAAGATATATATCCAAAAACCTGCTTTGAAAATAACATTATTGGTTTTCAATTTTCAAAAATTTTACGGTTTCCGGAAACCGGTTTTCCTTTCCCTTGTACACATTATTCAAGAGTTGTGACCGAATATCAGACTACAGAACTGATTGGAATAGCTTATATGAAATCTGCAAACATGTTGATGGCGGTAAATGGTTTTAAAAATTCGGGGATTAGTCCACTTAATCATGAAGTTTCTGATGATTGAATATTTGAGCCTTCAGAAATAACCAACAGGTCATTATCTGAGATGGATTCTGCTACACCAAATCTAACTACCAAGTCTCAAACACAAACTATTTCACTGCAAAATCAGCAAATAATCTGAGATGTGGCAATTGTAAAAAAAATGTACCATGAAAAGTGCACCCTAAAACTTTTTTGTGAGGGTGGTGTTGTGCTTCACAGTGGGCACAAACTGTTTTTTTCATAAAATGTTATTTTTGTGTAATAACATTTTCAAAAATCGTTTTGTTTTTTTTCATAATTGCAGCAATTAAACCTTAATAATGGGGTTATTGAAATAAACTGTTTAAAAAAATTACATCTTTTTTTTCATATTTCATTAATCTGAACGTTATGGGGGCTGTTATGCTCCTATTTCCCTGACTCCTAGTTTTATGTCTTAATTTCCATAATAATATGCAAGTGTATAACATTTCTAGTTTAAGTTTTATAAATTTTATTTTAATTATGAAAAAACAGTGGAGGTGTCAATTTTGGGGCAATTTCAGACTCTTTGCCAGAAATGAACAAATTGTCCGTGCGGCGTCAAATGTTGCCCAGTATTTACCCAGTGAATAACCATGCATAGATGCAACTTTTGCACAATACCACAAAATGCTGCAAAGCTTAAAAAATATTTTAAAATATTTTAAAAATAAGGCAAATTTACAAAATTTTTAATACTTCAAGTCCCTCGCCAGAACAGAAAACATTATTTTATGTTGTAGAAATTTTGAACAGAAGTTCCTTATGTATAGAGACAACTTTCCCGCTGTATTCCTGAAGCATTATTAAAAATTTGAGCATTATTAAAAATTTTAAAAAAGCTTAATTAAAAATTTTAAAAAGCATCATAAAAAAACTTTTTTGGTCAAAAATGCAAAAAATTTATGAGACAATATTTAAATACTTTTTTGTTATAAATAACAATAAAATTGAATAATGGTAAATTTTGGTCGAAAATGCTAAAAAACTCTGAGACAGTATTAAAGTACTTTTTTGTTATAAACAACAATAAAAATAGTATTTATTTGCAGAAAATGTCAAAATATTTCGAAAATTTTTTTTGGTGCTTTTTTAAAGCGTGTGCATCTTCCGTGTCGGACTAATCACTTTCTGTTTCAATCTCGGGTAGAGAAACCATTGGTTGCTTCAAGATCAAAAGTATTGCTGTGGACGGGTTTACGTTTTCTCATTTTTGGTACGAATGCGCCAATATGCGCCAATAAAAACATCTGAAATGTGATTGTACATATTGGTATTATAATTTTTTTAAAAACTCTTAGATTGACTCCTCTTGACTTTCCAGAAAAAGATTCTTATTCTAATTGAGCTTTTTTTTAAGGACTTGAAAAATTCAAAAAAAAGGCTTTATTTGTTTTGAATATATACGTTCATAATGAATATTGACTCCGTTTAATAGCTTTTTATTGTGGATAACTATTCATTCATAAATTTATCAATTTAAAAAAATATCATTATTAAGAGTGTTAAATTTGCAAAAAAAAAACTTGCTCGGCATAAACATAATTCTTTATTGATTTATAAGAAATTACGTACAACTATATAAAAATTATTAAGTTTGACAAATCAACCTTTCAAATTTTATAATAAAAAATCTCGAAAAATTTTTTTTTTTCTAGGTTCGTTGTACGAACCGTTTTTGAACATTGTGGGCCGACCATATTGAATAATGAAAAGAAACATTTTATCAGTCCTTTTTCTAAAGACTTTGATTACTCCTATAATGTTGTTAATGAAAATTTTTTTAAAAGGACAATATATTCTTATAGTTTCAAGAATGAAATTTTTGAAATAAAGTTATTCAAAATCGAAAATCACAACAGCAATAACAAAAATTACTTCTTTTCAACAAAAACTTGAAATATATTTTATTTTTTCATTTAAAAAAAAGTTCTTTAACTTTAATAATTCCAAACAAATTTTAAAGATTATAACAGGAATTGAAAGTTTAAATATTCTTAAAAATAAAGCTAAGCGTGTATTTAAGATTACTGGATGAATTCTTGCAATCTGGATAAATTTTCACTATTAAACTATTTAAAAGTTACTTAAACTTTAAGTGTTTTATGCAAATTGCCTTTTAGCAAAGACACTAAAAAAAAAGACGCTTTTAAAAAGGTAAATTCAATTGCATTTTTTTCTTTATAAGGAGTTTTATATAGGAACACTAGTCATTAGTTAAATAGCAGAGCCCGCATCAAGAAAATCCTGAAACCAAGTTTAGTTTTTTCCGGAATCAGCTTTATTTGTACATTTTCAAAAGACATCAAAAGTCATTGAAAATTAGTTAAACAAAGCATTTTTCAGAGAGCTTTCAGACCTATTGTACAGTGTTTGACATAATCAAAATCTGCGAGTTGATCATATCTGGAAAGGTCCTACCCTACCTTGAAATCGTTCCTGGGCGCTTGAGACTAACTAGAGTATGTTCGGCAAAGTCTTGTTTACCGTCTGTACGGGTCTGTTTAGTAAAAATACAACAGCTTTATGGTATTATAATCATTTGGGTGATATAACCATCACGTTAATGAACATATTACCATCAAAATTGCATATATAACCTTCACGTGGTTGTTTATAAAACCATCAAGTTGTTGATTAACCAATCACGTTTGCCAATTTTACAATCAGTGAAATATTATGCAGTTAATTTTTTCCTCCATACTATGAACTTTTATTAACATAATTCACTTGCTTCTTAATCTAGTCTGAGCCGAAATCCCTTCCACATTGAGGGTTCGTTAATATGCGTGAAATTTAATGAGTTTTAATGCGTTAAACCATTTGTTTGTTGATTTTTTTTACTTAATGCTCAAGTAAAACTACTTATCGCTCATGAAGGAGAACCAAACCTTATTGTTAAAAAAAAAGAAAAAGATATGCTAATAATATTAAAGTTGTGCTGTTAATTCTATTTAGTGGTATGGAAAATTTTAGTATTAAATTTTCCCCTAATATTTTGAAAAAATTACAAATTATATTACAATATGAAATATAAATAGTTAAGTTTCTTATTTCAAACTAGTTTCTGTAACCCTAGAACAAATATATAAAAGGAATATTATAAGTTTGAATTAAGATTTATGACTATAAGTGTATATACTTATATATGTAAAATATGTACGGTTATAATCATTTTTTGTTTCTGGTATTTTAAGATCTTCGTCTTTACTAATCGCGTTAATTAGTAAATTACTGTGTTACTCATCAATTTTTCTTTTAATTTAATAAATGTAATCCTTTCATTTACAAAACTTTGAAGTTGTAAGCATATCGTCGGTTGACAAGTAAAACTCATTAAGTGACACTGCAGCTAATTTGGTATTATCAAGTTTTAGTTAGTTCACTTTATGAAAATTCCATTTATTCCAATACTACTATTTCGGATTGATTTACGCACTTAGTGACTTTTTCTTGCAATCTGTTGAAAATATTTGGGCATCATAGTGTATAAAAGTCAATTTCCCATAAAACTGTACTTAATGAGTTTTACTTATCAACCGACGATATACTTTACGGATTAATGATAATAATAATCAATTGTATATTTTTTAAAAATTTTCCATCAGTATCTTTGGTATGCCATTATGGTAGTTAATAAAAATACGCACCATTGAGTTAACATTAAAATATCAAACAAAATTGTCCAATGTGGCTAAAATGAAATGAAACAAAGAATGTGTTAAAAAGGTAACTAACGATAAGTTTTATGGCTTTAATTTGCAGTTAGTATTTTTGATTAGCTTATTTAACTAAGATGAATGCATTTCACATTTAATAATCTCTCTATCAACCTTTAATACAACTCGTTTTGTTTTCTACACTCACTTTACTTTCTCATAAAGTTTTCACTTTCGGCAAATTAAATCATCTATATAAAGGATATATATGTTTTGGTATCTGTATTTAACTTAAAAAAACAGACCAGTTAATATATACTCACGCAATCACACAAACATTGTGTAAAAAATTTGATTTTTCTCGGTTGTGAGTTTTTTGCGGTATTCCCCTCTTTATGAGAAAAATACTTTAGAATACTTGACACTTTCTGACAAGAATACAATACGTGTTATTATGTATATAATAATATTTGTTATGTAACTATAATTAAATTTTAACAGTTGAAAATTTCCTTCAATAAAACGAAATCTAAAATGATTTAAATCATACTTTTTTTTTTCTACTAAAACATACATGATAAAACGTCAAATAATGTTTTTACATCAAACAGCTCTTAAAGCGTCACACAATGAATCGTCTAATTAACTGAGCAAAAACAATTCCTTCAGTTCGATTACTCTTGTAATTAATGGTTTAGATAAACAACACTTAATTGTTTTATTGAATCTTATTAAAGTGTAAGATAAGTTAGAAATCTTTTTTTTTTGTGAAGGGATGGGGGAAACCCCATCGTGCACAAATCCCCATCCCTAATCGCAGCGAAAGCCGTTATAATAAAAAAAATAAGGTACAAAATAATACATATATTTTAAAAAACAAGAATACATAAAAATATACAACAAAAGTAACATTCAATTGCCAGAAAACTCATCATTTGACTCCTCTAAACACTCAGCACTTGAATTCTCAAAAGACTCATCATTTAAAACATTAAATGATTCATCGTATAATTTACAATTTGCTTCTTTTTGCAGGAAGTTCTGAATTGATAGAGTTAGGCATTATTAAGAGCATATCTAGCAAATCAATATTTTTATCCTAGTATGATACTCTCGAAATCTTCTACAATCTTTTATTCGTGCTCTGATAGCTGGCCTAATGGAAGAATACTCGATTTTATAACTTCAATATTATGCATTTATATTTTGTGCACTGTAACAGATATAAAATACCACGAATACAAATCTAAATATAAAATTCTGGTTTCAGAATGAAATTTTTCAAAGTTAACGCAATTAATGTCATGGCCAGAAAAAAGCGTTCTTAATAAAACGCAAAAATTTTTAATTAGTATGGCGTCTAGTCCTGAAAGTTTGTGTGGTTTAGGAAAAACTGAGAGCTGTGATGCCATTATATGCATTGGTATAACGAGGTTTTGGGTTGTCTACAATAAGTCCCATTTGTTTTTTAAACTTTTGTTTGATTTTTGCCAAACGTTTTGATTTGTCTACCTTGCATATTTGGATCCGTACCTTTGAATGAAGCAAGCATTAAAAGGTACGGATCCAAATATGCAAGGTAGACAAATCAAAACTGCAACTTACTTTTTTATCTGCCATGCCTTTTTATTTACCATTCATCATTTTTGAAGTAGCACCACAGATATAACATTTTTGTGTTGAACGTGTGTCCGTTAAAGAATTGCACACTTTTTATCATAAGTAACAGGTTGCTTGTAATAAATTGGAAGAAGTTCAGATATTTCTTTCAAACTTTTTTAGTTTCTTTTACAGTAAGTTTAGGTGTTCTTTTTGAAAAGATGAATTTAATTGGTCGGCAATAAAGTGTTGATGATGACCGGGTTTTTGCCTAATAAAGTTATGGTAGTCATCATTCAATCTCAATTGGAGAAACACAAATACAAACAGAAACTTATTATAAGCATTGAATTTCTAAAATTTTGTAATGTAAGTGACGATTATGAGTGTTCATTTTTAAGACTTTTATTGAGTTTCCATTAACAGTTCAGCTGTTAAAATTCAATATTGCCATTCTTCAAATAATTCTAGTTTTGTAATAGAATACGTTTGGTCTGAAAAAAATTGTATAAAAACTAAGCAGGATGATCTGGGCAGCCCAATTTTTATATCTAAACACCTTATGGTTGTGGCTATTCTCAGCAAAAAAAAAAAAAATATGGATATATGTGGATAAAATTAGTCATATGCTTTGAAAATTTTTTTGGTGTGAAGCTTTCATCGAGATAAGACGCAGTTCTTTCTTAAAAAAAAAAAAAAAATTGGCTAAAAGTTTAACAATCACGCAAGTGAAAGAACTACTAGAAGCTCAAGAAAATACTTTATTAAAAATCTTTGGAGAGAAAATTGACAAACTTGAAGGGAAAATAAAGCAATTAAAAAACGAAAACATATTACTAAAAAATGAAATTGCTACAATAAAGAACGGGATGAACTTCCAAAAGGAATGCTACGAAAAAACCGTAAAGGAAACGAACGAACTTAATGAAGAACTAAAAAACAATTCAAACAAAATAAAAAAAAAAATTCAAGCAAACTTTTTATAGACAAAATTGCTGAACTAGAAGATCGCAGCCGGAGAAACAACTTGAGGTTTGAAGGTTTTGAAGAAAAAGAAAACGAATCATGGGAAGAAAGCGAGTCGAAAGTAAAATGTTTTATTAAAGAAAAATTGAATATAAAACACGACATTCAAATAGAAAGAGCCCACAGAACTGAGAAAAAAAAAAAGAAAAAATCTGGACATAAAAAACGACGAACAATAGTTATAAAGTTCCTAAACTATAAAAACAAAGAAAAAAATATTACAGCATTATAAACGACTGAAGCTTTGGAATGAACGTATATATCTCAACGACGACTACAGCGAAAGAACGATTGAAAAAAGAAAAATACTCTTTGCAAAAGCTAAAGAATTAAGATCCTCAGGTAAGTATGCAAAAGTTGTCTATAATAAACTTATAACGCGCGATTAATAGTTCCGATAACAAAAAAAAATTCTTTAAACTTTGAACAAAAAATAATTACAAAAATGAATGACTTTCAAACGCTACCCTACAATTTTTGCGAAAAATACATTATGTCAGATTAAAACGAAGACTCAGAAGTCAATTTTTTTTAGTGATATGTACACGGACAGTTTATATCATTACCCTAGCGCCATTAAAGAATTTCTTTTTAAAAATGCAAATGATACAAACAGTGAAAGAATCAGAATCCTCAACATAAATATAAGGAGTTTAAGCAAAAATAAGGAAAACTTTCAACATTTTCTAGAAGAAACTGAAAACATTTTTAATATTATATAAGTTACGGAAACTTGGTGCCGTTCTATCGAACTTGATAAGAATTCTAATTTTCATTTAAAGAATTTTGAATTAGTCTCATTAGAGAAGACAAACAAATAAACGCGGTGGAGGAGTTCTTATTTACGTTAAAGAAAACATTGCGTATAAAGTTAAAAGCGATTTGAGGGTTTCTGGCAAAGATAAAGAGATCGCAACAATTGAATTAATTATTAACAAAGGAAAAAAATATACTTATAAGCAGCTGCTATAGGCCACCTGACGGCGCGTGCGAAAATTTTAGCTTTTATTTACTACATAATATAGTTCACACTGGTAACAACGAAAGAAAAAAAAACTTTATAATTTGGGATTTTAATATGGACTGTCTCATTTGTATCAAATACAAAAAAGTGAGAAGTTTCTACAATGAAATTTTTTTAGCAGGCGCAATTCTCTTAATCAATCATCGAGCTAGAGTAACAAAAAATTCTACTACTCTCATTGATAATATTTTTACTATAGACATCTTTAATAACTCCATCCAAAAATGTATCGTAAAAACTGATATATCGGACCACTTCCCTGTTTTCCTAACCCTTAACACAACGTTATCAAATCAAATTAAACAAAACAGAACTGTAAAAAAACGAATTTACAACGACAAAAAATACTTTTTCTTGGAATTTAATATATGTAATCATTTCATGTACAAAACTTTGAAGTTGTAAGCATATTGTCTATTGACAAGTAAAACTCATTAAGTGACAGTGCAGCTAATTTGAGATAATCAAGTTTTAGTTAGTTTACTTTATTAAAATTCCATTTATCGAGATATCAATGTGATATCCCTAGATAAAATACTACTATTTCGGATTGATTTACGCACTTAGTGACTTTTTCTCGCAATATGTTGTTAATATTTGGGCATCATAATGTATAAAAGTTATTTTCCCATAAAGCTGTACTTAATGAGTTTTACTTGGCAACCGACGATATACTTTATGGATTAATGATAACAATAATCCATTGAATATTTTTTTAAAAGTTTTCCATCAGTATCTTTTGCATGCGATTGTGGTAATTAACAAAAATACGTACTATTGAGTTAATAATAAAATATCAAATATAATTGTCTAATTTGACTAAAATGAAATGAAACAAAGAATGTGTTAAAAAGGTAACTTACGATAAGTTTTATGGTTTTAATTTGCAGTTAGTATTTTTGTGATATCTCTAGATAAAATACTACTATTTATATTTCCGATTGATTTACGCACTTAGTGACTTTTTCTTGCTATATGTTGATAATATTTGGGCATCATAATGTATTAAAGTCAATTTCCCATAAAACTGTACTTGAGCTTTATCAACCGATTGGGGATTTTAATATTGACTGTCTCATTTGTATCAAATACAAAAAAGTGAGAAGTTTCTACGATGAAATTTTTTTAGCAGGCGCAATTCTCTTAATCAATCATCGAGCTAGAGTAACAAAAAAATCTACTACTCTCATTGATAATATCTTTACTATAGACATCTTTAATAACTCCATCCAAAAATGTATCGTAAAAACTGATATATCGGACCGCTTCCCTGTTTTCCTAACCCTTAACACAATGTTATCAAATCAAATTAAACAAAATAGAACTGTAAAAAAACGAATTTACAACGACAAAAAAATAAATAATTTTAAACATCAACTATCATTACTTCGTTGGGGGCACATCAACTTTAATAAAGATGCAAGTACTATTTATAATAAATTCTTTGATTAATTCTACTCAGTATATGATGCGAACTCTCCAGTATGTAAAAAAAGTTAAAAGTCATAAAACCTTCAATAGTCCTTTGATAACAAAAGGCTTAAAAAAATCTTCGAAAATAAAGCAGAAGTTGTATGTTAAATATTTAAAAACTAAATCTTCTGCAAATGAAAAAATATATTAAAATTATAAAAATTTATTTGAAAAAAGTCGCAAAAAACTAAAAAAACATTATTATACAAATCTGATCAATAAGTTTAATAATAACTCAACGCGCACCTGGCAATTAATATAAGAGATAACAGAAAAATCAAAAAATCACTTAAGTTCTCTACCACAAACTATAAAATTTGAAGATGTAAATATATGTGAACCGAGCAAAATTGCAAACATTTAATAAATTTTTTACTCAAATTGGAACCAATCTCTCTAAAAAAATTCCTATCACCGAAAATTCGTTTGAAGACTACTTGTGTCCTATAAATAAATCTCATTATAATAATGAGTATTCTTCTGAGTTATCCCACGACGAGCTCGATATAGCTTTTAAATTTTTAAAAAGAAATAAAGCTATTGGTGCTGATGAAGTAAGTGGAAACATAGTTGCAGAATGTTATGAAAGTCTGAAAGATATTCTTTGTAAAGTGTTTAATGCATCTATAAAACAAGGAGTTTATTGGTGCATTAAATCCGGATCAATTGAAAATTGCGAAAGTCATACCAATTTACAAACAAGGCGATAAAACAAAGACCAACAACTATCACCCGATTTCGGTTCTTTCAACTTTTTCAAAATTATTAGAAAGAATAATATATAATAGAATATTTAAATATTTCGACCAAAATAATATACTATATTCCAAACAGTTTGGCTTTAAAAAAAATATTTCAACTGAGCACGCAATTATTTAATTTGTTAGGGAAAGCTCAAAATCTTTCAAAAAAAAATATATACCCTAGGAGTCTTTATTGATCACTCGAAGGCTTTCAATATCGTGTATCATAAAATATTGCTTAAAAAGCTCGAATGCTATGGAATCAAAAACAACATTTAAAATGTTTTCATAGTCACTTTTCAAACAGAAAGCAATTTCTTACCTATAATGATGGCCTTCAAAGTGACTAAACTGAAATAACCTGCGGTGTTCCACAAGGCTCTATTACAGGTCCTCTTATGTTTTTAATTTATATTAATGATTTAAGCAAAGCAGCTAATCTTCGGAGTATTATATTTGCTGATGATACAAATTTGTTTTTATCAAACAGAAATGTTGATGAGCTGTTTTCTGATATGAACAAAGAACCTAAATGCGTATCTGAGTGGTTTAAATGTATCAAATTGACCTTAAACCTTGATAAAGCAAAATACATTCTATTTTACCCTTTATCTAAAAAACGTTTTTTACTAACAACCATGCCAAAAATTCTTATTGATGAACTTAGAAATAAAAAAGGAAACTTTTACTAGTTTTCTTGGGATTTATCTTGGTGAGAATGTTACATGGAAACCACATATTGACTACATTTGTACAAAGGTTTCTAAAAATATAGGAGTCCTCTATAAGTCAAGAAATTATTTAAACAAAACCATTTTAATCCAACTTTATTACTCATTTATACATAGTTATATTAACTATGCAAATATTGCTTGGGGAAGTACACGCAAAAGTAAGTTGCGTACTCTTTACCATTGTCAGAAACACGCAATACGCTTACTCTTATGGTGCCTAATAGACGTCCCCTCCCGCTAATTAATTTTTCAAAAATTTTCCACCCAGGACATTCTTATTCCAACCCCCCCGACTATTAAATTTTAGAAAAAATTCCATCCAAGACAAGACAATTTTTTATAAAAATTTTCTTTTTCACTACTTACTTTACGTAATATTATTCATTCAAAAAACTTTGTTTTAAAAAAAAGAACGTGCTATTTCTTCTTTTTATCGTTACGTCATTATTCATTAAAAAAGAAATTTTCTTCTTTCTATCATCACGTCATATTATTTACAGTACTTATTTACTTGTATACGTTGTAATATCAGAGTGTAAGAACGAAATGGCGACTACGTTTTTAGATGCATTGCAGAAGGTGTTTGAGGAAAATGAAACTAGTATTATTTTCACGCAACATCTAAAAAAAATGAAATCAGCTTTTTGCGAGGCTCGAAAGAGCGTCTAGAAACGAATAAAAGAGGCTCATGATAATACCAATG
>QPEY01000081.1:168345-203942 GCA_014706445.1 Hydra viridissima | reverse complement strand
GCAACGTCAATTTTTCCACCATTTATATGATTGCTTCCACGCAATTAAAATAAATACTCTTAATCAGTTCATAAGAAAAGCATTACTCATTCTTTCATCTCTTTAATATTCATTTTCTAACTGTTAAACATGTTATTTCTGCAATTCGACTATCACTGTAAGTCATGAATGAACAGCCTATGTTTTTTTAAAAAATCTAATAACTTGGGTTTCCAAAAAAATCACCACGGAATGATTAATACATAAACATTTTTAATTTTAAAATGTAAAAGCTCAAATCAAGTTATTCTGTCCGAAGAGGAAAATTCAGTTTGAAAACTTTCTTTACTTTGCATTAAATGTTAAAATGATAATTTTATCATTTTTACCGCGTAAATTTTTGCATTATTAATCCATCAACTTAAATGATATTTAAAGTAACTTATTAAATTTAACTGTATTTTCATAAGTTTCCATTTTACTTATTTTAAGGAAACATATTATTAAATATAAACATATATTTAAAACATATATTTAAAACATAATATTAAATATAAACATATATTTGTATGAAAAAGATTTATTTGATAAAACAAAGCATCTTTTTTCTTAAAAAGGCACAAAAGAATAAACAAAACATCTATAGAAACAAATATCAAAAATTATGAAAAAATATTCTAATTGAATTAAAGGAAGCATTAATCCAACTTTAAAATTTTCTTCGAAAAAATTAAAAGCGTTAACAGATGTTTCTCCAGTATTCTGCAAATGTTTACTGTTGAAATCGATCGAGCATGGTTCTAATTTTTTTTTTACATACCAGATGGTTGGTAGGCACTACAAGTGTATCTCGGAGCAAGCTGAATTAATGATGTAAAGACTCAGCAGCTTGCCCACTGTATCGATCCAATGGCCCTTTTCCAGAAGTAACAAAATCTTTAATGCGATGAAAAACTGTGTGTTTTTGGAGTCATACTGAAACTTATACAGCTGTCATTAAGATGGTTCCCGAAACAAGCTGACACTACAGACTGAAGCTTTTTTGTGTCAATGATTGGAAATTCTTCAAAAGCTCAATGGTTTTCTGCAAACCTTAATAATATTTCAAGTTTTTTGAAAAGTTTGGGAAAATATTTCCTTGCGAACTGATTACCATGGAATGACAGGCTTAAACGTAAATTGATAATGGTCATTTCTCTATTTGGTGGTTCACGAAACCAAGGAGAAGGTGGTGCTCCATTGATGGAGTCGCATCCAGAATATTTCTAGATAGCATATAGACGTTGGCCTAACGTTGGATCAACGTCGAAAAATTCGTTGGCCGATGGTCGGCAACCGACATCGAGCCAACGTGGATTTGATAGCCGGCGCGACGTCGCAAACAACCGTTGGGCTAACGTTGGGCCAACGTCAGATATCGACGTTGGGCGAGCGTCGCATTTTGACGTTGGTCCAACGTATAATTCAAATAATATTAGTTTTACTTCTTTGCAATCGAATTAAAACTATTAATTTGACTAAAGTGTAACTTTTTTCAACTAAAGGGTAACTATTTCTTTAAATAAAGCGTAACTATTTCTTTGTAATGTCAAATAAAATGTTATGTCCAAATAAATTTGAATAAAATTTGATGCTGATGAACGAAAATAAAACATTGCTTAATTAACTAACTTAAATTAAACAACTACTTAGAGAAAATCAATATTTGTTGTAATAAACATTATGATTATGTTAAAATATTTGTACACATGTTCAAACAAAATGTTCTTCTCGACTGCTAAGCATTCTTACGAATCTTGCAGCTTTACTTCACTTAAGACTAACAACAACGTTCGAATGCTCCTCGTTATACAATTTCATAGAAATCTCTGAATTTGCATCATTCGTTTGATTAGCTTTAGGCATTGCCATAACTACTGCTAAAATTATAGGTATTCATTTTTTTTGTGTGTTTATATATATTATTAGCAAACACTTATCAGTTTCAATCTTTTTACACAAACTTTCGTCATTAGAGACTATTTAGAAATCTGGAGGGGAGGGGAGGACTAATCGCTAATCGGATTTTTGAAAAGTCTTTATTGACAAAACAATTTATAAAAAAAATTGAAATTGATAAATGATGTATAATAATTTATTATTGCATTGTTTTTCTAGGAATAGAGGGGGTGTATCCTCTTCAAGTTATCAAAATATCCTCTTTTTTTTCATTCAAATTTTGATTCTCCTCCCGTTATTTTTAATATATATATATATATATATATATAAACACACACACACATCAAATATAAAATCTATATTTAAATAATAAAATGTAAAATAAGAGCACTATATACAAATAAAATGTTCGTAAATGAAAACATAAATTTTTTTTTTGATGTATAACCTGCATAAACATGGCGGCAGAATATTTTTTAAAAATAATTAGTACATAGTTGTTGATTTTTCGCTTTCATTTTTTAATGCCACATATAAACAGAAAATTATTGAAAAATAGTATTAGTATTTTACTGCAAAAACTAGAAGTAATATGCTTCAAAATTCTCTTATACAAATAATATATAAATTCAAATCACAATTAAAATGCTGCAAATGCATATAAAATACATTACCAATCCCTCTTTACCAGCAGTTAAAGAGGGATATGATAACAAATGACAAATTACAAAACAAATGCTTCACTAGACATAACTGAAAAAAAAAATTTAAACCTAAGTTTTCATTCAGAAAATAATAACATAAGTTAATAAATAAGAATGAAACAATGAAACTTTAAAATTAACACACCACTAATATTATTAATTTTTGTTTATACAAAAAAAAAAAAAACTTACTTGACTACTTTAAAAATAAGAAGAGCAAGAGGTGATTAGATTCAATTTCATAAAATAAGTAAAAATATGGATAAAGTTAAATAGAATCATCCTCCTAAAATAAGTAAAAATGCAATAACAAGAGATCATACTCAGAAAATGCAAAAGTAGTTCACACATTCTACCAAAAGATTTAACTTCTTCACAAACAGAGCAGTTAACAATTGGAATAATTAAATAGAAGAGGTAATCAGCTCTGATAATGTGAATGTCTTCAAAAACAAGTTTGAATGTTTCAAAAACAAACAAAAGAAAATAAAAATATAAAGAAATAATGCAAAAATCAAAAATCAAAAACAAAATAAACACTTTTCCAAAGGCTTTCAAAGCTTAACATCTACAGATATTAGACTCACCATACTGTATGTGTACAGAAAAAATTTATTTTTATAACTATTATTACATTCTAGCATTTTACATCTTTTACAAATTTTACATCCTATCATAAATATATATAAACAGTAAATTAATTAAAGTTTTAAGAACACTAAGAAATTTACTATCAATATTGATTAGTCCAAATATTGATTCGTCAATTCAATTCAATTTTAATTAAGAAACATATCTTTTGAATAAAATAAAAGTATAAGAGCATAAAATGTAGTCTTACTGCATGATATGGTAGCTTAACAGAAGCCTTATAGCACAATTTTGTAGATTCTCCTGCAATCAGTGCTGCTCTGAGGAGAACTTGGTGAAGCAGCACAAACTTGCTTCAGGCCATGATAATAAACCGGGTTCTCAAGTTCTTAACGTCAAATTAAAAAATTACAAAAACAACATAATTAGCAAACTACTAGTTTAAAGTTAATGTCGTGAGTTAAATAAACACAAAAATCGAAACAAAGTACCTGCACTTTATTTACTATTTTATAAACTACTAGTTTAAAGTTAAATAAACACAAAAATGAAAATAAAGTACCTGTATCTCTCTAAAAAACTGAATCTAACAAAGTGGATTTCTTTTCACAACCACTTCTTCACGTGATTCAATCTTTTTTGATTCTTTTAATACAACTTCTCCTCGAGGTTCAACCTTTCTGAGTTCTTTAAAGACTACTTTTTCTCGTGATTCAATCTTTATTGATTCTTTTAATACCACTTTTTCTCGTGATTCAACCTTTCCGAGTTCTATAACGACCACTTCTTCTCGTGATTAAATCTGTTTGTTTTAGAATAGTTTCTTTACAACTTCTTTGTATAACCAACAGCTAATTAAAATCGGGATTTTTATAAGAATGACCAAATTCTTATTTAACACTAAAACCTGGAACACACTAAACGAATTCAAAAAAGCAAAAATTCATTCGTATTCCGACGTTGGCCCGACTTTGGTTCGACGTTATCACTTGATAGCTGGGCTGTTGTGTTACGGACAGACAGCAGAGGCTCATGATTAACATTTTTGAATGTTTTTGTTTTTTTTTCAAATCTTCACCTGCATTCTTAAACGCAACAAACCACATTTGGAAAACTAAAAAAAAATTAAGAAGACTACATGTATTTCACACCATGTGCAAAAATAGATGCTAACGTGGAATGATAAGCCACACTGGATATTGGCAAGCTTAATGTCAAAAAAGATAATTGTTGCAACATTTTCTGGGTGGAAGTGTATAATTAGCACTTTGATGTTTTTTTTAGCTTTTAGGGACATCTTTAGCAATAGTAACCAGAAACTGAAGCTTGACACTGTTGTTTTTTGCTAATTGTGTTTTCAAAAGTGTTTTTTTAAGAGCATTTTGCTTTTTTCCAAGTTTACTTTAGAGGAAATTAGTTCTGCTACTCGGTCATTCAAGAAAGAATACAGCTATCTAAACCAGATTGCCGGCAGAAAAAACAAACAGCTCTTCTGTAGTTATTATGACTTTCATTTTAAGACAAATGCCTTTTCCCAGAAAGTGATATTTTTTTTTACTGTATGGCTCTAAATTTAGCAATATATCACTTTTTCCCAAAAATGAAATAACGGAAATTCATGAAAATGCAATTAAAGTAATACAATTAATTTAGTTGAGTTTCTTAGATTTCAATTAGGATGATAAAGTAATAGAGCAAATTGTGAAAATGCAAAAATTTACAGGCTCTCATTTCAAAACTTGGTTTTAAGTAAAGAAAATTTCAAGTTGAATTTTGTTAGTCGGACATTCTAGCTTGATTTTAACTTTTACATTATTTGTATTAGGAATGTCTATAGAGTATTCCCTCCGGAAGGTTTCCTTATATATTAAATTTAAAGTACTTTATCATTCTGATCAATTGTGACTTAGACGGCAATTGAATTTTTTAATTTTTTTTCATATGTATTGTCTTCATTCTTTATCGAACTAATATGTTAAGAATCTTTATCAAAATAAAACTAAAATTAGGTTCCTAAGATACGGCTATATATGGACATAAACAATTTAACAAAAGAAAAGAAAATAAATCATATGAACATGATGTTCTCCATTTTTAATTAGTTTCCACTACAACTAATAATCACCTAAATGGCATAAAGAGTTCAATAGAGATTCACTAATTATTTTTTCAATCTTCTGTTACGAACTTTATATTCCTTATCTCTGATGTGAATAATTAACTGAAATTTTTCATTTCTCTGATTTTCTCTGAATTGAAGATCATCCGCTATATCCTCTATAATTTTTAGAATATCAATACTCTGACGGGTTAATATTATTTTCTTCGCTTTTCAATTATCAAATAAATCCTCTTAAAAGAAGCAGGAAAACGAGGAGGAGAGCAATCGGTGTGCGCTTGTTCGCTCTTGAATACCCGTGGATTAAGCGCACTTGTGGTCATTCAAATCAAAGGTGGACAGAACACGCTCGTTCAGAAGCGACAAGTTATTGAACGCAAGCGCAGTAGTAACGTTAAAATAGTTAAATTCAAATAATGGCTATGGTCCCTAGCAACAAACTTTTTTATTTAGTTGACTGATTATTTACATGTTTCCATATAAATCAACATTTTAAACTCTTTCTAAAACTGAAAACATAATAAGCATATCTCAGTTGCAAAAGAAAATGATTCAAATAAGATAAAGATTATATCAAAAAATTTAAAGTTGCGCTTATCTAATAAATAAACATTCTTGAATATGCTAATTTGTTTACACTATTAAAAACACAATCTAATTTTCTGAGCGTAGAAATAAAATTATTTTTTTTTTTTAATTCAAATGAGTTTTTATAGTATTTAACACTTTTATCAGATCTTAGCACTCAATTTTTTCTTCTTGCAAATAAACATAAACACACAGATGTATATATATACCTTCTGACTTGGGTTTGATTGCTTTTCATTTGCTTAAGCAAACCAATAGCAAGATTTGTTTAGTTTTTTAGGTTTTTTTAATTACTTCTCTTCTCACTCCTTACTCTTGCAGGTTTGTTTACTTTTGCTTTGTATTCATAATTGGTCTCTTTATTGTTTGTTATTGCAATAAACATTTGTGTGCTATTTTGGGATCAAGGATATATATTGATGCAATTTTTTCAGCTGCTTGGCAACTTTTTACAGATCAACTTTAAAGATTAAATTTTTTTAAATTAGCTTGAAGTTTCCTTGAGTTACAATTTCGGTCAAATTAAATAAAAAATGTGCTCTAAACAGAGTGGTTAATTTTTTCTTTAACACTTTCAATATTTTTCACTGAATTATGTGATTAGCCTTTTTATTTTTTTTAATGTTTTACGTGAGACCAGAACTTTCATTACATTTTTAAAATACAAGAACGTTTTTCAAATACTTCCATAATATTTTTATATATATTAACATGATAAAACAAATTTATCTTTTAACACAATAAATATAAGCCGAAGTTTTCTCTATTACCCATATATATATATATATATATATATATATATATATATATATATATATATATATATATATATATATATATATATATATATTTAGTGGACCAGTGAACAGTTGCCAAACAGCTGATGAAACATTCAATCAATACATAGAGGTTGTTCATGAATATGAAGCAAAAGGAAGGGCGGATTGCAAAAAAACCTGGAAGAGTAAGGAGTTTCCTGTTATTGGTTTGTTTATGCCTCTGCTTAAGCAAAAAAATTACCAATTCATCAAAATATATTCTAACATTAATGGCAATGAGAAGATAAATAATACCAAGCTGCAACAAAAAACTTTTTTTTTCATGAATTGGTTTTGGCAAGGCTACGTGGGTGTGTTTCCCTCGTCTTAGTTAAGTCTTTGCCACAGCAATCTTGGTTTCTAGTTTGGTAATGTTGAGACAGTTATTGAGAATATTACTACCTCTAATTAGATTATGCAGCTGTTTTATTGACAATAAATGCTTATTAAAAGCCTTAGTTAAAATTAGAAATGTTGTTGTGAAATAAACTATGACGATGAAGAAGAAGAAGAAGAAGATGATGCAAAAGAGAATATTGATGATGATAATGATGGGGCTGATTGTGCTATTATTAATGATTTATCAAGGCAGATGCACTTATCATTAATATCTAAATCATATTCTTTAATTGAAATAAACATTTTTTTTCATATACATGCAACAGTGAATATAATTAAAAGAGTATTTGTTTTAATACTGAAAAAAAAATCTTCAAGTAAAATAAGCTTTTGTACCAATACCATGGCAATCAATATGCTTTCTATTTTTGTTTTAGTGATTTAGTAACATTTAAACTTTTACTAAGTTTTTCTATCTACTGACAACAATAGCATTCATCACAATGAGTTTTCCAGTTCATATTTAAAAGCAGTGTTGTTGATTTCATTCTTTTGATCATATTCTTTATCGTATCATAAAGTTTTGAAAAATTTTAGATGAGTGTACATTCTCTAAATCTGACAACATCACATGAAATACATATTTCAATGTAATATTTTTAGTTTATTCCAATATTTTTTTTTTCCCAGCCAAATATCCGCAGACCCTTTAAATAAGATTCAATTTTTTTTCATTTTATTAGAAACATTATGTCAAATTTTTTACATAAAGACAACTTTTATTTCACAAACGACATAAATAAAATGTTATCAATTTAGGACAATCGTTAGATGTAAATTTTGACTAAGAAAAAAAATTGAGTGCTAAGTTTTTTTATAAGTAATAAAAAATTAAAAGATTCGTATAAGTAAAAGTAAAAGAACTTCTAAGTTTCACCGTTAAAAAAAAATGTAAAAAGACTTCCAAATTTGTAAACAAATCAAAAAAAAAGGTTTTTTTTTGGTATATCCACTTCAATCATAAAATAAGATTCCCCTTTTGTTTTACTACTTCCTAATAAAATTAAGTTACCGAAACACTACTAACAGCCTAAAAGCTGGTTATCAACGTGGACGGTTTTAAAAAACGCGATAAGTAATGAAAAATTGGTTGGAAGTAAAAATTCATTCTGTAACGAGGGTCGTAGCCATTTTGAAAGTTCTAAAATTTTTATAATCCAACTGCGCTTGCGCACAATAACCCATCGCTTATTAACAGAGTTTGAACGACCGTGAGTAGAAACGCAAGAGCTATTATCCATATTGTATGTTCAACGACGATAATTTTTCAAAAATTGGTTTCGAACGACCATTTGGAGCGATCGAGTGATGTAAAGGGTACAACATTCGGAGGCGAAATTCAATGATGTGTTGGAACGGCAACGGTTTTCCTTGAGGTTGTCTATTTCTTCGTGCGGGATCGGGTTCTAGTGGCAAGTTTCAGAACGTTCTAAACGTTCGGAAACTTGCCACTAGAACCTGATCTAGTAATGTTATGCTTATTATGATTTCAATTTGATTTACCATTCTTCCGGTGCTAGGCTGGAGAGAAACCAATAGGTTCGTTGAGGTATTCACAAGAGGATCGGACGTCTGTGCAGAGATGTTGAGACAGTGGAGACAAATGGATGACAAGCCAGTAATTATTGATCTTCAAAAAGTATATCTCCAGCTGAAAGCGGATGAGACGTTATGACCGTATCAAACGATGATCTTTAAAAGCAAACGGAATTGTCTGACGCGACTTGATTTTTAACTTAATGTGGGGCCAATAAGCATTAAATCAGCAGTAATTGCTACCAATGAACAAGATGACAAAGTGAAAAAAAGGAAATCGACATTCAAAAATGATATTTTTGTTGATGAGAATGTAGTTGACATGGAGTACGCTAGAAAACCTTTTTCTAAATATGGCTTGAAAAGTAAGGATAGCGAAAGGATAGATGGTAATGGAACACGTGTGCTTAGATTGGCCGTGAAGAAGGTTGGCGACCAACAAATGGGTAAGATGGTGAGGTCCATGAAGTGGGGGTGAGGCGTATGCTGGAAGAAGTGTTGTAGAGGGTGGGATAAAATGACCCAGCTCATGGAGAATGGGAAGCGCGTCGTGATGAGGGTAAAGACAGGGTTGATTCTAGCTATTTGGCATTAGAAGCCCATGTCTGAATTGGAGGAGTCACTGTTGAAAACACAACATAGGTGCGTAAGGAAAGATGTAAACTTTACGTAAATATGGCTGAGCTGGACACCGTACTACGCGGTGTTAACATGGCTTTGGCTTGGGAGCACAACAAACTCCAGTTATTCACAGTTCACAAACTCCCTAACGGTCTTTAACTGGATTTCAGATGCTGTCACTAGAAAGTCCAGACTGAGATCTAAAGAGTCAGCTGAACTGCTTATACGACGATCAGTAAAGTTGTTCCGGGAATTGTTTGATGACTTTAACTTGGACGTCAACGTAATAATGATATCGTCGAAGGACAACTTGGCTGACTCAATAAGTAGAATATCTGGACGGTGGATGGGAATGTTGAAACTTAACGATGTTCCAAATTGTGTCAGAACTGCGTTAATGGATAGAGAATCAATTTTGGAAATACAGAAGCAAACTGGACATTTTGGAGTAAAAAGAACTTTGCGTTTTGATCGAAAGAAGCTCTTGACTGCAGCAAAGGAAGATGTAAAAAAAGTAATTTGGGAGTGCGAACCATGCCATTCATTAGATCCGGCACCCGTTGTGTGTACGCACTGGAAGTTAGAAGTCAACGAAAATTGGAAAAGATTAGGCATGGATATCACTCATTATAGAGGGGAAAGTTATTTGAGCTTGATCGACTGTGGACCTTCAAGATTCGCACTGTGGCGTCAGCTACCACGCTCGTAGGGAAGCATCGCAATAATTCGACAGTTGTAGTCCATATTTTGCGAAAGGGGAGCACCAGAAAAAAACATTGACGGAAAATGAGACCGCATTTAGAAGTATAGAAATTAGAAAATTTCTTGAAAACTGGGGGTTGCGTTTAAAGCTTAGAGTCGCTCACTCCCTTTCGGGGAATGGCATCGTTGAGATTAACTCTGAACTGTCAAGAGCGTGGCGAAAGGATCAATTTTTCCATATAGAAGGCTATTTATTGATACAACAAATCAATTAAAAAAGAAGGAGCGAGTCCGATGAGTAAATTGCACACCTATGCCAAAAAAGTCTTAGAATTGGGCGGAAAGACTGAGCTGTCGATGAATGTGCCTGAAAACTCACGAGTTGGCAAAAGTGTGAGGCTGAAGCCACCCGAGGCACGGTGTGTGACAAAATGGCGTCCAGGTACCATTACTCGGGGTGCGTCGGAGCTAGTGGTCGAGGTGGACGGAAGCCGCGCCACGTAAAGATCATCAGGCCGAGAAGGGGTACGCAGCAAACTAGAATAAAAAATGCGACAGATGTGGATATAAAGTTCGGCAATAACGATGCAAATTGCGGCGAAAACATGGAGACCACCTTGGCAAGTGAGGACACAAATTATCTGGAGACTGAAGACGAGGTTCGGGAAAACGAAGTGCCCTTGCGGAGGAGCAACCGAGAAAGACGGATACAACTTAGATACTCTGAACATTGTTGCTCTTGATTGAGATCCTTGAGGATCAAGGAGGAGTGTAATTGAATAGCGCGGAAGAAACTATATACGGCGGATTGAATGATGTAGTTTCCTCGAGAAAATATAAATATACTATATGTGGTTTTGTTATGTGCGTATTTGAGGAATTTTAAAATCTTTCTTTTTACTCATTTTTTTAAATGAGTAAAAAGAAAGATTTTAAAATTGCAACGTTTTGCTACCTGCGAAAAAACAACAAGACATAAAATACTAATAGAATTACTTTAAGTATAGTAGCTTAAAAAAAAAAAATCACTTGAAAAAGTGGTTTATTAGATCAGCATTATTGTTAGATGTGGGATGATTAAGTTCTGTGAATGTTTACTAACAGGATAATTAAATTTTTTTTTTGTTTTTTTTTTTTGTTTTTATTTACCTTATTATTAATTACCTTTTTAATGCTGCATAAAAATAAGACGCCATTTAATTTGTCTTGCTAAAATCTGCGGTGATAATACACTGGTTCATTATTAATGGTTCTTAATCAAAAGAGACTTGTTTTGAGATTCTTTGCATTAAAAATTATCTTTAGAAAGTTAAGAAAGGAAATATTTCCGATCCATCTAAGTAATTGTCAATAAAAGATTAATCCTAGATGGGCTGTATTGCTTTCCCTATTTGTTAGTTTTTTGAGAAAGGAATATAATACAAAGCTGTTTTTAGATGTTTAACTTCTTAAGATAATGTTCTTTCAACTTAGGATCTTGAAAAAATGAATCTCAGACTTGAATTGCTACTTTTGTTAACCTTGGTTGCCCTACAATAAAAGCATAAAACTTATACAACGCATACGTCCCCATTAGCTGAATTCAGATAAACATTTTATAAAAAATAAGTAATCATGTTTTAAGAATTTTAAACAATAGAGGGTTCGTCTCAACCCCTTAAAAGTAAACTTGACTAATACAGCGAGACTTTTAGAAACTTTCAGTTATAATATGCTTCTGATCCCCAACAAACCTGTTTCAAGCCAATTGAAATTAGACAAGAGTTCTGGCGCTAATAAGCGAACAACATCAATGTTTCTTTTGAGCATATTGTCATCTTATTGACTAAGTCTAAAAACAAGAACGTTATTGTTATAATAACATTAGTAAAGAAAATCATGAACAACTTGTTAAAGCTTTTATTACGTGTTTTTTATACGCTGTGTTGTTAACATTCTAACGACGCCAAAATCTTGTTGATAAGGTTTGAATGGAAGTTATTCATTTTCAATAGAATCAAGATATATAGCAACAGCGCTGTCTTTTTTTTTACAGATATGAATCTAATGTCAATCTGCAGAAAGTAAAAGAAGCTTTTTAAAAAAATTACCCGTAAGCTAAAACTCATTTTAACTGACTATAATTGCTGTAAAGCAAGTTTTTTGAAGGTCTTTTTAAAAAAACTGATAAGTTTAATATTGTGAGAATTTATATTTACTAGGGTTTTAAAAATTGTTTCCTCCTTATATCGGTAATGCTGTCTGCATCTCTCAAATAGTGATTGAGAAAGTTTCTATAAGGATCAACCTTGACCACGCAAATAGCTTTTATTCTTTGAGAACTTGAAGCAAGTTTACGCATTTACGTTATCTTGAATAAAGATCAAAAGAGTTTTTATATGGTTTTCTTGAGTTTGTTAAAAAATTTCATGAAAACTTAACAAACTTAACATTCAAAAAAAGTAAGTAATAACTCAACTAAATAAACAAGTAACGTTTAGTAGTCGAACTTTCTGTTAACTTATCAAGTATCGAAAACTCTTTTACGAAAGTTCTTCACTCTTTAATTTCGAAGATAAACTTGAAAAACATTTTAATTAAAACTTGTTTGGCTTTATTGCGTTTGAAAAAAATATTTCGATTAAAAGTCTATAATCTAAATACAATTTTATTTAACATCAATAAGGCTTAAATTTTGCGGAGAGAATGTAAAAAATTTGCAGATTTACCCTAATTTGACATTAATTAATTTTCTTTGATAAAATATGCTGCAGAGTGTGACATTCTGTTTTTGTAAATAAAAATAAGTTTTTTGTCACGCGTTGAAGGTTATCTTTGATTTATTGGCTATTTTTAGAATTAAATATTGTTTTTTTGGAATGAACTTTTTTATTTTCGTACAGCTGTGTTGTATTATGATAATAAAAACATTTTCATGCGCATGATAAAAATGACTCAATCAACTTTTTGAAATCCATGGGAATTCTTATAGGACCCTAAAAAAGATTGATTATATTAGATTGCTATTCTGAGAAACAGAATTTTTCTATTCCATTTTCGTTCAATTTTGTGTTCTGCAGAAGATTTCCTAAACTATAAGCAGCGTTAACTCAAATGAAGCCATTTTCTTTTCTAATTCACATCAACTACATTTTCAAAATATATTACATTCTTTTTACAAATCTAGGTAAAGAAAGTTTATTTACCCATTAACAATGAGTTAAAAAACTAAGTTAAAGTGATGACTGAAAGAATTCCAAAACATTCATAATTATACAGTTACGGAAAAAAGTATCTGGACAAACTATTTTTAGGTATAATTCTATATTAAGTGAAGGAAACCTTATACTGTTATATGAATTTTTGTAGCTCACAACAAGCTCTAAGTGTACAATCAAACATTTGCTATACCAAGGAGATGTCTCTTTTGGTAAGAAAAACTAAAATGACTGTGGAAAAAAGTATCCGGACAGTTACTTTCTGCTAATTTTTGGTCAAGATTTTCAATAAAGTTCATGATATAAGATCTTATAAGTATCCTAGTAGCTTAGGATAATATAAATAAAAATGATAAAAACCATATTTTCTATTTCTATAACATTTAGAATCCAATGACAACCGTTACCAAGGTGAAAAGTAAAGAATTGACACAAGTTGCTAGGAAAGAGATTGAAGTGCTCTCAAAAGAAGGCAAAACGGTTCGAGATATAGCTATACAGTTTGGTATGCCTAAATCAACTGTTCAAGATACTCTAGGGAGAATCAAATTAATGGAGCACTCAAAAGCTTGCCAAGATCTGGACGAGAACGAAAAATAAATCCCAGGATTGATCGAAAAATCCTCACTTTGGTTGAGAATTCTGTGAGACCAAGTGCAACAGATATTGCGTATCAGCTCAGAGAACTCGAGTACATATGAGTCAATATAAGTCCTCGAACTGTTAGAAACAGGCTGTATGAGTATGATATACTTGGTAAAGCACTTGCCAAAAAACCGTTACTTACAGAACGACATACTGCAAAGAGGTTTGCGTTTGCAAAGAAGTATCAAAACTGGACCGTTGATGATTAGAAGAAGGTAATATGGTCAGACGAAACGAAAATATGCCTTAATGGTTCAGATGGTAGACGTTGGATATGGAGAAGACCAGGTGAATTAATGCAACAAAAGCATGTTAAACAGACAATAAAGCATAGCAAGTATGTCAAGGCCTGAGAATGCTTCAGTTGGAATGGTATGGGGCGTATTCATGTTATAGAGGATATATTGACTTCCCCTAAGTATGTTAGAATACTTTCAATTTAGATGCTACCATCTGCTCGAGAGTTATTCGATGGAGAATTCTTATTCGAGCAAAACGGTTACTCAAAACATACGGCCAAAAATACCAAAGCCTGGCTTCAAAGCAAAAATATTGAGGTGTTAGATTGGCCAGCACTAAGTCCAGACATGAATCCTATAGAAAACCTATGGAGAGTAGTCAAGAAAGAAATTTGTAAGCTCATATTGACGAAAAAAGAAGATATCGAGGAAGCACTCAGAAGATGCTGGAATTCTATTGATATAACGAGGTGTAAGAGTCTGGTTGAGTCGATGCCTAAGAGAATTGACGAAGTATTAATTAATAAAAGAGGATGTACTAAATATTAAAGAAATAAATTATGAAAAAAAAAAAAAAAAATATTTATGCGAATACTTTTTTCCGCAGTCATTTTAGTGTTTCTTACCAAAAGAGACTTCTACCTAGTGATGTAAATGTTTGATAATACACTTAGATAGAGCTTATCGAGAGGTACAAAAATATATATAACAGTATGAGGTTTCCTTCATTTAACATTTATTTAACAAGAATTATACCTAAAAATAGTTTGTTCGGATACTTTTTTCCGAAACTGTAACTTGACATAAGAAACGAAATTATTTGACTTTAGAAATTGTTTTCGCATTCCAATTATAAACATTTTAAAAACATTTCTCTTAGCATACTATTGGCATCAAAAAGAACAGATCGAAAAAAATGAAGTTATGGATAGAGATGAACGAAATTGGCGAGAAAAAAGGTTAAAAAAGAGACTTAAAAAAAATGTACAAAAAAAATTATCGAAAGCATTTCAATTATATAAAACAAAAAAATTTAAAGAAGCTGAGAAAATGTATAGAGATGTAGTATATATGCAATTAAAAGAATTGGGGGAAAAACATGCAAATACACTAAATGCTAAACACAGATATGCAATGTGCTTATTTAAGAGACAACAACTCGAGAAGGCTGAAATAATGTTTAGAGAGGTAGAAAATTCCAGAAAAGAGGTTTAGGAGAGAAACATGCAGAGACACTAAGTACTAAATATATGGTTGCAATGTGCTTATACGAAAAACAACATTTCGAAAATGCTGAAGCTATATTAAGAGATGTAGAAAATACGCAAAAAGATGTTTTAGGAGAAAAACATGCAAAGACACTATATACAAAGTATATGGTTGCAATGTGCTTATATAAAACACAAGAGTTCAAAATTGCTGAAAGAATGTTTAGAGATATAATAAATATGCAAAAAAATGTTTTTGGAGAAAAATATACAAAGACTCTAAAAACAAAATATATGGTTGCAATGTGCTTTTATAAAACACAACAGTTCGAAAATGCTAAAAGAATTTTTAGATATATAGTAAATATGCAAAAAGATATTTTTGGAGAGTAACATGTTGACACACTATATACTAAATATATGGTTGCAATGTGCTTATATAAAACAAAGCAGTTCGAAAATGCTGAAAGAATGTTTAGAGATATAGAAAATATGCGAAAAGATATTTTTGGAGAGAAACAGGTTGATACACTATATACTAAATATATGGTTGCAATGTGCTTATATAAAACAAAACAGTTCGAAAATGCTGAAAGAATGTTTAGAGATATAGAAAATATGCGAAAAGATGTTTTAGGAGAGAAACATGTAGAAACAATAAATACTAAAAACAGGATTGCAATGTGCTTATCAAACAAACAAAATTTTGAAATCGCTGAGAGAATGTTTAGAGAGGTAGAAAATATGCGAAACGATGTTTTAGGAGAGAGACATCCCGATACACTATATACTAAATACTGGATAGCAATGTGCTTATATAATAAAAAGCAACTGGATGATGCTGAAAAAATGTTTAGAGAAGTAGAAAATACGAGAAAAGAGGATTTAGGAGAGAAAAATGAAGATACACTTAGTACTCGATATTGGATTGCAATGTGCTTATACGACAAACAATATTTCGACATTGCTGAAAGTATGTTTAGATATGTAGAATATATAAGGCAAGATGTTTTAGGAGAGAGACATTCAGATAAACTAGATACTAAATACTGGATTGCAATGTGCTTATATGATAAACATCAATTCGATAATGCTGAAAAAATATTTACTGAGGTAGAAAACAAGAGAAAAGAGATTTTAGGAGAGAAAGATCTGGATACACTGAATACTAAGTACTGGATTGCAAAGTGCTCATATAAAAAACGACAATTTGATAAGGCTGAATTAATATATAGGGATATTGAAAACATGATGAAAGAAACATTAGGAGTAAAACATCCAGATACCTTAAAAACGAAATACTGGATAGCAAAGTGCTTATATAATAAAAAGCAACTGGATGGTGCTGAAAAAATGTTTAGAGATATAGAATATATGAAAAAAGAAGTTTTAGGAGAAAAACATGCGGAGACATTACATATGAAATATATGATTGCAATGTGCTTATATGATAAACAACAAATCGATAATGCTGAAAGTATGTTAAGAGAGGTAGAATTTATGAGGAAAGAGGTTTTAGGAGAGAAACATGAAGATACATTAAATACTAAATACTGGGTTGCAATGTGCTTATATGATAAACAGCAATTCGATAATGCTGAAAAATTGTTTAGAGATGTAGAAAATATGAGAAATGAGGTTTTAGGAGAGAGAGATTTGGATACACTGGATACTAAATACTGGATTGCAATGTGCTTATATGATAAACATCAATTCAATAATGCTGAAAAATTGTTTAGAGAGGTAGAAAATATAAGAAAAGATGTTATAGGAGAGAGAGATTTAGATACATTAGATATTAAATACTGGATTGCAATGTGCTTATATGATAAACAGCAGTTTGATAATGCTGAAAAAATGTTTAGAGATGTAGAAATTATGAGAAAAGAGGTTTTAGGAGAGAAACATCCAGAGACATTAAATATGAAGTATATGATTGCAATGTGCTTATACGATAAACAAGAAACTGATAAAGCTGAAAGTATGTTAAGAGAGATAGAATTTATAAGAAAAGAGGTTTTAGGAGAGAAACATGCAGATACTTTGAATACGAAATACTGGATTGAAATGTGCTTATATGATAAACAGCAGTTTGATAATGCTGAAGAATTGTTTAGAGATGCGTAAAGTATAAGAAACGTGGTTTTAGGAGAGAAGCATGCAGAAACACTTTATACGAAACTAATGGTTGCATTGTGCTTATATAAAAAACAACAAGTCAATAATGCGGAAAAAGTGTTAAGAGAGGTAGAAAGTATGAGGAAAGAGGTTTTAGGAGAGAATCATTCCGATACTTTAAATTCTAAACTCTAGATTGCAATGTGCTTATATGATAAAAAGAAATTTAAGAAAGCTAAAAAAATGTTTACAGAAGTAGAAAAAATGTGAAAAGGTTTGTTAGGCGCTAGGCCTACAGGTTCAATAAATATTTAAGTTTGAAGTATAATGCTTTTAAATAAAAAAAAACAATAATTCAGCGATGTATAAGTTAGGTGTTAGAAAATATGCATGCTCATACACTTACTTGAAACGATTTAAAAAATGTTTAAAGAAATAAAAGTTATGCTAAAGGAAGTTTTAGAAAAGGAGCATAGAATTACATGATTTGCTAAACACTAGATAGCCCAGCGCCTATTTAAATTAGGTTTTTCAATACATAAATTGTTGATTTACATCCAGTTAAAGATTATGATAAGGCATCGCCCATTATTAATCAACAATATGTGGTTATATTGACGAATTTAAGTTAATTTAAAAGAAAACTGTGGAATCTTTTTTTTTGATTACTGAATGAAAGTTTATTTTTTTTATTTTATTAGAGTTTCTCTTTGAGACTAAACGAGCTGAGCAGACCGCAATCGTGAGCATAATAGTTTAACATGGCAAGTATGCATTTTGTTTATGAGACTTTGCACTTACCGAAATAGTGAGTGGGAAGAGAAACCTCATGAAATATAAGTTGGGATCCGCTACAAATCTAAAACTTTTTGAGTAAATTTTGCTTTTGGTTTTTAAACTAAAGCTATATTCCTCTCTTTTTATATATGGTATAGCACTAATTCACTCTTTTATCAAGTTATTCAATCAAAACCGAAATCTATGAAATATACCATGAAAAACTGTTTTAGCGGCATCTTATATAATAAAGTCTCTGGCGCTGGGTATGTATTAAATGCTGAGAAAATTTTGGAAAGTTTGAGTTTTGGTGTTAAGTATTTACTTTTATCTTCACTGTAATTAAAGGGCGATGCACTACTGATATGCATTTTTACAAATTTTCACATTTGCAACATTTTCATCCTGTAGTTGCACCTACTTCTAACAAAATGCAAGCAAAAACCACCGTTGTCCGGCGTTATATAGGTGTTTAAAATGTTAAAACAATAAAGAATACTGAAGTCTTTAAACAAAAAATTCCTTTTTTCTCAAAAATAGAAAATGTGAATAGTGTAATATAAGACAATTAGCTCATCATTTTTTAACCATATTTTGAATAATTAAATAAAAATGCGTGCACGTTAAAACAGGGTTCCGTTCAACCAAGTTTACCCAGATACCAAAATATGACTGTCAACAAAAAAAAAAGTTGGCTTTGAACCATAAGCAACCTTAAAACTAATATTGTAGGCAAAAGCTAATCAGAAACAAACAAAAAAAAGTAGCTATAAAATTTCTGCAATTTTATAAATTGGACTACAACCACTTCCTCAAACCTAAATCTATTTTGCTAAAAAACATAGTTAGATTGCTGATGGCTGAAATTTAAGTAAATCTAAGAATCAAAAGTAAATAAAATTGTTTCTATTACAACAATCCTGATACATAGTGCAGAGTAGGGCTCCTTCGGATATCCATGTCAGCAACTGAATTCAATCCTGATACGTTGTGCATGCTTGAAAACTTGAAAATTTTATACAAAAATTTTCTGTTTTATGTAAGAAACGGAGAGAAAAACTTACATTTTACACGAAATTAGAAATTATATGAATAATGGAAGAAAATAAAGTCTTCTATATCTTTACATAGAGATAGTAGATTATAAAAGTTGTTGCACATCATCAAACTTTTTTAGTTTTACCCTCACTCAAACATCCCCTCCTTTTGCACTCTTTCAATGCTCAAATCGATTTTTATCTTTATTTGCAATTGTATTATTTCAAATTACAACAACTTAAATAGAGTTTTCTTAATATCTTTATCTCGGAATACATTCTCACATCTTCCCCTTCTTTAAGTGAACTGTTTTATTAATTGTGTTCTAGTATGGCTTAATATCCCCATTAATGAAGCTTGGATTTTTTGCGTGGTATTTCAAACCTTGGTATTTTTTTAGCAATTTGTTGAACTGTGTACTGATATTTGTATCAATCGTTGTCTGAAATGAAGATATTGTAAAACTTGTAACGTAATTAAGCGTAAGTTTAGATTTTGGTATTCGGGTAGTGCAATGGGGTGTGGTATGGTAAGAGAAGTAGTCTCTTATTTCAATTTGTTGCTCGGATTGCTTTAATCAGTAGTTTTTTTGAAGTATTTGGTTTGTGAGCTTGCTTGTAGCCACAGCGACGTGATTCGTTTATGTTGAATATTCAGTTTGTTCAAAAAGGTTTTTAACTTGAATGAAGCAAAAGGTGGTCCTTTATTGCTGATAATTGCTTTTGATGTTCCATATTCTGCAATAAATTTTTGTTGAAAATTAGTAAGGAGTTCAGCAGATATATTCTAAAATATATCGACAACCGGAAATTGATTTACTGTAAGTTCTTGACGAACATTTTCGGTATGATTTACTGTAAGTTCTTGGCGAACATTTTCGGTTAGTAGAAAATTCTTTTTTAAAGTTTTTGTTATTGCCAGAGGACATTTTTGATGTTACAAATTAAGCCAGGTATTAGTGGCAACTAACTCAGTAAATATTTGTAAATGTTTTGGTAAATATTTTGGTATACGCATGTTCTTGATATTTTAAAGGTTTTCTGGATATGGTTACATTTCTTTCTTTGGAGATACAAATCCGAATAATTTGGCTTTTTCTTTTACAAATAAGCACTTTTCAAAGTATTAGGGTAAAACTCTCGGTTTAAATCTTTTTAATAATTTGTTTAATTTTTAATCATGCTGTTTCTTATTAAAAGCAAACATTAGAACATCGTCGGAAATGTTTCAAGTTCCTTCTATCTCTTTTAAAACTTTTCGTAAAGCTTTTTGCAATTCCTCCTGTGCAGTTTATTTGAAAACTAAGTCTTGTAAAACGCTAAATTTGTTAGCAAATACTGGCTTTGTTAGGGGCTCACATGTCAACGCAAATCTTTATGTTGCAGTTAATTTTTGATACAATTTTCATTAAAATTATCCAGGGTGTCACTTCGCCCTTTACTGTTCCAATCTTTCATTCTGCTACAAGCTTTGTATGTTCATCTTTAACTCTAAGTGCAAACTCATCTTTTCCTCTAAGTGCAAAAGGAATTCTTCTTTCTCTTTGTGCGACTGCAGCTATACTTTCATTAATTTTCAACTTTAATTCTTAGTTAGATAGTTTTCCTATTTTCACTCAAAGAAAAGTTTTTTTGTATGAGTTTATAAGTGGTTGTAGTCGTTTTGAAGTGTTTAGAAGGGGAGTATTGTTTAATTTGTTGATGCTCTATATGGAATATCAAGTTTGCTATTTGTCGCGACAACTACTTTGTCCAGTCTTTTGTTCTCCTTAGTTTTTGTATAAAAGCTTCTCATTGACGCCATTATGCACGAGAGCTTTATTTAGTAGCATTAAGCCTAATATTTTAGCATGGAATTAAAGAATGTGGTCTGAAAGAATTTTGTTAGATTTTCTATTTCAACGCTGATCTGTACTTCAATTTTTTACTTTGGATTGTTATCCCTTTTAGATGTAATGGCCATTTTAGATTTATGTTGGGAAAGTGGTTTTTAGAGAAAACTGTTTTTCTTTTTAAACGTTTTAAAATTTAGGATATTCATTGTAGCTCCGGTGTTTCTTACAGCAATTATTGGTATATTTTCTCTATTAATCGTAATCTTAAAGCTTTCGACAGCATTAGTTATTATCTTTTTTGTATTCACAGAGTGCAAGTTTTCTTGGTGACATTATTTTATCACTTTTTTCTTTCGATTTTGGATTCGTTTATATTTTTGAAAATTATGTTTAGTGGTTTATCATTTGTCTCGCTGATTTATTGCATTTTGTTCGTTTTGTTTTTTACTTTTACAGACTGGTGCAAATGTTCAATTTTCCCGCAGGAATAGCAGGTTTTTCCCCTAATCTAAAAGCATAAATTAGCGTATGGAAATTCATTCCCTTTTCGATAACAAATGTATTTACTTCGCATTGTTTTATCATTTCTTTCTCGATTTCTTCTATTTGATTGTCCGACAACTCGAATGTTTTTGCCAATAGTTTGCAAATCTTGTAAGATCTTGTTGGAGCTTCGAAAACTGAATCTTCTTAGTTTTAACATATTTGTATGAAGCTAAATTTGTTGCTTAATATCTTTATCATTATCAGCAAACTCGCATATAAGGGCTTGTTTGTGTAATCAAACGAAGAACTGCTGAGTGGTTTCATCAGTACTTTAAGCAATTTTGCGAAATGTAAAAATTAAAAAGCTCAGGTTGACAAAAGGTTTAAAATGATCATTGAAATCTTCAACAGCCTGGTGGTATGTGATTAGCGTATCTTTTGGTATATTGTTTTTATAAATTTCGTATGTATAATCTCCAATTAAATTGGAAGTAACGAAAGTTAGTACTTGTCGTAAGTGGTTATAAGTAAAGTGCAAATAAAAGTGGTGGAAACTTTGGTAAATTTAGGTTTTTTATAGTCATGGATTATTATCATTTTTATAAAAGTCTGACAATAATTTTATCTTTATTACAACTTGCTTATCTTTTATTTTCGTCCCCAGTCACACCTATTGAAAAATGGTCACAACCTCAATTTTGAGGACCAAAAAAATGACCAATTGGGGATTAATCTGCAAGGTCTTAGATAACAATAGATGTAAAAATTAAAACTTAATCTCTAAAGCTAAAAGAGTAAAACACATATAAACTTTTTTTGAACTTTGCTTTACTGATCGCACTTAGAGCCCCGTTGTAAATCTGTTTTGTTTTGTTTTTTTTTCACTTTTGGTTTATGGAGTTTTTAAAAAAAATCAAAAATTCTTTACATATAATTGTTCGCTATAACCAGAAAAAAAATCAGCTCTTTGACACTTGTGGTTTGTGCACAGGGACCTAAAGTAAAGGACATGGCACTAAAAGCCTCTTTAAAAAAAGACAACGGATGCCTAACGTTTTTATTCTAACCTTATTATCCACTATGGAAGTTTCAAACTTTAATAGAATGAAGCCTTGGCATTTATCTTTCAGGCAAAAAAAATAGAAGCAGGATAACTTTTATCTGTACAAAGATATAGCACTTAAAGTAGGAATCTCGCCTTTGAAAAAACGGCCAAAATGTAGCAGCTTATTGAGGTTTTCATGCTTTTTAAAGATTCAATGTTACATCAAATAACTAGATTAGTAACAACATCATGTGACTAGTAGATATGAGATTCTATGGTTGTAAGACTTAACATTTGTGTGTGCTTTTTCTGCAAAAAGAAAGCTTTTTTTGTCCATGTTTGTATAAAACATGGGGTAGAAAACACATAGTTTGAAGCATTTTTTAAAATTGTTCTGAATTTAAAACACATAAAAACCTCTATATATTTTAGTTGTTAAACCCACAGGTTTGCTTTGTTGTTTTTGTTTAAAATGGTTGACCAAATATTGGATATAATAACAACTTATTTTCTTATTGTTGAAATTACTTTAGAATTCTAAATTCAAAATTAATTGGTAATTTATAAAATAGTTTCAAAGTGAATGTTAGAATCAATTTTTTTAAAAAAATCAAACATGTATAACCTTGAATTGCTTTTTTTCTTGTATTGAAGTATCTTCTAAAATCTTTCGTTTCTTTAACCAAGTTTGTTCTACTCTTTAAAAATGTGAAAACAATTGTTTTTTACTTTCCGGGAAAAGCCACAACATCAAAGCAATTATATTATAGGAGTAAACAGCCTAAGCAACAAAAAATATTTTTCAATAACATGCACTGAAACTTTTTTTAAAAGATCAGTTTTTAAAGCACTGAAATGCCATTTAAAAGAAAAACTCATAAATATTGTCGGCAATCTGTATGCTTCATTTGTTTTTCAAATTGTGACAGGCATATTTCTGATTTCATCAAGGAAACAAAACTAGATAACTTTTCTGGAAAGTCCATTGATTTTAAGGATGAAAGAGTTCCATTGGGCTTATGCAGTTCTTGCAGAGCAATCTTACAAAAGCATGGTAAAGGAGATAGAAACTTGCCTGTTCCTATGCTATTATTAGACCACAGACCAGAGGACTTAATTCTTGTAATAGATTAGTTTGCCAGGTTGGCCAACTAAAAGGACATTCTTCAAAGCTCGCTTTTTCAACCGATCAAGGTTTGAAAGAATCATCAAGTAGCTTTGATAAACTATGCTCAAACTGTCTCACTGTTGTCAAAAGAGGAATAATACATGATTGTTCACAAGCCATCAAGTTTGAAAACTTAAAGAAAATGATAGCAACTGATTCCAGAACTGTTGAAAAAATTCAGTCCTCTTTAATAACTCAAAAGGTGTCCTCTCAACAGGGTGCAATTAGGTTGAGAAGAGAAAGTGGTAAAGCTTTAACAATTACTCTAGGTCTCTACAGAGCTCAGTGCATATCAAGAACTTCTCTAACTAGTTTGGACATGGTTCAAGTTCAAATCAATACTGGTCTTTTAAATAAAAAGATGTAAGAACTGGCTGTAACTTTAAACAAGACTACGATTTCAAAAAACGTTGAAACAAAAATTAGGGAAAATTTTACAATGGCAGGTTGAAAGGTTGAAAGTTTATTCAAATATTCTAAAATCCCACTTACAAGGCCATCAACAAAAACTGATTATTTAGAGATGGTTGTTCAATGCAAGAGTTTAGGGGATTTTTATAACTCAATTCTCAGAGTTAGAGCAATCATTTCGTCGCCTCTCATCAAACTAGGTATTGATGGTGAAGGATCTTCCCTCAAGTTCAGCTTGAGTGTTAACTTTAATGGTGGATGTCAAAATATCAAAACAAGTTCAGCCTAAAATGACAAAAGCTTACTGACTGTAGAGAATGGGAAAGAAACAAGTGCCAAATGTCAGCTACTTGTTGCTGTTGCTCAAAATATTTCAGACACTTATGAAAATGTCAAAAAATTATTATATAAAGTTTATTTGGGAAAATTGATTGCCTTTCTTTGTTGCATGTGACATGAAGTTAGCCAGTATCATCTGTGGCATTCAGTCTCACTCATGTAAACATCCTTGCTGTTGGTGTGATTTTAAATCTAGGGATCTAAAAGAACAGGGAACTCCAAGAAACTTCAAATCCATTAGGATACAATATAAAGCATTCATTAAGAAAGGAATGGAAATATGTGCCGTTGTTTAAAAAATATTGCTCTACAAGCAGATGGTTTTGGCATATCAGATAGAACAATTTAAAAAAATGCCTCAAACTATGTGTTTTCTACCCATATTTTATACAAATATGGACAAAAAAAACACTCTTCTTGCGGACAAAGTACACACAAATGTGAAGTCTTACAACCATAGAATCTCATATCTACCAGTCACATGATGTTGTTACTAATCTAGCTATTTGATGTAACATTGAATCTTTAAAAAGCATGAAAACCTCAATAAGCTGCTATATTTTGGCCGTTTTTTCAAAGGCGAGATTCCTACTTTAAGTGCTATATCTTTGCACTGATAAAAGTTATCCTGCTTCTATTTTTTTTGCCTGAAAGATAAATGCCAAGGCTTCATTCTATTAAAGTTTGAAACTTCCATAGTGGATAATAAGGTTAGAATAAAAACGTTAGGCATCCGTTGTCTTTTTTTAAAGAGGCTTTTAGTGCCATGTCCTTTACTTTAGGTCCCTGTACACAAACCACAAGTGTTAAAGAGCTGATTTTTTTTCTGGTTATAGCCAACACTTATTTGTAAAGGGTCTGATATGCACTAAGCTCTGAATAAACGAACTAGGCCGGATTGCTATCCGGGCTAGCTTGTTTATTCATGTAAACCCCGAATAAAATTAAGTTAAAATATTGATAACGTCGATATCTCGGCAAACGGGCCGGCTCGTTTGTCGAGCTAGCCCGCTTTCCATATAAACACGCCCTTAGGGATGGGTTTTTTTCAGGTTTGATTTAAATTTGAACGTTTAATCTCAAAACATTTACCAAAAACGCAAAATGGCGTAAACTATTTTAATTAAAGAATAGAAACACAAGTTAAAAAAGAAATTACAAAACAATTAAGAGAAGGTTGCGTAAATTTTTTTACTCATAATATTCATGAGATCAGGAGAAATAACTTTTATATTGTCAAATCAGAAAAATTAAAAATATTGTTAATGCAGAACACAGCAGCATCAATAAAATTTCTTAATCACTGAATTTTCTAAATTGGTTATCACTGCACGAGAAAGTCGGCTCCTTGGTCTTTCTGTTACCATTTTATTCTTCAAGCCATTATAGTACTTATTAGACGTGCAAGCTGCTGTCGAGTTGTAAACTGAACATTTGTGTTAGGAGCAACCTATTGTTTTTAGATGAGGTTTTGTCAGTGGACCTGGGTTCGCTGATTTCTAAATTATGGTTATCATGAAAATTTTTTAAGCAAATGTAAAACTTATTTTCAAAAATGAGTTAGAGGGGTTTCAAAACCTTCCCAGCAAGCACACAACGTTGAAACAACGTTGAAACAACGTTGTAACAACGTTGATCAACGTCGATCAACGTTATTTTAACGTTTTTTCAACGTTGTGTGCTAGCAGGGTTGGCTTAGCACATGCAATGGTTTTAAAAAAGTCTCCCTAAATAAATCTTACATCTATGTCATTCTAAAGCATACAACTATATTGAAACGTGTCATCGATCATACAACATAGACTCTAAAATGAGTATTTTAAATGTGGTCTACGTCTATATTTGAAAGCACCAGCTCTTTTGCATGAAATTTATGAAATTCTTCCTTTGAGATATAAGTTCATATAAGCCTAAATAGAGTCTACTGAACTCTAACCCGGTGTTCGAGCAATCCAGAGCAATAAATTTATTTTAACTTTTTTCCATCTAAGCTTTTCTAATGCGAGATGTTAACCTTTAAGCTTGATGCTAAAGTTTTGTACAGTCGTATCCGCGGGCATAGTGAGGTAATTATTGGTGAGGCTAGCGTGCAAGTGAACTGAGCGACGGAATTCTACTATAGAAGGTGTGTACTAGAGATGGGAATCGAACCCTTTTTTAAAGTTCGGGTCCGGTTCGGTTCGGTTATATTTAATGTTCGAGTTCGGTTCAGCTCGGTCTTTAGTAAAGTTCGGGTTCGGTTCGGTATCAACACAACTGTTTTTTTAATAGTTACAAAGCTTTACATCCACAGTGATAAAACACTAATAAATTAAAGTAATATTAAGTAGTTAAAGCATTGCAAATAACTTTAAATAATTTGCAATCCTTTTATACTGCAACTTCAAAAGTTCAAAAAACAATATAGTTGCTAACAGCTGCAGTTAAAGTGCACAAAACATTAAAGCATTAACTTTCTGAACACAGATAACGGTAGCTTAAGTAGTCTACTGTCAGTCTAGTAATCAGGGCTGTATGTTGTATTTGAGAAATATCAGCATTTCAAATGTCTCTGGATTTAGGCGAGCCCTGCGCTCACTCATCGTCGCCACACACACTGAAAACACTCTTTCACTGGTAGTACTTGTAGCAGGAATAGCCAATAACTTTTTACCAACTAATGCCATCGTCGGAAGCTTATGTTCACGGTTATGGTCTTTCCAGAATTGCAATGCATCACACGCTGTCACGGGCAGTGTCAAGCATTTGTCAAGTTCATGTCTTGTGTCATAACTGTCAGCGTTAGACAATGGAGTGGCAGCTGTTTTTAAGTCTGCCAGCAAATCATACGGTTTAGGGTCAACTTTATTCTTCTTTGAAGGAAGCAGCTGATCTGAATGACTGCATTCACTAAAGCTGTCTTTATCTGTATTGCCTGAGTCTGTATCACCTGATTTGGTGAAAAAGAAATAATATTGTCTACCATACTACGCATTTCTGAGTTAACAAAATTGCGATTTTCTGTGTTGACAAAAGACAAGTATTTGTAAGAAGGAACAATAAGTTTTGATAGCTTGTGCAAAGGATGAACAACATACTTTTCATTCAAGCTGGACAGAAAAACTTCCTTCAAATCACGCATACTGTTGCTGTCTGAACCATTGATCTTACAGACTGATCGAAGATAAAATAGAATTGGCTATACATGAGGGGACGTCGGCACACTGTCATGTGACAATTGTACAGTAGCCTTGTGAAAGGGATGAAAGAATTTTACCACGTCTTGCAAAAATTTTGCATTTACGTTGTTCAGTTGCTCCAGTTTGTTAAACTGCTTTGAATCAGCAAGAATTAACTTGACATGATCTAACTGGCATGACAATGATTGCAAAAAAAAAAAAGACTGCTCCAACGAGTCACAACATCCTGTTTGAGAGTGTGATTTAGTTCCTGGTTTTTCCCACTATGTTTAAAGTAGCCCACCATTTCCTTTGAAGTCTTGATCTTTTCATGAACTAAATTAGCACCAGGGGATTTCAAAGCCTTTTCAACAGCTAAATTCAGATTATGACCTGCACAGGTAAGTCTAACATCGTTGCGATAAGCCGACTTCATATTACTCCTATTATCAGTCACAAATACCAAATTGTCACTTTTTAGAGTCTGAGGGAAATTTTTTTTAAGTATTTCAGTTGTCTTTGCTTTTACGGCGATACCAGCCTTAGACTCACTAAACTCAAACAATCCAACACACTTACTTATAAGGCAATTACTGCTGTTAATGTAATGTGCTTTAAAAGTTGGGTAATGGTATTTTAGAATGTCATCGGTCCAGTGATCAGTTGTTATTTAGATATGAGTAACGCCAGCAAGTTCGTCTTTCAGCTTTCGAACACATTCGTTGTAGAACTTTGGTAGTAGCGTCTTAGCGTTGTTCGATCACACATATTATCCTCATATTTTGCTGATCCATACTTCGATCCAATATTAATCATTGTTTGAGCAAAGTGACGGAACCCATCATCCTGAACACACGAGAATGGCTGAATGTCTTTTGCAATCATGTACAGGTCTGCACGTTGAGCAAATTCACAAATGTGTTTTGAAACCTGTAAAGTATAAAGCAATAAATAATAGACATTAAATACATAGAGATACATAATGGGCTTTTTTTTTGTACTACAAAAAACACTGCATTTCTAAAATATTGCTAACAACTCGTAACAAATATATATTGCTATATAATAGTTAAAATAGTAAATAGAAAAAAAGCAAGATCCGCTAACTATATTTACTAACCTATGTCTTTTTAGGTAAAAAGCTTGTCATTTTTAATTGTCCAGGTTCTGTATTGATCTTATTGATGTGTGATGTATTATGTCTTTGTAAAGTTGTAGTATAACCAATTGGCACTGACAAGCATAATCCACACTACTTACAAACGGCAAACTCCTTGACAAACTGTTCATCATATCATGATTACTCACAGTAATACAAAAATCAAATAAAATGTATTGTAACTAAGGTCAATTGACTCTATTTAGCATTTGATATTCAATTAATTACCAAACCTGAATCTCAGTTTGGCATTGTGTGCAATATGCAATACCTGAGAGATGCAGGTATTGCGTATTGCACACAATGCCAAACTAAATTATTATATATGAAGTAAGTATAGCGACAAAACTCATCTCCAACTTCAACGCAATGGAAGCGTGTCCAGCATTCACTCTTTGTTTATTATGCAGGTACTAAGCGAGCCGTTCCGTCTGTTATCAATTTCTCCAACACTTTTTTTGGTCCATTTACGAGTTAATTTACTGTTAATCATTATTACTAAAATATTATGTAAATATTGCAATCATTAATTACTGAGATATGAATAAAAACTCAGAACATTAACAACACCTCAATATTGCAATTGTTTAGAAACAAAATTTCCATTTTGGTTAGTAATCTTATGAATTGACTTATCGCGAGGTTAGAACTATTTTGTTCTATTTCCCAATTTAAACATTGGGAGAAAATTTTTCATTTTTTTCTAAAAGTAAAAATTACTTAAAATTTTAGCTTAGTTTTTAAAGAAATAATAACTTATGCTTTAAATAGTTTTGATTTAAACAAATTATTTAGAAAAAAATTTAAAAAATAAAATATATTTTAAAAGTAACTATTAATTACTAAAATTACTAACTCATTTTCTTCCAACACTTAAAATGAGAGATAGAACAAAATAATTCTAAACTCGTGGTATGTTATGCATTGGGTTATGAATTATGTTATGTATCATCTTATGTATTTTAGTGATATGCGAATTGCAAAACTTTCACTTTTTCAAGCTTCTATTTAGCTTAGTTAGAGTAAGAACAGTTGGTTTGATTCGGTTCGTTCCCAACAGTTTTAAAGTTCGGGTTCGGTTCGGTTTGGTACCAACTAAAGTTTGGGTTCGGTTCGGTTTGGTAACAACTAAAGTTCGGGTTCGGTTCGGTTCTGTCGTAGATAAGGTTCTAGTTCGGTTCGTTCGGTTCGAGTTCGGTTCGTTTCCCAACTCTTGTACTAAGATACATCCCACAAAAATCTTTTGATGTAAAAAAATGCTTTTAATGATAAAAGGAACTATATTTATTGCAGCCATCATCACAATATCCTTTTTGAAAAACTTATATGACAGTGTGGCCTGCCTTAGTAAATATGTTAAAGAAGCTTTTTTTATTTGTGTATTAATCTTTAATGTTGATAAGTATCACTTTGATTTGATCTTCATAAAACTTTTAGCTAAGTAGATCACTTGCAAGATTCTATATTGGAGCCCACAGAGAGATACACTGAACTTGCTTGTTGAGTTTTAAAGCTAATTTATTACTGATTACAAAGATTTATGCGTATTAAAGTTTGTCACTTGTTAAAAATTTAACAATTTATTGCATATCGTTTAGTATAAATCTGTTTGCATATTTCCGTGAATATCTCTAGCAATTAAATGTCGATTTTGCACGACTAATTTGAATTCTGTTAAAAAAACTGTTTAAAAAAGCTTTATCATGTATCAACACATATGATTCTGTTTAATATGCTAATGAAAGCCTATCTAGATTTCAAAATAAGCTGGTTGAAAAACTTAAAAAGTTGAACAAATTGCTTATTACACTAAGCAATCTGTTATAAGTATGAAGATTTTGGATAACAGATGCTTTGAGTTCGCAATCTTATCCGTAAGCATTTGGGTGACCTGAACTTAACGAGGATTGATTTCTCGGTGAAGGTCAAAAAGTGGAAAACTTCACCGTCTATACCCTAAGCAATCGGTAAACTTATTTGCATGAAGAACTGTGTTGTGCCCAATCTATCATAGAAAGTTGTACCTAATCTATCATAGCAAGTTATACCCAATATATCCTTGCAAGTGAGCTTCGCTATTGACCTCTTACAAATAGTATATGCAACCAATACAGAAAGGACTCACTATGTCTGAGTCAAGGACCTGGCGAGGATGCGGTGTTGACAAAATTATCATAAAGACCGAAAATACTCTTGCCGCCGCAACTTGCATGTATAATTAAGAGAGGAGCTATTGGAATAACACCAACAGGATTGCTTTGGCATTGCGGAAAAACCTCAAAGGCTCTGATTTCAAACGCTGGAAACAACATCCTAAAACTTGTAAATAAGTTCAAGCAGTGCCAGTGCCTTTCATGATATATGCAGACATTGAGTGCCTCAATTTGCCAGTGGAAGGCGTCTCAGCCAACCCTGAAATGAGCTCAACGCTTATCATATCCAAGCAGATCCTATGTAGCTATTGCTATGTAAGGGTTACTAGCGATGGGTCCTTCTTATACCATGGAAGGATGTGGTAGGACACCTCCTGAACGCCCAAGGGGTAAGGTTGCTTAGTTTACTGAATTCTTTGAGAGCCTAGATAAGTCGATGAGCTTGCGAGACCAGTATTTTTATGCAAAAGAGGAAAAATGTTTCATCTGCAAAAAAACCTCTGGATGATGACAAAGTCCCTCACAAAAGCCATAAAAGTGTTAGGTTAAGGGAGTCATTTCCAATTTATCACCAAAAAGTATGAAAAAGAGTGTAAGAACGCAAATCTTCTTGTTTTCTTTCACTATCTGAGACGCTATAACGGATATCTCATCATGCATGCATTAGGTAAAGATGCGGAAAACGAGAAAATTACCTGCATTCTTATTAACATGAAAAAATAAGATTTCATCTGTAGGGCAGCTAAAATTCATCAGTTCTATGCAGTTCCTAAACTCATCGCTGGATTCTCTATCGAAGAATTTGGGGATTTGGGAAATGAGGATTACGACAAAAGGCTTGACAAAAGCTAAGTTCAGTTTTCTACGGCTCCAAAGGTGGTCCATTTCTATGATTATGTTGACACTACCTGTTGGTGGGTTTTAGTGAACACCACCTGGATGCTTGATATTATAGAGACACCCGATGATGCTCCAAAACTATATTCTGGAGGTTGACAATGAGTGCCCCATAGAGCTGCATGATATCCACAACAGCTAACCTATAGCCCCAAAAACCATGATAGCACCCGAAGATTGGCTCAGCAATTATCATAGAAGTTTAAACGAGAAGATTATGCGTGATTAGAGGGCTGCATGAAGCCTGTACCTAGCCTTAATGACAAGGAGCGATATATTGTATGCGTTGCTAGAGATGGTGGTCACAAAAATCACAGTGCTGTAAAGTTCAGGCAGGAGCCTTGGATCGCAGAGTTTATAAAGATGAATAAAAATTTGAGAAAAAAAAGCCAGCTCTAACTTTGAAAACGACTTCAAGTTAAGGGTAATAGTGATTTCAGAAAAACTATTGAAAATATCAGGAAATGAATCAGTGTTGATATTTTTCTAACCAGACAGACAGACCTACAGCAATAGCTAGTCCCCGACGCAACTTACCAATTGCACAGGATATTCAATAATCATCTCAGATATTAACAGCAAAATAACAGTTCTTAGCTTGATAGACCAAACTATGTAGGACAAGCAATACTACACCTGTCAAAGTGTCTAACTTTTGATAAAAACAGTGTATATATAGCTTGAAGTCTTAACTGCTGTAAATTGATAAGGACAGCATAATGTTTGAGGTCTAGACAGATAATATTTATGATTATATGCGTAACAGCTTTGATTAATACAACTTCATTACCCTATAAATCATTTCTGTCATAATCAAGAAAAGAAAATGGTTGTTGGCAAGTCCAAGATGAGTGTAAGGGGCGACGCATTCATAAATTCGTCAGACTCAGACCATAAATGTATTCGATTCTTGAAGCTGGAAAAAATATTATGAAGACAAAGGGGGTTAGCAAGACTGTGCTCGTAGAGGAACTCAAACATGAAACATGAAAACGAAGTCTTGAAATGTCCGGAAAGAGATGAGAAATCCACAACTTACAATAAGGAGACACGACCACCAGATTGGTTTCAAGGAGCAACTTAAAACTCTTAACCCGAATGACATCAAACGATGGATAGTGTCGAAAGGGAATATAACCTATTACTACAGCCACCCACTATGCGTCGAATGATCAAATCCGGTTGTAGCTTGGTTCCATCTGGAACTATTTACAGCTCTTCAAGGACGAATCATCTGGCATGACCGTGAGTAAAGGCTATAATGGGTGGAATGTACTTTTTGTCTCATGACTGAATCAATAGTAGGGGTAGATATAGACCTGACAGGATTGGTAGCTAGGCAACTCCCACCTTTAAGTTTGCCTCACGCGTACTTATAGCGCATGAGTGAGCCAGAAGATATCATAGGTTGCTCAAAACCGACAGCCCCCAGAAACTTGCGGCCGGGATCAACCTGAAGCTAGTGTGGCCATGTTAGAGGAACCGCGCTTGTTATGCGAGTGATATTATCAGCGGCTTCTGCCGTGGATGGTATCGCTTCTTCGTAACGGCACCTGGCTCAGCTTCTTTAAAACAACTCTTCACATCGAAAACCACTAGAGCATATTTATATGTGTGCTTGCCGACTTTGTCGTGTGGTAGATGCAGTAAGCCCGTTTAATTGACCTCGTTAAGTTTGCTCTCATCAATTATAGTCGTAGGTATTTTTTTTAACGGAATTGATGAAAAATTATGATCTACAAGTATCCCGGCTTTCCCTTTGTGGAGGAAAAGCTCGTAATATATTTTCTTTACAGCTGGTACGGTGCCAATCAGTCGTTTTTTTAATAGGGTGCGCTTCGAGCCTCTTAACCCTAAAACATATAGGTCGAACTCGCATCGATCAGAACTAATAGTTCATCTGTTTGGGCTCTTTTGAGCATTTCTCCGAAAGGCAATGTCATATACACTGCAAGTTAACTCATTATATACAATAGAAAAAATCTCTAACTAAGATTTAATTTCCAGGTCGCGTGAGTCTCTGCGCTCAAGGAAAGTTGCCTTACATACGTCGATAATATTGTAGATAGCCTAGTGATACTGATAAAAATTCTTCACAAAATATCTACAGCTGATAACTCTTTGCCGCATGGTAAACATCATCAAACTTTATCGAGACGGCTTTCCTCTCTAAACGGAAGAAAGTTTTTATTTGCCGCAATATCTCTGGATCAGTATATATTGAATATAGCCAATCAACTTTTCAGCATCTCTCATCAAATCTTAGCTCAATCCTCAACACAAGTTTGGCCTTTTCCAACCCTAAGATATGGTCAAGGCTCCTACACCGACCACTGCGCTGTAATATGCAACGTCAACGATTGCTTTCAGTAGTCAAGTGTGGGGGTAAATCTTGCAAACAATTATTATCAATATATCACAACTCCAATTGGAACCTAACAACTACTCAAAACAAATCAAGACCTAATGGGTGCGTACCTTAGCATTCTTACTTAATAAAACACCAAAGTTGAGGTATTGCCTGATTGAGTTTTCTGACTGTTTTTAATGAACCCGACTTCAATCAATTGTTCAACGGTGAAAATTTAGTCCTTGATAAACTTAATCACACTACCTAATGTAGTTTATAAACGTTTCTTCTAAGCGACACTAGTCAGTCCAGCTAGGGAAAGGAGCATTGCGCGCGTTAGCTGCAACCATGATGATTAAACTCACTCTAACAAAATAGCCTAATTGGTGGTCATTATTTTAGAAAGGCTGGCCATCACTAATCGGTATGATAAAACCTATAGAAGGTCATCTTCTTTGCGTGGGCGCAACGAACACAGGTAAGAATATTTAAGGAAGACCCTATATACAGTATTAGACACACAATTTGCAACCAACATCGAACAATGCTAAAAAGTGTTCCTAATTTTACATGTCTTAAAAAACGAAACGAACTACACTACCACAGCAAACAGCTCAGGAGTCTGGAGTCATAGCATACCATGACATGAGCAATCAGCTGACAGGTGACAGCACACAGTCAGAATAAGTCTCCAGAAGTTTCCAGAAGTTTCTAGAAGTTTCCAGAAGGATGCAGAAGCTTCCAGAAGCATCGAAAAGAAGCATTTAGAATCTTCCAGAACAGGTTCACACAGGTTCATTTTACTATATAAGAGTCATGTAAATCAACATGTAATTCAGTCAGTATATGGAAGTCAATCAGTCAGTATTATCAAGACAGTATCAAAGTGAGTTTTATCAAAGCGTTTTATCGAAGAATATCAATACAAGAAGTGAAATACAAAAAGTGTTTCATAACATCAATACAGTCCACATCTAACCAAAACGTTGTGTTCCACAGAGCATTATTGTATCATCACAAGCTAATTGTAATACGTTGAGCCTTGAGAAGCGTAATTATTTACTATTTTTGTGACTTCAAGTGCAAAAATGGCTCCCGACAGTCTCGGATTGGAACTAAGAAAGAAAATTATTGGCGATTACGTAAGTGGAATGTCACAAAAACGTATTTGTGATAAATATCGCGTGAAAAAAAGGACCGTATCAAGACTATGTTCCAAATATCGTTCTACGGGGAAGTTAAGAGCAGATAACAAAGGTGGAAGACCGCGTTCCACCACTTCTAGAGAGCATTCTATGATCGTCAGATCCGTCAAGAAGGATCCCTGGATATCATCAGTCGAGATACAAAAGCAATTAGAGTTGCCTGTATCGGACCGAA